>CM076584.1:536967885-537416135 GCA_034641835.2 Pinus albicaulis
TATTTTAATCAGGTGCATTTGAGCTAGCAACCTTCAAAACATTTTATTCTTTTTTGAAAGCAGTAAAAATATCTAATTCTAACTTATTTCCTCCAAGAATCCAGATTAAACTGTTGGATTCTTTTTATTCTCTACCTAACTACTGAATTGTCATGATTAAACTGTATGACAATTCCTTATTCACTATCTACAACAAGTGAAATTGAAACATGACGAGTTAAGATTAAATTGTCCAACTCATCATGGATTATGGCATTTATTGACACGCTGCCATAATCAACTGCAAGAAGTAAAAGTAGTGGCATTTAGACTTGCACACTTTCATGTTTTATTCATATTTTTTCTTTTGGGGTATATTATTTTTTCTAAGTCCTTTGATTTTTCTTTTAGGACTTTTTACCCTCTTTTTTATTTTTTATTTTTTATTTTTTTACAAAATATGGGAAAATAACTTGTAGAAAGCAAAGTTTGTACATATTTACAAGACTATCATCAGTCAAGTCAAAATTATGAATCCTATATTTATAGGTTACTAACAAAGACAATAATTCGATCTCCTATTGTTGGTCATAGTTGTCTCTTTCATAATTTTGGGTCCATTATGTCAAAGAGAGGTATACTATAGGAAATTAAGTAGCTCAAAAATGCTTGTTGGAAGGCACTGGTTATAGCACTATGATTATAGTTTGCATGTTGATTATTTACAGGTGAAAATGGAGGTTAGATGGAATTAGAATAAAAGTATTATGTGCTAACTTGGGATTGCCTACAGGTCTGGTGATGCATTCCTTTTAATGAAAGTGAAAATGAATGTGATGGATGTTACTTAACATGTTATCTCCTAACTTAATTTGAGGGGTTACAAGTGTTATTACTATTGGCCTTAATAAGAAGGTATAATCCTTATAAGCATTTTAACAGCTCATTTTAAATAGTAATGGTGGTCTCGGTAAAGAGATTGGATTTAATTACTCTATTAATATGGATTACAAATTGACTTCTAACATTTGTAATTATATGATGATAATTGTGACTATTGTGTGTGTGTGTGTGTGTATGTGTGAACATGCGCGTTCGTGTACGTGTGTGTGTGTGTGTCTATGTGTCTGTGTGTGTGTGTGTGTGTGTGTGTGTGTGTGTGTGTCTGTGTCTGTGTCTGTGTCTATGTCTGTGTGTGCGTGTGTGCACGTGTGCATGCTTACATGCGTGCATGCGTGCATGTGTGTGTGTGTGTGTGTGTGTTTGTTTGTTCCTAAATATGAAAGCAAACTTATGTAGATGTTTAATTGATTGTGATATATAGCTAATAAAAATCCTATGGATGTGTGAAAAACTACAGAGCAATGTGTTTGACACAAATGGTAAGATGAGCACTGGAATATGTATCATTATTTTTCATAAACAAACTAATAGTCGAGTGTGTGTGGAAGCACATGGGAAGAATATAAGACTTCAAGGCTCAACATGGGGAATTGGAAACTGAACTTGAGATCTACAAGTTAGAGATAAAGAAACTTACCAGGAAATAGTAATAATTGACAAATTGGAACTATGAACTACAAGAACGCTTATAGGAATTTGCATACCAAGTTCATCCCTTAGAAAAGAGGAGTGATGTTAAAAGGAAAATTCCCCGGGAGAATGAGAGGGAAAGAAAACTTATCTTGTGTGGGTCTTGTGGGGAAGATAACTTAGCTAAAAAATAAGGGAAATTGATTTTTTTGCATACGAATATGTATGGTTGGTGGTCGAGAGTACCATGAGTGTTGAACTTGTGACATTAAGTTAATTTTTGGACTACTTTGTCGATATTGTTATGCCTTTAAACTTTAACCTTGAGATTGGTTGTTAAATGATTGTTGAATATGCATGGACATGTTGTTTTGTTTGTGGTTTTCGATTATGATTGTAATTATGGAGTTTAATGTCTTTGTGATGTTACTCTTATTTTTTCCTTTTGCATTGATTGTTGACTTTATAATTGTCTTTTAATATATGTTTTTGGGGCCTTTGAGAAAGTTGGTTAAGGTGGAAAGGAAGCCACATATTCTAAAGAAAGGGGAAACACATTAATTACATACTGAGTATGAACATGATAACAAGTACAATAAAACCATAAGTGGTTGGAAAATTTGTTGCGAGACAACAATGTGACAGCCTAGTAGGTTGCTTGAGTCCGTGGAAATGATGGACAATAAAAGGGAGTTCTCTTAACCCTGACTTTATTGTACATTTACTTATGTATTGTATACATGATTGTTTGTGTGTGTGTGTGTTTGTCTATGTGTGTGTGTGCATGTGAAAATGCTATTATGTCTAACAAGTTTTTGAGGGATCATTTGAAGGGAAAGAAATTTGCTTACGGATGGCATGAAAATAGGAATCTATTGAGGAAAAGGAATTCATGTTGAACATGACTCTTACATGGTGAATATGGGGAAAAAAAAGAGGCAGTATGGCCCAGTTCACACGAATAGAGATGGTGTGGTCTCTAAACTCAATGAGATAATTTGTAATGTGTTGGGTCATGTGTATATGGGCATGTGTAAATGTGTACGTGTTGTGTTGTGTCATATGTATGGTTGTGCTATGTGTACGTGGCATCATGTTATGTGTATGTTTCATTGAGGCACGCATGTATGTGTGAATGTTGTGTAAAGGTTTAGGGCGAACAAGTATTGGATTTTCTGGGCTTATTTTTAGGATAGACATATATGGGATTGTTTGGGCCTTTAAAGTGTGAAATACACTTGTTTCCTATTGACAAAACACTACCTGGTTTATATATATATATATATATATCACATGTTTCCGCAATTGATGGATGGTCGAAGAGAAGGCACTGGATCCTTTCCAGGATAGGCAATGAACCCCATGTGTGTATGAGGTTGAAGATAAGGCACTAGGTGCTTGCCATGATAGGAAATCGACCCTATTTGTGTACAATAAAAGAGGAAGCCATCAAAACAATATAATTACTAGTACTCCATTGATTTACGAATATTTAAATTATGAACATGAGTTAGAATTTTGATTTATGATAGTTGGGTTTTTCTTAGCTAACCTGATGTGATATTTTAAATTATCATGGATTGGCTTATGAACTAACTTGGTTTTGTTGAAAATTCCAAGTTCAATACAATAATAAATTTTTAATGAGGTATAATTTACATTGATTACATTTTCTTTATAATGAGTCTCATGGAGTCTGTGTGTCTATGATGTAGGAATAGACATGAGACTACTTAGTTCCAATGAACAAATATGACAACAAGGTGAAATAACAATAGTGTGCCAAAGAAAAGATCTCAAGAACAGGGTCATTGTAGGACACCCTTGCACTAATGGTGTCAATTGATTACCATAATCATGTTATGTCCAGTCTAATAGTATTAAGGCGGGTATATTCCTTGGTTTTGAGACCCTTGCAATGCAAGGAAGCCTTTCCAAGAAATGCATCACCCAAGGGATTGTGAAGAAGAGAATGGGATGCCTAAACTTGGAATGTGAGTGACTTGCAAGGAAGGGGAGGTGACCGTATTGCTCGAGGGACTAAGAAGTAGAAAAGGTAAGGTCAGAAAATAAATTTATTTTGAGCATAACTAATTGGAATTAGAATCACATTGGGAATGTCCCCATAAACAATAAGCCAAGAAATGTTCATCGAAGGAACAAGGAGTGCAAGGATAGTAGTGCTAGACATTGGAGGTAGTTAGCACTCCAAAGAAAGGGAATGAATCTAAGTCGTATTGAATATGTAAAACACCAAAGGATTGCAAAAATGGCCATTGGTAGATGGCCAAACTTTATAATGTGATGGTTACCGAGTGGTTGGGTTAGCCATTATGCATTTAAATTTTATTGTACAAGCTGAAATGAGATTTATATATAAAGATCCATATTAGTTGTAAGTCATTTAAGAAACATTTTATATATTGTATATAGTCATTAAACACCAAGGAAAATTTTCCCCCAAGGGGGATGGGTTTGTGATATCCCCAGTCACTTTTCATATTTGAATATGTTGTAAATAAATTAAATAAAAAATGGGGTTGAATCAAGGGACGTAGAATTCCAAAGTTGAGGAGGATCAACTGCTTGAGATTTGGAGGTTGACATTAAGGTGTACAAGTGATGTGGTCATTTTAAGGGGATAACTCACTAGTGGCTAAATGTTTGTAGGGGTGAGCTGGCCAGCCACTACAATATAAATTACCAGATAGGAAAAATTTGGGGGACACAAAGATAGATGTCACAATATTGATTGACCAGCAATATTTTGGAAAACATACACAAAAATAAATAAATCAATCAAACGTGACAATGTAGGTTAGTGGAGGCTTTGGGCAGGAACATCAAGGTGGATACATATACGCAAAAGAACAGGTTTGAAACTTCAAGCATACTAAGCATGGAAATCTGCATTGAAGTGATCAATGTGTTGTTGTTTTAGATCCATTCTACACTTCCTAAGGAGAAATATAATATGCGCAGAAGTGATTTCTTTCATCCTTTCAGCAACCTCTTCATGGTTTTGAGCCTAGCGCAGGGGTAATTGGGCAACAATAAAGACCACAATGTTTCCCAATCTACGATTAGGTGAAGAGACATAGTCTGAGACCCAGTTGTCAAGCCAATACTTCAAGATGAGTATTTACCCTTTTCTGACATGTGCCAGGGTTTTTGGTTATATGTAAGAGCTTAAAGTATTGTTCACTGAATACTTAAGAATGGATTTTAACATTTAGTTAATTGGTATATAGTTGTTAGCTCTCAATTTGTTGTTGAAAATATGAAATATTTTCATGTTGTGTTTCATATTACTAACTTGTCTTGAAGATGTGCTCTAATGCATGCTCTATGGTTGGTATAATATAGCTAACAATCTCACTATCCTCGTTGTTGCACTTCTTAAGGAATACCTGAATAGAAAAACATTTCCCATGAATAAAGCATGTAATAATTCTTTGGTTTTTTTCAGTTGAATGAGTGTCATGATTTCCAGAATACATGTGTTTAAGAGCATTCAAGATAATAGTGGATGGTAGGATTCCAGATCCAACTGGTTAGATACATAATATATCTATGAATGTGTGATTTGATCTACCCTACCTTTATGAACCCTCATGACTCTGAATAATATCAACATGAAGTATGACCTTTGGTTTTATGATAGAGGTAGGTAGGTGTAAAATTTTCCCTAGTGAGTTCAAATACTAAAAAGTATTGTAGAATTAGTGTATAATGAATGGCTTGAACTTGTCATCCATAATCCTAGTAATATGTAAGACATGGTGTATGGTGTTGTTGTTTATATAGTTGAGAGGTTTGGCAGAAATATGCTTGTAATACCTACATAATGTTGTGTGAAATGATTTATGGAATATGGAACTTGCTAAAGGATATAACCTCAAAATTGAACTCAACCTTGTATGTAGAATATTATTATAACTTGATGAATTTCAATTGGAAGTACTGAACTGGGAAGAGCCCAAATGATTGACTCTTATACACCCAATTTCGCATACTCCTGCACAATGAAGGCATATAACATAGGTCTACAATCTTAATTGTAAAACTTGTATATGAAGATTAGTGGGTCCAACTACTTCTAGCATCAAGTGTGATTTTGATAATTACTTCACTAGGTTCTTGTGTGGTATAAGAGATGTTACAGATTAAAACTTGAACTCTTGTTACATAAAATTTTATTTGTGTGAAGTGGTGCTCACTGTGTTTAGGAATTCTACAAATTAGTTGTAGCTACAATCTTGAAGGAATGATTTAAATTACCAAGTTCTTAATTGGGTGGAGACTATGAACTGTAGGAGAAACAGGGAGAATAAACTTGTTTGTTTGTTATTGGTCTCAGAGATCAATATGGGAAAAACTTACACAATGCAACATATGTATAGTAAGAATGACAATTGATGAGGTGTGAAATCTAGAACTAATGACAATTGATGAGCCGTGAAATATGGAACTAACTTTTAAAAGTAGAATACCCTACCTCTCTAAATTTCTTAAAGGCTTGTTGTTGAGTCTCAAATCTGCATCTTTCCTATACACCTTTCTAGACCTTTTTCATTCACCTGAACCTTCTAAGTTGTCAATATCATTGCATATTAATTGTAAAAGAGCATCTAAAATGGTTTTTAACTATGTTTTGTGTCTGCTGTTTGATTTAGATTTTTTCTCATTTAGCTGCGGAATCTTGCCACTTTCCACAGCTGCTGCAACTTTCCGCAGCCATTTTGTGAAAGTCTATGTTACAGGTGTCTTCAGGCAATTTGAGCCACATGGGCAAGTCAGAAATGATGTGGACATGGATCGTGTCCTATTAGCTCGGGCAAATTCACCTAAGGAGGCTGCGGTCAAAGGTGGCCAAGTGGAAGTCAACCATAGAGTCCCACGGTGACAGGACTCTGTTTCTCATCACGTGAAGATTTGTATGACCGTTTCTAATTTACGGGAGACACATCAACACCTGTACACGGCTCCATAAGCCAAATCCAACATCCACTCTTCATAGATTTACTCCTCACCACGGCCATGATGCTGGATCTCTGGACGTGATGGTTCACGTGTCTCTATCAGCACAAACTTTAGGGAATTAGTTATATCACCTTTGTTATAAATAACGCGTTTTCATACGCATAATAGTTAGCCTCCATATAGCTCTGTAATGTAATTGCGTTGCCACTGTGATGTAATATCATTTCTCTGTTATGACTGCATTTTAATATATAAGAAGACTCTGTTTCCAAGCATAATTCGTATTTGAGGGCTGTTGCCCGAGGATGGTGCAGAGGGCCCCTGCACACGCTGAGGTTTTGTGCATTATTGTATAGTTTCTTGTTTTATTTCTTTAAGTTCATTGTGCCATAAGTCATTCACGTGTTTATACATTGCATCTTTCATGGTATTTAGGCTTCATCTCTGTTCATAATATTTCATGCTTTATATTTTACTTCTGTCCATAACCTTTCATGTTTTATGTTGTGGTTAAATGATCAATGTTCTTGTTTCAGATTACAATAGGCAGCCCGGGCACTTGCACATCTTTTTATAATGACTAATGACATGGAATCAATATTGTCCTTCTGCTAATTTACTTTTCTTAGTTTTTGTTTAATTCCAGCACTGTTTGTTTATTTCAGTCTTGCACATTTGCTTTAGTAGTTAGATTTAGATATATTAAATTGCTCATGTCATTTTCAGTTACCTCCAAAAGCCACAGCTGGACTGATGGTGAGGGATTGAAGTATGAGTGTGTAGTTTGATATTAGTTTACTTTCTCCAAGTTAGATATATTAAATTGCTCATGTCATTTTCAGTTACCTCCGAAAGCCACAGCTGGACTGATGGTGAGGGATTGAAGTATGAGTGTGTAGTTTGATATTAGTTTACTTTCTGCAAGTTAGATATATTAAATTGCTCATGTCATTTTCAGTTACCTCCGAAAACCATAGTTGGACTAATGGTGAGGGATTGAAGTATGAGTGTGTAGTTTGATATTAGTTTCTTTTTCTGCAAATTAGATATCAGATTGCTCAAGTTGTTTATGGTTACCTCCGAAATCCATAGCTGGACTAATGGCGAGGGATTAGAATATAAAAGGATGTAATTTGATTTAGATTTACTTTGTTGCAATTCTTGGATTTCTTTAAAGCATAGTTTCTTTTGTGTTTAGACAGCAGCAAGGATAGTTTGGTTTTCATGCTCAATAGTTCACTGTTTGATTTATTAGGCTAGCAGCACATTTTCATTTCCTTTCAGTTTTGTCATTGTATGTTTCAAATTCCTTTTTAAGTTTGAAGTTGGTAAATCATTATAAAGGATATCATTGCCTTGAACAATCATAACCATACTTGTTTTTATTTTAGAATTTCCATCTCACATTAGAAAACCAAAAACGAAAAAAAGGTAAGAAATAGGTTATCTTGCACATATAGTGCGCCACACTTCATCAGCTTACGAATCCCGGATTGATAAATTAATGTAGCAATTTAGGACACACTAAATTGACCAAACATTTTGGCATCGTTGCCGGGGAAGTGTAACTAGGTAGCCAATTTCTTTTAAAAAAAAACACAAAATAATAAAAGAAGGGAAAACTTGATAACTTCTTGAAGTATGCTCTCCTCTTGCACCTAGTGTGATCTGGAGGATCAGAAAAGAGAGTTATTGGTTTAGTAATTTCTTAAGTATGCTCTCTTCTTGCACCTAGTGTGACCTAGAAGATCAGAAAGAGAATTATTAGCCCAACTTTTAAATATATATATATATATATATATATATATATATATATAAATAAAAAATGACATGCATAGAGCAAGAGATTCTAGGGGAAGGTTTATAATAAAGCCAAAGATTCCAACTCTTACAACTCATCTGCCCCAATGCATAGGCAGATTTTCATCTACCCCTAGCCAAGATTTTTGGAATTCAAGGAGCAGCTGAATTAGAGGATTCTCCTATACCACCTACTAAATCCCATTTAGAAAACAAAGAGACTCCCTCTCATCCTCCCTTGATAGAAGAACGAGAGGACTTTAAGGACTCTAAAGAAACTATCATGGCAGAGGAAATAATAGATGGATTTGTAGGTAGAGGTAGAGGTAGAGGAGGAGGAAACAATGGAGATAACAATGGTGAAGATAATAATGGAAGAAATAGGGAAGGAGATAACTTGTTTGGATTCCCTATAGTTGATGAGGAAACTCATACAACAATGAAAAATATCTCACCATCTGTCCTCCCCAACTTTTATGGATTGCGAAGTGAGGATCCTGAAACATTTCTATTTGAGTTTGAAGTCGTGTGCCGAACCTATGACTATATGGAAGACTCTCAAAAACTCAAACTGTTTCCTTCAACTTTGAAGGGATCTGCTTTGAAATGGTTCATGGGATTAGCCACTCAATCTAGTAGGACTTGGAATGATATGAAACAAACATTTTTGGATAGATACTTGGACTATTGTATGCCCACCAATCACAAGGATGAGGTATTCAAAATGATGCAAAAAGAAGATGAAAATTTGGAAGACTTACTTGGAAGATTTCAATACAACTTGAAAAGAGCAAAGATGAGCAACTTAGATGATGAAACCTTGAAAGCCCTCATATTAAAAGCCATTAGAGATGAATGGATAGATATTTTAAACATGATGGGAAAAGGAGACATTTCTCAACTTCCACTTCGTGATATAACAAAACTATGTGTCCATCTCTCAAGAGGAAAATCTAAAACAGGAAAAGGGCCTAGGGATCCTTCTCTTATTAGGGCTAACAAATCTGCAACTGGATCAGTAAGTAGGGCAGAGATTGGTAACATGCTTGATGAATTCAAAACTGATATCTTAGGGAGCCTTAGTGAACAACTATACACCCTTAAAATCCAAAACAAGCAGAAAGCAGAAACAGATGCTCTAGCCATCTTTTGTCCGAAATGTAGGAAGAAACATGCTTTAAGGGAATGTCCCTTGGATGCAAAAGTTGTAGAAATATGTATAATTTTCTCAGAGAATCATGAGATCAAGGATTGTCCTTCAATTCCTGGACTCAAAGTTGTCTTTCAAGAAGATCCAAATTCAGTAGAATCTCTCTGTTTTGTTGCAAGAAGACCTTGGCAGGGACAAAAAACTCAAGGGTTTAACAACCCTATGAATCTTAAAACCCCACAAAATTGGAATCCTTGGCAACAACCTTGGCCCCAACATCAAAATCCATATCAGCCATGGGTACAAGGGATGCAAAATCCTTATGGGTGATTTGCTCAATTTTATCAATATCCTCCATCTTTTCAAAATCAACAAGCTCCACAACTTCCAAACCCAAATCCACAACTTTCATTGCCATTTCCACAACAACAACCTTCTCAACAAAATACAAATCCTCAACTCATGCTCCCATACCAACAGAAGACAAATCAACTTCCAACTCAGCCATTGCCAAATCCTAACAATAAGAATCCTCAAACTACTTATATGGTAGAAGGACAACAATTTCCTACCTATATGATTGTTCCTCTCAAAGATGTACAACTCAGATCTGGTAGAGTTTTAGAAAAACCTTCTATAGATATTCAAGAGCAAGATACCTCTGAGGAGGACTCTCTTAAAGTCAATGAGGGTTCTGAGGAAGCATCTCTTCAAAATTCAAACATTCAAAAAGAAAAAGAAAAGTTACCACCCACAACTCCTATAGTTGAGCAACCTGCATCTTCATCTACACCTCCTTTTCCTGAAAGACTACAAATTGACAAGGGGGTGGAAAAACAAACCTTGTTGCCTAACTATGATTTTCTAGATGAATTGAAGAATGTTTGTATCAAGATTCCCTTGCTACAAGCCATTCGAGAGATTCCTATTCTAGCAAAAACAATAAAAGAGTTGAGTTTCAAAAGACCAGGAAGGAAACTAAAAGACACAAGAAGAATCCACCTGGTAGGAAAAATTGCAGATATTATGATGGGAAAAATTACCATGCAGAAGTATGTAGATCCAGGAAGTGCAATTGTCAAGACACATATAAATGGGATAGAAATTCCAAACACATTGATTGACTTAGGGGCTGCTATCAACATTATGAGTAGACAGACTATGGACCAGCTAAAACTTCCTAACCTTCTTTTTACACCTACTTTACTACAACTTGCAGATCGATCAATTATTAAACCAGATGGTGTATTAGAAGATATTTCAGTCTCCTTAGATTCTTGGGAATATCCGGTAGATTTTATGATTTTGACTCCCAAGAGTAATCTAGGAGGACACCCACTTATCTTAGGAAGACCTTGGCTAGCCACAGCTGATGCTTTTATTAGTTGTAGATTTGGGGACATGTACATTTCTAATGGTAATTTGACAAAGAAATTCAATTTGTATCCTCCAGCAAGAGCAATCACAGAAGTAGGAGACAATGAATGGGTTGATGATGAGGACACTATACAACCTGTCTTTACCATTTCTGAAATGAGTGAGGATAGTCAAATTCTGAACACATTAGAAAATTTTGAGACATCTTCAGAATATGACCCCACACAATTTCAGTTGGAATCTGACATAGAATATTTATCATCAAGACAAATGTCTCTTTACTCTATGGAAGAGTTTGGTAGTTCTACTATTGAGATTTTTTCAGGAAAAACATTGAATATCAACAAACATTTGGAAAAGTCACAACAAGAAGAACTAACAAAAATCTTGCAAAAACATTCTACTGCATTTGCATGGGAGTATACTGACATGAAGGGTATTGATCCTAAGACTTGCATCCATCATATCTATATTGAGGAGAATAGTAGACCAATCAGACAACCTCAAAGAAGGATGAATCCAAATCTTAGGGAGATAGTGAAAGAAGAGCTCCAAAAACTACTCAATGTAAACTTCATTTATCCAATTTCAGATAGCCGATGGGTTTCTCCTTTGGTTATAGACCTAAAAAGAATGGTAAATGGAGGGTATGCATTGATTACAGGGAATTGAACAAAGCAACTTTAAAGGATCACTTTCGTTTTCCTTTTATCGATCAGGTATTAGATACATTAGCAGGTAAAAAGTACTTTTCATTTTTTTATGGTTTTAGTGGCTATAATCAAATTCAGGTAGCACCTGAAGATCAAGATAAGACCACATTTACTTGTCCATGGGGAACTTTTTCCTATCGAGTGCTTCCTTTTGGGTTATGTAATGCACCTGCAACATTCCAAAGAGCAGTACTAGGAATTTTTTCTGATCTAATCCATGATTGTGTAGAAGTTTATATGGATGATTTTACAGTTTATGGTAATTCATTTGAAGAGGCATTAGAAAATTTGGAAAAATTTCTCATAAGATGTAAAGAAACAAACCTTTCATTAAGCCATGAAAAATGCTTTATGATGTTTACTGAAGGGATTGTTTTAGGACATCATATTTCGGAA
Source organism: Pinus albicaulis (assembly GCA_034641835.2). Lineage (NCBI taxonomy): Eukaryota > Viridiplantae > Streptophyta > Pinopsida > Pinales > Pinaceae > Pinus > Pinus albicaulis. The sequence goes on from CM076584.1 coordinate 536,979,817, forward strand.
GATGGGATTAAGGTTGATAGATCAAAAGTTGAAGTCATCTCCAAGTTGCCTATTCCAAATTGTCAAAGAGATGTTAGAAGTTTTCTAGGATTTACTGGTTACTATAGAAGATTTATAGAAAACTTCACTAAAATAACATCTCCACTCTTCAAATTGCTTACAAAAGACTATGAATTTAAATGGGATCCTGATTGTCAATCAGCCTTTGAAACTTTGAAAACAAGAATATCTGAAGCACCTATCTTGAGAGGACCAAATTGGAAACTCCCTTTCCATATTTCTACGGATGCTTCAGATACAGCTCTGGGAGCTGTGTTGGGTCAAAAATATTTAGTTCCTTATGCCATTTATTATACCAATAAAAATTTGACTCCCACAGAGTTAAACTATACTGTGACTGAAAAAGAGTTTTTAGCTGTTGTTCATGCAATCAATAAGTTTAGACATTATATAACAGGCTATGAAACTTTTATTCATACTGACCATTATGCAATTAGATATTTAATGAACAAGCCTGTTACTAATGGCAGAGTGACAAGATGGCTCTTACTTTTACAAGAATTCAATATTACTGTGTTGGATAGACCAGGGAAACAAAATACAGTAGCTGATTTCTTGTCTAGGATTCAGAATACTAAAGAAGATTCTCCTGTAGGGGATAAGTTTCCTGATGAATACTTGTTTGCAGTAACTATTAAGACTCCTTGGTATGCAGATATTGCTAACTATTTGGTTACAGGGAAACTGCCTTCACATTTATTTCCAAGTGAAAAACGAAAAATTATTCAAGAGAGTTCAAAAATATTCATGGATTTCTAACGAATTGTTTAAAACAGGGCCAGATCTTGTGATCAGAAGATGTGTCAGGGAAGATGAAATGCCTGATATTCTTAAGGCATGTCATGATGAACCATGCGCCGGACACTTTGCGGACAAAAGGACGGCCTATAAAATCCTTTCCTTGGGATATTATTGGCCTTCTCTCTTCAAAGATGCAAAACAATATGTCAAAAGGTGTGATAGCTGCCAAAGAGTAGGGAAACCTACCCTTTCAAATGAAATGCCATTGCAAACACAGGTACTCATTGAACCCTTTGAAAATGGGCTTTAGATTTCATTGGACCTATTAATCCACCATCTAAGCAAAAGAAGTATATATTGGTTTGTACTGATTATGTTACTAAATGGGTAGAAGCCAAAGCATTAGTATCTGCTACTGAAAATTCAGTTGTTCATTTTCTTTATGAGGATATTTTTACTCGCTTTGGTGTTCCAAGAGAAATTGTGACAGATCAATGAAGCCAATTCACATCCAACCTGGTGGAGAAGCTGATGGAAGAATACAAAATCAAGCATAGAAGATCTACTCCTTACCATCCGCAAGAAAATAGTCAAGTGGAGTCTACCAACAAAGTTCTCGAAAGTATCATCACCAAAACTGTTCATCTACATAGAAGAGATTGGGCAGAAAGGCTTCCTGAAGCCTTGTGGGCCTATAGAACTACATGGAGAAATACAACAGGACATTCTCCCTATGAACTTGTTTATGGGAAGGAAGTCCTACTCCCCATTGAGTTCCAAGTCAAGACCTTCAAGATAGCAGTTCAGTTGGGGATGGACTTATCAGAAGCCCAAAAGCATAGAATGGAGCAGTTGAACGAGCTAGATGAGATCAGATAAGAAGCAATTTTAAGAACTGATCTAGTTCAATATCAAAGAGCTAAATGGCATGACAAGTACATCAAAGAGAAGAAGTTTCAAGAAGGATATTGGGCATTGTTATTTGATTCCAAGTTTAAATATTTTCAAGGAAAATTTCAGACTCATTGGTTTGGGCCATATGAGATTGACAAGATCTTTAGCAATGGAGCGGTAAGAATCAAGACCATTGATGAGTTTCAAACTCCTCTTATTGTGAATGGCCACAGATTGAAAGTTTATCATAAGCCACTCTCAAAAGAGGAATTTGTCAAAATGTTTCAAGAAAATTCTGCAATCAGGCTAGTACAGAAGAATTCTTATTCTCCACCAGCTTAGATTTTGTTCTTTTCAGTTTAAAAAAAATAAAAAATTGTATAAGCCTGAAAACCAATCACTGATTGGCAGTCTTATACATAAAATATTGGGTGAAAATCAGGAACACCTGACACCCTATATTTTCCAAAAAAAATATCTCTTTCATTTCACAAGTTTTGTGACCACCCACTCCATTCAATTCCACTTCATTCCACTTCATTTCACTCCACTTCATTCCATTTCACTTCATTTTATCTGTTTCATTCCATTTCACCAATAAAATTCTCTTTCATGACCATTTCCATTTAGTCAATTGTCATCCGTTCATTTCCATTCATCCAAATAATAGCTGTGTCAGTTTCCGCAGCTGACATCTGTTTCCGCAGCTAACACCAGTTTCCGCAGCCAGAAGCAGATTCTGCAGCTACCACTCTGTATTTCAAAAGAATGTACAGCCAGATGTTATTTCCATAATCATAAAATAAAATGCAGGTATGAGGACCAATTATGAAGACATGGAGCATTCAAGATATCAATGAGGAGCAACTAATTGAAGATCAAGGAAAAATGGCAAGAATTCCAAGGTATGAGTAAAAATTTATTTCAAATGGCATTTAAAACACATTTTTATATAGTTATAAACCATAAGCTCCATTATGTGCAACGATTGTATTGACAAACTCCGTAGCCACTCCATGATATCTGTACAATCCTCCCACAATCCTTGCATTCATTTTCAAACGATCCCATAATTAAACCTCCGAGCTTCACTCATACTCCGATATTCCACCTGTTACAATGAAACGTAGTTGATTTGACTACGGCTTCTTTCAGCCACATAAAATCCGTAGCCGTTGTATAAACGTGTTTACATTTATTTTGCAGCCACCAAATTTTAAAACATTGCCGGATGTGTTATACTCCTTCTATTGTTCTATTAATCTCACTGCCGCATTTCCGCCGTGCTCACGTAACCCTTCTCTGTTCCGCTTCACCCCATTTCATTCTCTGTTACGCTATAGTCTGTATACCCACTCTCTGATATCTACCTACAGTCATCGTGCTCATTTCCGTTCATTCATCCGTCCTACTTCCATTGGACCCTCCTCACGCAGGCAAGTTTTTAAAGAGCAGAAAGAAGGATGGGTAAATTGTTGAGAGCAGAACCAGAGGGACCTAAATTCATGGAAGGATATCCGCAAGTCAGGGATATATTGAAGAAGGCAAAGTGGTTGCGGTTTATCCAAAAGTTTAGAGGCTACCATAAAGAGGTGACAAAAGCTTTTGCAAGCTCTTTCAATGGCCTGGAGGTAGAGATTGGAGACCTTAAGTTTATGGTGAATGAGGCATCTATAGCATCTGCCACAGAACTTCTTCAAGAGGGTGAACGTTGGTTTAAGAACAAAAGCATTAATGATGAAGCCTGGAGAGTGATTCTACATAACCCAGGTATGGACATAACTATTTTTAAAAAAGGAATTCCTGTTCATGCTTTGAAAGAGGAATGGGCTACTTTGTTGCTAGTTGTTCAAAAATTTATCACCTGTGAGGGCCGTTTTGGGTCAATGTATATGTACCATACCAAATTGCTGATGAACTTTATAGATAACCAAACCCTCAATCTGCCATATTTTCTATTAAATAGTTTGAAGAAGATGTCTATGACTGTTCAGAAACATTTAGGGGATGTAGAACCACATCTATATCACCATGGTCTTGTGAAAATTTTGATTGAAAAACAGTTAAAGGAGAAGAAGGACACATGGGAACATTTTTTGATTAGAAATTTCTTTGAGGAACCTCAAGAAATTCCTGAAGGTAGCACATCAAGAAGGAGTAGGAGAAAAAGAACAAATGATGAAACTCAAGGTACTCTTACTACTACAATTGAAAGAACTAGTAGGGAAGAGAGACTGTCAAAAAGGAAGAAGAGAGAAACCAAGGGTAAAAAGCCAATAACATCAAAAGAGAGAAAAAGTATTGAGGCTATGCATCAAACCCCTTCTTCCGAAGAAGATCATCAAGTGTTATCTGAAAGACTAGTTCACCTTCAAGAACAGTCATCTATGACCAAGAAGAAAGAGAAAGGAAAACAAAAGCAAAAAGACAGTGGTCCACAGCGTGTGAGAAGAAGTTCCAGGCTTAAGGGGAAGTTGAGGAAAACGCAAACGAAAGGACCCCATTTTATTGATTTGGGAGAAGAAACATCTGAACAATCCCCAGCTGGCCATAGTCCATCTCACTCTCAGTCAAACAGTGAACCTAGTTCATTTCATTCTCAGTCAGACATTGAACATAGTCCATCCCATTCTCAGCCGGATGTTAATGTAAGTCCTTCTCAGCCAGATTTTGAAGGCAACTCTCCTCCACGGCATTTTGGGGACAGCCCAATAAAAACGACACCTGAGATAGACCCAAAGCAACAAGAAGTATATGATTATATAGAATCTTTAGAAAGAGCAGCTACGGGTCCCAGTACCTCGTCCACTCAGCCTCACACAGCACAAGATGATCTAGTCCAATCACTGAAACAAGAAGTCTTTGAGCTAGAGCTTTTAAATAGACACATTAAAAATGAAAATGAGACATTGAAGGAACGAAGTAAATTGGAAAAAATCATTCATGATAATACCATGCTACATCTGGGACTATGGCAGAAGAAGAACAGGAAATTGAAGAGGAAATGCCAGAAGTTAAGCAGAGCACTGATTAATATCAAATTCAGATGCTTAATGAAAAAGCCCAGGATGTTAGCAGCACCAAGGAAGAGGAGGAGAGGACTGGATGTACTGGCTAAAGTGTCAAGGCATATGAACTAAAGAAGGATTGTCAAAATTTTGGTTGCATGAGGACATGCAACACCTTCACAGTGGGGGTATGTTGAGTCTCAAATCTGCATCTTTCCTATACACCTTTCTAGACCTTTTTCATTCACCTGAACCTTCTAAGTTGTCAATATCATTTCATATTAATTGTAAAAGAGCATCTAAAATGGTTTTTAACTATGTTTTGTGTCTGCTGTTTGATTTAGATTTTTGCTCATTTAGCTGCGGAATCTTGCCACTTTCCGCAGCTGCTGCAACTTTCTGCAGCCATTTTGTGAAAGTCTATGTTGCAGGTGTCTTCAGGCAATTCGAGCCACATGGGCAAGTCAGAAATGTTGTGGACATGGATCGTGTCCTATTGGCTCGGGAAAATTCACCTAAGGAGGCTGTGGTCAAAGTTGGCCAAGTGGAAGTCAACCGTAGAGTCCCACGGTGACAGGACTTTGTTTCTCATCACGTGAAGATTTGTATGACCGTTTCTAATTTACGGGAGACACATCAACACCTGTACACGGCTCCATAAGCCGAATCCAACATCCACTCTTCATAGATTTACTCCTCACCACGGCCATGATGCTGGATCTCTGGACGTGATGGTTCACGTGTCTCTATCAGCACAAACTTTAGGGAATTAGTTATATCACCTTTGTTATAAATAACACGTTTTCATACGCATAATAGTTAGCCTCCAGATAGCTCTGTAATGTAATTGCGTTGCCACTACGCTGTAATATCATCTCTCTGTTATGACTGCATTTTAATATATAAGAAGACTCTGTTTCCAAGCGTAATTCGTATTTGAAGGCTGTTGCCCGAGGCTGGTGCAGAGGGCCCCTGCACACGCTGAGGTTTTTGTGCATTATTGTATAGTTTCTTGTTTTATTTCTTTAAGTTCATTGTGCCATAAGTCATTCACGTGTTTATACATTGCATCTTTCATGGTATTTATGCTTCATCTCTGTTCATAATCTTTCATGCTTTACATTTTACTTCTGTTCATAATCTTTCATGTTTTATGTTGTGGTTAACTGATCAGTGTTCTTGTTTCAGATTACAATAGGCAGCCCGGGCACTTGCACATCTTTTTATAATGACTAATGACATGGAATCAATATTGTCCTTCTGCTAATTTACTTTTCTTAGTTTTTGTTTAATTCCAACACTGTTTGTTTATTTCAGTCTTGCACATTTGCTTCAGTAGTTATATTTAGATATATTAAATTGCTCATGTCATTTTCAGTTACCTCCGAAAACCATAGCTGGACTAATGGTGAGGGATTGAAGTATGAGTGTGTAGTTTGATATTAGTTTACTTTCTGCAAGTTATATATATTAAATTGCTCATGTCATTTTCAGTTACCTCCGAAAGCCACAGCTGGACTGATGGTGAGGGATTGAAGTATGAGTGTGTAGTTTGATATTAGTCTACTTTCTGCAAGTTAGATATATTAAATTGCTCATGTCATTTTCAGTTACCTCCGAAAGCCACAGCTGGACTGATGGTGAGGGATTGAAGTATGAGTGTGTAGTTTGATATTAGTTTCTTTTTCTACAAATTAGATATCAGATTGCTCAAGTTTTTTATGGTTACCTCCGAAAGCCATAGCTGGACTAATGGCGAGGGATCAGAATATAAGTTGATGTAATTTGATTTAGATTTACTTTGTTGCAATTCTTGGATTTCTTTAAGCATAGTTTCTTTTGTGTTTAGATAGCAGCAAGGATAGTTTGGCTTTCATGCTCAATAGTCCACTGTTTGATTTATTAGAATAGCAACGCATTTTCATTTCCTTTCAAGTTTTGTCATTGTATGTTTCAAATTCCTTTTTAAGTTTGAAGTTGGTAAATCATTATAAAGGATATCATTGCCTTGAACAATCATAACCATACTTGTTTTTATTTTAGAATTTCCATCTCATATTAGAAAACCAAAAACGACAAAAAGGTAAGAAATAGGTTATCTTGCACATATAGTGCGCCACACTTCATCAGCTTACGAATCCCGGATTGATAAATTAATGTAGCAATTTAGGACACACTAAATTGACCAAACACTTGTGTATATAACAATGGATTGGAAGTATATAAGTAGTAAATTGTTGTCTATTGAAACCAATGGAATCCTATGTGAAATACCTAAGGATGTATCTCTAGATTATATGTGGATTTTATACTCTCTAATGAATATTCTTACCAACTTGAATTATTTCCATATTGCTCTTAACTGGTGAGGCTTGGCAATATATGGTATAATTCAAATGCATATGGTTATTAATTGTGCAATATGTTTGTGTTTCCCCTAACATATCTATGTGGTCTATCCTCTCAAATAGAAGTAATATTCAGGTACATAATCGTGTTGATCAATTTTATTTAATTAATATACCAATTTCAAAATGTGGTAAATCCCATATTTAACTTATAGGTAAACTATAAGAAAGGGACATAATTACCCAATATTTGGAAATTTGGGCATGTCATAGGTATTGCATGGTGTTTCCTCTTTTGAAAGCAATGATAAGCGATATCAATAAAGTTGTATCTAATAGAGATGACAGTAATTCCTATGTGGTGGTAGAAGTGGAACCGATACCATGCATATAAGCTTTCCTAGTTGCCTAGGGTAAATTATTTGTAAATTTTTGGCCCAAATGAAGGGATATCCAGAATACCAAATCACCTTTATTTTAGTAATCAGCAAGTTATCCATTTGTCAAAAAAATTCTTTGTAACCTTTAGCAAAAGTTCAAAATAAAGAAATAAGCATACTCATTGACATATAATGGGGCACATTAGTAGATATATTAGATACAGATAAAATAGTGCTTATAGTTAAAGTATGCAGTGTATATGATTTCAAATGTCCACTAAATCTTTTTAGGCATATATATATATATATATATATATATAGAGAGAGAGAGAGAGAGAGAGAGAGAAAGAGAGAGAGAGAGATTTGAATGAAACTATTGTAAGGCTACTACAAAACAAGCTCCATAAGGTATATATCATATATAAATTGGCATCTTCATTAGTGATTCATGGGTCTTCAATAAAAAGGAAATTAATCATGGCATTCTCTGCCCCATTGTTGTGATATTGGTTAATGCATAGATCGATGAGGATAACTCCAAACGAACCCTTTAGTGGCTTCACAATATAATTTTTTCCACATTTGTGCTTGCACTTTTTGGCATACAATAACCCCTTCCCATAAAAAGTGTTTTCAAGTACTGAGGTCATTTAATGGATTATTATTATGAGATTGTAGTCTTATATATAAAAATTTGAATGAAACTATTATAAGACTACTGAAAAACAAGTTGCATAAGGTCTATATGGTATATAAATTGACATTTTCATTAGTGATTCATGGGTCTTCAATAAAAAGGCTATTAATCATAATGATTCTCTGCCCCATTTTGTGAGATTGGTTTATGCATAGATCGATGAGGCTAAGTCCAAATGAATCCTTTGGTTTCTTCACAATAGACTTTGTTCCACATTGGTGCTTGCGATTTTTGGCATACAACAACCCTTTTCCATATTAAAAAAAAAAAAAAAAATCAAGTATTGAGGTCATTTAATGGATTATCATTATGATATTGTAGTCTCCAATCTTCGTGTTTCTAATCCAAGAGATATGGGGTCTCACTCATCTGATATCCAAAGAATGTTGAACCTTTTTTGACCCCTTGTTGCCCTAAGTTGTTGAACAAAATGGAAGAAAGAAGTGGTCCTTCTAAAATGTAATGGACAGGGAGGATTTCACATGGATTGTAATTTGTACTTGAGAACCTCCTTAAAAAAAAAGAGCAAGGTTGACCTAGTTAAGTTATGTATGAACATCTTGCATGAGAAATGTTGAATCCCTTTGTCTAACCACCTCGACCATGATACTTGCCAATATGAACCAAAGGAAAAGGCTTATGCCACATCAGCATGCCATGATATTGCTTAGCATGCCAAAGTGAGGATATGGTGCTAGAGCAGTATGCCACTTGGCATGAAAAGGTATCATAGTAGAATAAAATGAGGTGATTTTAAATTCTCATAAATTTCGTTTCTAGAGCCTGATTAGGGAAGAAAATTATATCATCGAAAACATTTTGACAATACAAATACCAAGAATTAGGTTGTTTCAATGTTAAGGGAGAAAAAAAACAAAAAAACAAAAAAAAATTAGACGCCATTCTCATAATTTCACATTGAGAGTCGGGTTAGCTAGTAAACACCTTCAGTTAGTGTGTTAGATAAGGGGGTGTGTTACATATATCAAGCCACATCACCAATGAGATACCACATCAACATAATTCAAGTCCACATCATCATCAGTTCCTAGGTGGCCCATACATGGTTCCGGTCAGGCCCATGTGGGATTGTCACATCAACTATTGCATGGGATCCCACTAAGCCTTCCCCCTTCATGTTTTGCTTTGATTTTATTTGTTATATGGTTAGTGGGAAATCCATCTTGACAACTTTTTGCCACCTTTTCTACACTCTTGGTCCCTCAAATCGTTATGCCTACATCTTTCATTGACAATCCAACTCGACGTCCATCTAAGCCTCCACAAGGGGAGAACTTCTTCTAACAACGGATATCATACTCCCGAATCCATTCTAGATTCAACCATCTAACCCTGTTGACTCCTATCCACCTACTTCACTTATGGATCTCCTAGATACCAAATTCAATCAAATATAAAATTTTGTGGGTCCCATTGTTATGCAACCATCTCACAAATAGAATAAAATATAGATCAACGACTTAGAAATCAACCTCTTCAAGGGGGAAACCTTCTTTGCATTACATAAATGAACAATTCTTGGATGATTCAAATGATAAAAACCTACTTTCTGTATATATATGAATCTAAGGGGTCCCAATATAATTTGAGCCTACATAAAAATAATAATGTAAGGGCACAACAATCCCAATAGTGGGTTTTTATGGGCCACAATGATAATACTAAGGGGACTACATGGGCACACCAATAACAATAAGGGGGCTACACTAACAATGACAATAAGGGGATACAATAGTATTATAGGGACCTAACATACCCCTCTCCTCCAAAAAAGTGTTTTCCTCAACTCTTGAGTTGTTCTCAATTCTTTTGTATAAAATTATCATCCTCCCATGTGGAATATTTAGTGGGTAAGTTCTTCCACTTGATGAGATACTCTGAAATTGATCGATTTTGTAGCTTTCAAGTTCTTGTTTCTGTGACTGTTTCAAGTTCCAATATGATTTTTCCTTCCTCGTCAAGTTCTAGCAATATTGTTTGAACTGGGAGTTTTCCACCTATAACCTTCTTTAAGCATGAAACATGGAAAACTGGGTGCACTCGGGAAGATGCCGGAAGCTCCAATTTGTATGCCATAGTACCAATCTTTTGCAAAACCTTGTAAGGACCATAGTACTTTGGCGATAATTTATTGTCCTTATTATATTGCTTAAGGGATATTTTTTTGTTGGTTGTAGTCGTAAAAATACCCAGTCACCTACATCAAAACTTCTTTCGCTGCGATGTTGATATGCCTGTTATTTCATTCGATTTTGTGCCAAAGTTAGGTTATCCTTTAGGAGTTTCAAAACTTGTTTTTGATACTCTATGTGATATTCCACTACTTGAACCTTAGAATTTTTTCTTAAAGATGATGTGATGAAGGGTGGATGATATCCATAGAGTGCCATAAATGAGGTGATTTTTGTTGCAGTGTGGAAAGAAGTGTTATACCACCATTCAGCCATAGGTAACCACTTGACCCATTGTGTTTGTTTATTAGATACAAAGCAACAAATATATACTTCCAAAAATTTGTTCACTATCTCAATTTTCCCATCATATTGAGGATGATAAGATGAGCTACGAGCTAGTTGAGTACCCAGACAAGAAAAAAATTTCGTCCAAAAAATTCCAATGAAAATGGGATCCTTGTCTCTTACAGTAATCTTTGGGTTTCCATGTAGCTCTTGAATTGTTTCCATAAATGCAGTAGAAAATGTAATTGATTTAAATGGATGATATAATGCACAAAATTGTGCATACTTGGGAAGTATATCAACTACCACCATGGTGACACTCTTTCCTCCGTACTTGGGTAAAACTGTGATAAAATCCATTGAAACCTCCTCCCAACGTTGACTTGGAATGGATAAAGGTTGTAGCAAACCCAGGGTCTTAATTGTCTCAACTTTATTTTGTAGGAAGACCAAACATTCCACCACAAACTTTTGAATATCATATTTAAGGCCATCCCAAAAAAAATATTTCTAGACCCTGTGGTAAGTTTTTAAAAATCTCGAGTGTCCTCCTAAGGGAGAGGTGTGCAATTCCAAAAGTATATTTTTTTTTAGTTGGGAATTCTTACAAATATATAAGCGATCTGTGTACCATAATGAATCATTTTTCCAGCTAAATGTATTAGATGTACTGGGATCTTGTTGCAACTTTTGAATGAGTGTCCACACTGATTCTTCATCATGCTGCCACTCCTCCCTTGCTTCGATTATCCAATCTAGTTGGATAATAGAAATGGCACAAAGAAATTCTTCCACTTCCTCATCCTTTCTTACGAGTGCATCTGCAACAACATTTATCTTCCATTTTTTGTAGATGATTTCAAAGTCATAACCCAACATCTTTGTGACCCATTTTTGCTACTTTTCTAAAGATCGTCTTTGTTCCAAAAATTATTTAAGACTATAATGATATGTTTCTACCTTAAACTGTCTTCCCATTAGGTAAGGTCTCCATTTTTTTAGTGCATGTAGTATTACCAACATTTCCTTCTCATAAATAGCTTTATTTAAATACTTTCCTTTCATTGGACAACTTTAAAAATCAATGGGTCTTCCTTCTTGCATTAAAATAGCACCAATTCCATTTCCTGGGGAATCACATTCCACAATAAAGGTTTTTGTGAATTCTTGCATAGCTAAGACTGGTGCTTGGCACATGAGCCTCTTTAAGATATTCAAAGGCCTTAGATTCTTCTGGAGTCCAAGAAAATGGATATTTCTTTAATAATATTGTTATAGGTGTTGTTATTCTCTCATAATTATTAACAAACTTGTGATAATACCATGTTAACCTGAGAAATCCTCGTAGATGCTTTAGGGTTGTGGGGATTTTCCATTCCTTAATGGATTTAATTTTGTCAGTGTCTACCTTAATACCCCCATGAGATACAATATTACCCAAATATTCCACCTCCTGTACTCTAAAGAAACATTTGGAGGTTTTTGAATATAATTGTTTCTCCTCGAATAGTTTGAGCACCCTGTCAACATGTTGAACATGATCCTTCCAAGACTTGGTGTAGATTAGTATATCATCAAAAAATACTAATACAAAATTTCTAAGGTTTTGAAAATGGAATTCATCAACCCTTTAAATGTAGAAGGTGCATTGGTAAGTCCAAAAGGCATGACCAAAAATTCATAATGACCCTCATGAGTTCTAAATGTTGTTTTCGAAATGTCTTCAATCTTCATTCTAATTTAATGATAATATGAACAAAGATCCAACTTGGTGAAGTAAATTTCTCCATGTAATTCATCCAATAATTCATCAATGATAGGAATGTGAAATTTATCTTTAATAGTGAGAATTTTGAGCTCCCTATAATCTCGGCACATGCACCATGATCCATCCTTCTTGTGCACTAATTCTACTGGAGTAGAGAAATAACTTTTACTAGGTTGAATTATACCAACCTCTATCATTTCTACAATCATACGTTCAATTTCTCTCTTTTGGGCATAGGGATATCTGTAAGGCTTGATGTTTGGAGTAACACTTCATGGACTCAGATGAATAGCATGATCATGATCATGAATAGGTGGGAGGCCTTTGGGAGTCTCAAACACCTTGGAATGATTGTCCAATACTTTTTGGAGATTTAGAGAAATAGAGGATTTCAATGTTTGAACCTATAGTGAGCATAATTGTGAAATTATTCCTCGTTGTTCTTTCTTCAAAATATTTTTCATGACATTATAGTTGATTATCCTTCTAGGTTTCCCTGCGATGCCCTGTAATTCAACTTCCTTTCCTTCCCAAAAAAGTTTCAATAAAATTTCATGAAAATTAAAAGCTATAGTCCCCAAAGATTGTAACCATCTGACTCTTAGCACAACATAAACACCACCCATTGGAATAGAAAGCATTGTACTATTCAATACATATCCCCCCATGGTTAAATTGATATTATGGCACATTCCAGAGTAATTTATAGTTCCTCCATTCGCAACCATCACTTGACATTCTAGTACTAGATATAGGAAGCAATTCAATTCCTTAGCTATCTTAAAATGAATAAAATTATGTGTACTACCCGAATCAATCAACGCTATTACCTTTTTTTTCTTGATATATCCTTCTATATTGAGAGTTTGAGGAGTGCTAATTCCTGCCAATGCATTACACGATATGGTTGGATTCATTTCTTCCTTCTTTGGGGTTGGTTCCTAGTGTATATCCTCCTCTTTTGATGTTTCTTGTTCCTTTTCTTCCTCCTCTTCACAATTTATGTAAAATAATTTCTACTCGGCGTACTTATGACATATAGTGTATTTGTTAACACAACTATAACAAAGTCGTTTTTCTCTTTTTTCCTCCAAGTTTTTTGGTTTCAACCTTGTAGGTTGTGGATGGATAGGAGTAGCAACATTTCCATCTTTATAGTTGTGATTGGTATACTTCCTTATTGCCATAATTTTGCTTTCAACTTTTCTTGCCACCCTGAATTCCTTTTCCAATGAATCAGGTTCCCAAAGGTGAACCTCAAGTTGGATGTTATATTTTAAAGTCCTTATGAAGACACCAATCCTATGTTCTTATGTAATATTATTTACCCTTATATTCAATTTTTGGAATTCCTCAATGTGATCCATCATTGAACCCTTTTGTTTGAGATTTATCAATTGGCTAAAGAAGGTGTTGCTCTTTGTATCCTCATAATGTGCTATCATTTCCTCTATAAAATTTGACAAAGTGACAAGTTCTTTATGAGAACGAAACTATCGATACCATAAAAATTGATTTTTTTTCTAAATATAAAGTTGCAATGTGTACCTTTTGGGTGTGTTTCACATTATGGAGCTCAAATTATTGCTCCATTTGTAGTATCCATGTTATCAGATCCTTTCCATCAAACTTCCTCATATTGTTCTTTGGAATATGGTGGGTCTTAAATACAACATTAGAGTCTATGAAATCATGATTAACATTTATTTTTTCCTCATCATGAGTTTCATCTACTACCCTTTCTCCATTAGGAATCATTTCTTGTAGCAACTTTGTCAAACCTTCCTTCAAACCTTCCATGTCTGCTTTTAGACCATTCTTCGTGTCTTCCATGTTGCCTTTCATTTTTTCTAATTTATCATAGATCTTAGCTTCTATGCTATCCATGTAATTCATCAAACCATCCATCTTATCTTCCATTCCTTTATTAAAACTATCAATCTTAGCTTCCATTTCATTTTTGGTTACTTTTTGTGAGAGTGAAATTTGTTGCACTTGGTCTCGTAATTTCGATATATCATGTTGAACTTATTCCTCTTCATGCATCATAGTAGAGCTTTATGAGGTCTTAATGGGTGTGGAATTATTTTTGGGAGCAATTATAGAACCCAATACTGATATCAATGCTTCAATATTCCCTTTGGAATCACTTCAAACTTATTTTTAAAACAAAAGTTATACAATTTATTATAAAAATAAAAAATAAAAAAAACATGTTTTTTTTCTTTTGAGGAGCTCGATATTGAAACTGATGTATATCTGTGATTTCTGATCCCCAAGATTTGAAATTTTGTCCTATGTTAGCCCTCTGAGTATTCTTTCCAATGTCATAGATTAGACCTAATTTGGATTCTTCAAGAGAAATTTATGATCGATCTCCCACAATGACCTAATTATGGACTGGTTCAGTAGGGCAAACTTGTATGGAGTGCCACATGTCAATGTTTAAACCTTCACCCCTGAAATTGATATACAAGAAACTTAATGCCATGCACTTTATACCAAGCTTTACATAACTCCAATCTGATGTTGGAAACGAAGGTTAACACTATTTTCCCTCGGTCACATGTTTGAGATGAGATTTTGTATCCTGAAAAAACCCTAACTTCCACAGATCTTATCTTCGAAACTATTGTGAACAAAGGTATGAAATTTTTACACGAATTTCATCAAGATTTTGGCTCCACATGGTAACAATTTTAGATTTTGAAGCCTCTTATAAAAAAAATTATAGTGAAAATTCCAAGATGACATGTTTGAAGAAGCGAAACCCTAGAATCCCAAGCTCTGATACCAAGTGTGATGCAACCAACTCACAAATAGAAGAAAATATAGATCAATGACTTAGAAATCAGCCTCTTCAAAGGGGAAACCTTCTTAAAATTACATAAATGAACAATTCTTGGATGATTCAAATGATAAAAACCTACTTTCTATATATAGGAGTCTAAGGGGTCCCAATATAATCATCACCTACATAACAATAATAATGTAAGGGCACAACAATAACAATAGTGGGATTCTATGGGGCACAATGATAGAAATATGGGGACTACATGAGCAAAACAATAACAATAATGGGGCTATGTAGAAATTATATAACATATGCATGTATATATCCAGATTCTCCTGATCTAACAATATTTATCTTCTTGCTAAATATAGAATCCTTCCACTGTTAATATTTTGTGGAAATTTAAAACTCAATTACAAACAAATGAAGCAAAAAAAAAAAATTTCACATAACGTAGTTGTTTAACGAGAAAGCCTGAAGCTAAAAACCCCAACTACCATATTATTTATATCATGGAGATCATGTAACAATCTCATACAAAGCTTAGTACATCAAGCTCTCAGTACAATCAATCGTCACACACTAACATGAAGAAATATGCAAATCCATGCACTGATTTCTTGCCATCTGACAGCCTGCCTCCACTGCACAATCCCTGTTGAAGAATACCCCTGAATGAATTCAAATTGGCTTGCCTTGACTGTGCAATCCTCATTGGTAACTCCAATGTGTGTCAGATGCATTGAATGCATCACTATAGTCACAACGGATAGTCCATCTCACCCATTCACCTATCTCTGCACTAGGTCTCCACTCTAACTGACATGCACTATATTTAACTATTGTATTTGTTCAGTTTTTAGTGTGTTATTAATTGTGAATTAATTAACTAATTAATTCACTTAACTCTCACTAGTGTATCTTTCAGTTAGAATAGATACAACTAGCTCAACTGAGTTTAACTCCATTAACTGAGTTAAACTAAATAACAACTCCTGTAACTACTCTTCCAACTCTGTCATAACTTTTCCACTTCATTTCTAACTGAGTCCTCATGCATGAGCCACTAATAAACCCTAGGAATTGCGTAATTCCTTCAGCCCACTGATTTGCCAAATCTTTTCACTGAAATAAAGTGCTCCAAGAGAATAAGTTGATGTTTATTATCGGATTATTACTAAGACATAATAATAATCGACATGCATCTATTTTTAGATTGATGATCTATAAATAGACTTCGCCCAATATTCTAAAAATATAATTTCATATATTTTTCCAACTTGACCAACCATCCACAAATAGCATCCTGCAACTTCTGAAATATGATCATCATGTCTAAAAATAGACTTGCACCTAGAAATCACCTACGGGCCCACTTAGTGAAGGTGACAGATTTTCACTAAGCTTCATCATCTTTTTGAATCTCAACAAGCTACACTAACAATAACAATAAGTGGATACACTATTATTATAGGGACCTAACGCCCATGCGTTGTGGTCCCTACGTGATAAGAAAAGGGTAGTTAGAGCGATCACTACCCAACATTTGAAATTTTGTATCTCCATATCATTTGTGTCGCAATGGGTAAATACAACCATAGATAGATCCAATTGTCCCTAGAGTAAACACTTCTATGAATCCCCTCTTACTACCGGATTTCTAGATGTCCACACAATAAAAAAAAGGGAAATTCGGCCTCAAAAAGATTAGGGTCATTTCAAAAAGGAAAAAACTACTACCGACCTGGATTTCTCAATTCCTAGATTTTATCCAAGGCATGTAGGGGAAAAATAGATTGAGATTTAAGAAACACTTATGACTTAGGGAATCATCCCAAACACCAAAATTTGAGAATGATGGACAAGGCCTGAACATAAGTTGTCAACACCATTGTACTATGTCTAGAATGAATAATACAGTACCAATGGGACCCAAACTACACCAAAGGTAGGGTTCCAAAGGCCGGTTCACCCAAGTTCAAGAATTCCAGCTCTATTATATATTGCATGTGTAATAACCTGGTTAAATTTCCCACTGATTTTAAGCATTATAAATTTAATTAAATAAAAAAAATTGAGTTGGGGACACGGACTCCCAGAGCTGAGGAGGTAAACTACTTGGGAATTTTTTGCTTACGATAGCCATTGAGGCTAGCAAGTCGCAAGCAAGGGTAAGGAGATGATGTGGCACTCAAATGGCTGGCATGTAAAATTTGGTAGGAAAATCCAAAAATCCAACTAGGTATGACTAGGCTAACTTATAAAAAATCTTGAATTGGAGGGATAAATGGATGAAGGTTGATTGGTCCAGATGATTGGACAAACTGGAAAAAAAAAATCCTAGAATATAGATTAGACTCTTCCTTAGTGTGTGGAAAAAAAGAGAGAAATGAGGATGATGACACTCTCAGTATGAAGGGATATACCAATCCCTCTGCCCATTATCAAAACCATGCTCATCACCTAAAAATAGGAGAAAATCATCAAGATTCCCCTGGAGGGCAAGACCATCTAGTGATGGTACCCTTCCTTGTGCAAGCACTGAAATAGGACTAAGCTCTTGTGCAAACATACGGTTTGGATAAACTTCTTTAAACTTCTAGAAAGTCCCATCCATAATCACATCACTCTTTCTCTGCCTGGAGAAACTAAGAGGTTTCAAATCCCTAAAAGTTGTAGGCGAGCTGGTACAATTTTAGCGTTGCGATTTAGCTGGAGGGTGGAGAGGGATGGATCTTTAGAGGCCTAGTTTCAACCAACAAGACTAGCTTGATCAATCAGCTTCCTCCTCATTCTTTATAGTCTGGCACGAGTTTATTGGGCTACAATAAAAATTCAAGTGCAACCCAATTTATGGTTGGGCAGTAAGTGGTAATCCCTAGATCAGTCACTTAGTATTACTTTGAGGTAAGTGCCTATCCTATTTCTATAAGGAAGGGATCTCCTGGTTGTAACCCTAAAAGGGTCTAGCTGTTAGTTACTTAAAATATGTTTTAAAATAGTACACGTGTTGCTCCTTTTATGTTGGAATTTGGACTACACTTGATCTGGGACTACAGCATTCAGAAGATAAGTTCATTTCTGGATTACATTTTGGTAATTTTTTATATATATTTTGACTCACAAAATGTGTATTATGGGTCGATAAGTTTGCAATGGTATGGTAAATTGTTGCATTTTTTATTTTATCATCTCCCAAAGCTCTCTAATTGGCAGGGGAGTTCCATTACTTATGAATACCGAGGATTTGAACTCGTGACCATTGCCTCGTAATTTCTACCTGCTCGTAACAGGTTATATCTATCCCATGGCTTAATCTCAACGATATGAGCACCACTTTATCTCTGGTAGTTAAGAATGCTATTCTTGTTGAAAATTTTCATTTTCTCATGAAATTGAATTAAACAAAATTTAAATTATTATTAACAGTATGGGGAATTGGATCACTGGGACTTAATTGAGCGTAATTCCTAAAGGTTCGCCACATTATTTATGGTTATTGATTCAATTGTTTTTTCCAAGTTGAGGCATATTTGTTTTAGTTAAGTTCATAACAGTCTCTATGTTGCATGTACTTCTTTCTTTTCATTCAGAATGGAAGCAATGGGAGAAATTCATGATGTATGCACCATACATTGAATATTGTGTGAATTGATCGGATCAATTTTCTACAAATTCTAATGGAAATTTCAATTTTTAAAGATAAATATTAAATATCATTCCCAGAATTATCTAATAGTTGAAGATACTTTTAGACAATTTATAGAATTGTGTGGGGCTTTATAACAAGAGACAATTGATATCTTGAAATCAAGTTGGAGTATGTTTGCACACCTCCGTGCCTCATAGTTTAGTTGGGGGGGAGGGGTGGCATTTGCAATGGATGGCTATAGCTAGGAGGATAACCACTCCATGAAGCTAGTCCATATGTGGAAATATTCATGGAAGCAAAGTAGAGTTGTGTATTATAAATTCTACTATGTTTGTTGCTTACTGTTACTTATAAATTACATGAATTTTACATTGAAATGTATTGTTTTTTATGGTAATTATGTGTTTAAATGGAATGGAAATTTGTAGATGAGCTATTAAGAGTTCTGGATAGGGAATTCATTAGATATTTCATATGAATTGATACCCCATTGGCCAAGGAATAAATTTGGATGCATACTACAACATTTTGAATATCAATTTCTACAATGTGTGTGTATTTTCTCTCCATTCATCTGGAACCGATAATTGTGTTGCATCATATTTTAGCAAATGTAGCAAGATTTTTCTTGTGAGGTACGTCAATTCAAATTGGTAGTAAAACAAGTAACAAAGAAAAAGTATAGAAATGGAAACAAAGAGATGAACAACAATAATTGAGCATAAAAGGTCATATATGGGATTTACAGGTGACCTTATCAATGGATTTTATAAACAAAACACACAGCCTCTTGGAGCCTTACATATATTATGCTCATATTATGTCTTTATTTTTTCATGCCAAATACTATCAACAATGTGATATGGAACTATTTTACTTGAAATGTCTTCCCATAATGTGTCATTTGAGAGTAATATATCAAGTATGCTTGAAGGCTAGTTTAAGAGGTTTTTACCTTGGATCAATTTTGATAAAGTTGAGAATGCACGAGTTATCACTCGACGTAGGTGGATTGTCAATGCAATATCTAAAATAAAATTTCAAGACTCCACTTTAAGGATATTCCTAAAGGTTCTTATTAATAGGTATGTTGTCGTTGTTTAATACACATGTTGTCATTGGTTAGTATATTAGACAATACATTGCATGTATATTTTATTAACGTTATGTTGAAAGATCATTGGAAAATATCTTCACATCTTGGTTGTGGTGTCTCAATGATGCCAAATTTTGATGCCATTTCAGTGGCCAATATGAGGGAGACGTCTAATTCCTTCCATACTCAATGTGGAGATCACATATAGCCTTGGGAAAAGAAATAAATATAATTATTGCTTCTTATTCCATATTTTAAGGGGATGTCACAAGATTTTATATGTATAAGAGAACCATTGAAGCTTTCTTATCATAATAGGCATTGTATTTCAATGAAGAAGCCACTCAAGGCACCATCATTCATGAATTTGAAAGAGAATTCATTATATACAATCACCATAAAGATGATTCCATTACACAGTTTCCACCAAGATAATGAAAGGAGTGTGCATCTCAATAACCAATTTAGGATGTAACACTAAATATTCCTTGACCTAATTAGAAGGAGGAGAACATTTATCAGCCAACCTAATAGGAATGAAAGAATCTACCATTCCCGTGACACACAAACCCCATAGACACAAATCCCACATTCACTCCTGACCCATGCATTTCGCATGGTTATATTTGATCTAGACTAGTTGTTAGATAAGTAAATAAATTCCAATTCGAAGTCAAGTGATTTCATCACATGCAGGAAATTTATGTGAGGGAATTTCTTAAAAGGATTTGTGATATGCATGTGATGATTGCCAATTAAAATTAGCATCATTTATGTTTATTATAGAAAGTGTTTGATGGGATGAATCACTAACCTTTTATAATGTAAAATAACTTTGTTTGATTGCTTCATTTGTGTAGCCAGCTGAATTTTTAGAGAGTGTTAAACTACATACTACTAGATTATCTAGTTGCCTTGGGCTTGGTAAGCATGGCCTTCTCAGCAAAAAATACCATACTCTTTATTTCCATTCTTTTGTTGATTCTCGCAACATTTAGACATTTAAATTATCTTACAACTTCACTTTCCCTAGTTTGTCTATATCATTGGTGTTTAATATGAGGATACTACTGAATCCAAATATTATTCAGGATGTTTATGCTAGTATGAAGGAAAATTTTCACAGCTCTTCATATTTTAGATAGAATTATGGAGTTGAACCATGCAAATAGTTTGAAATGTCCTAACCAGTTCAGTTTTCATAACCCCAATCACTTTCACCTTGTTATATATTGTAAATGTTTTGAAAGAAAGAAAGAAAGAAATAAAAGTGTACTTTTAGCCCATTCTCATAACTACACTTTAAGGGTCGGATTAGCATAGTAACTACCTTTAGTTAGATAAGTAGGTGTGTTACAAATGGTATCAGAGCTCTCAAGTTCAACACTCGGACCTAATGGGATCTATCGCCAAAAAGAATGAAATATATTTCATTATACTATCAGTTTTCAATATAATTAGTGTCATTATAAAATTATAGATGCATCAAATAAGAAAAACATTTGGTGCATAGCACATTTCAATTTTTTTATGAAAACCTGCCATTGAAATGACAATATATAGAGCTCTTGTTGTTTAAAAAAAAATTAGCTATGGTTGTGATCATTATCACATGGAGTTATGTTAATAGTATTGAGCCCTACATCTCCTTGGTGTTGTACATTGACTTACAAAACTTAATAAAGTCTTCAATAAACTCTAGAATGAAAAAAAAGCAGTGAAAATATGAACTTGTTGTTTCCTCTCGAAATAAGTGACCAAGACCAATGATATACCGAATTTTCATATCCCAAGTTGTATTTACTGTTTAAGCCATTGTGAAGTATGGGTCTAGCTTTTTTAAGATCTCTTACTGCCAAACCTGATTTGATTTTTTTTTAAATTGTCATGCAGAGGAAAAAAAACCCCAAGTATGGGTATAGTCACATTTTCATCAAGGAAATAAACTTGTTTCTTATAAGTTGGAACATATCCCTATTTGTAAGAGAAGGGAATATTCTCACAAGGGTGGATGATTCAAGTTGGTGTCATAAACTTGATGTTTTATGCTACGAACTCAAAACCATCAGAAAGATGGAAATAATTCCATGGAGAGTATAGGGACATTACAAAGGGTGAATTTCTTAGTGAATTTACTAGAAGAAAAAAGTGATTTTCCTTTTTCATCATAGGGAATTTGTGTGTTACAAGCATACTTTCTTACATGTATCTTTTCGACTATATGGATTTTGATTTGAGCATGCTTAAAGATCAAAATATCACTTACATAGGGGAACTAATTATGCATACCAACAACAACCTTGGTGTCACTCTAGTAGGATTAGTGACATGAACATTATTTTGAGAAAACATGTTTAATCTAAATATTATAAAAGTTACTCAAATGTATTATAGGAATATAGAGGCCCCAGGGTGTTTTGCAATAGAGCAACAAGATCTAGACATCTAGGTTCCATTAAACTCCCCCTTAGGTTTAGTGATTATTTTCCTTCTTCTATTTCCTTTGTATAAACAAGTGTTCATAATGATTGTTGTGTGGTACCATAGAATTAATTTACATACTACATGCTTCACTTGTGTGTGTCTTATATGGTTTTTTCTAAGGGGCATGCTAGTCGTAGGAGTGATCAGAAACCTCTTTCACAAGGGCAATGCACTTGGTTAGATTTAAGTTCTAATGAAGAATTATAATTTTAATTTAAGAGATTCTCAATAACAAGAAAGGTTTTGCATACATTGGAATGTTTTGAACATATTGAGTGTGGCTCAAGATACAAACGATTGATTGATGTAGAAAGTAAAAGTGTACGCATGTTCTAACTTATCTTTGAGTTAATATATCTTTATTAGTATACAAAAAAAAAGCTGCAAATGAAAAACAAGTGAATTGCCTGGTACAATTCAAGACTATCTTTAAGTACAATGTTTAGCATATTGGAACCTTTGGGAGGGCCTAGGACTCAGCTCATTATGCTCAATATAGAAGATAATTAATGGTTCCAAATTTCCATCTAATGGATTCTAGTAAGTACAATAAGCTAATTTAAACATGAAACAATAGCCTGGTGGAAATTTCCCCAACGATTATCATTCTTAGCATTTTTTCATGTAGTTTCAAGCAAATGGTCATAAAGGATATAAAGGATACAAATAATGTCCTCTTCTTCTATTTGCATATAAAAGGAAGGGAAGTTCTCTAAGTTCCATCTTGAATCAAAAATTTTGGCATGTATTTCTAGTAATTATTCTCTCTAATGCAGACTCTTATGCTATTGAAGCAAGTTTTTTGTAACGCCACACACAACATTTACCCACTTTTACAAACTCTACAAGATAAAAATGAGTTGAGTGTCACTATGATATGACCCAACCTCCATTTTCCAGGTATGGAAGTGGGTCCTACAAACCATAAGCAAATTTCCATCCCTTGGGGATTAAAGACCACTCAGGAGCCTAACAACCATCCCAAGTGATCAATCCTTGAGCTGGAACTCAGTTTCACTAGCTTAACTCCACAACCTCACCCATAACACAACATCCATTCGGTTGGGAGGTTATAACCTCACCCATAAGCTTATATCCATGTCGTTATGACCCAAAATCCTCATTTATGTGCTATTTGTTGCAATATCTATGCCACTTTTTCAGGTTATCCTCCAGACCACTACCCAGAACTGCCTATAACTTTCCAAAAATATAAATACAATGATAACAATTCTAACCATTCATAACTCGAGCAAGATCTTGACCTAGGCATTCCTAATACATGATACTCATTTCGTCAAACATATGATGAACATAGAAGCTACAAGTCATGAATGCATATTTGATCATAAAATTTTGAACTTCATCTGAGAATCACCAAGAAGGATCTGTGTCCTCTCAAGTTAGCTGAAACAACACTTTTTATCCCCTGCATTCATAAACCATTCAACAACTTATCAAATCATGAGCAAGAACCATAACTAGAGCATGTAATAGAACCATGCATATAACCAGCATATAAGAAAAAATAGAAACCATGGAAAATTAGTCATAATATTAACATGATAATCAGTACAAATTCACATAGATCGCAATCGAAGAATAGCTCAAATTAACATAAGCAAATGCCAACCAAATCAGGGACTTCCACGTACCACTCGATCATAGATTGGTTGAACCAAAATATTTGTTTCATCCAATCACCCCCACGCCATATTCTAAGCATGAATGTGGGATCATATGGGTTAAAAAAAAAAAAAAAAAACTAACCAAGGCTTCCAAAGGCCAAACCACCTCAACCACAATGATTTCACATAACCGGTCCAAAAATCACTAATACAAAACCATATTGGTCTCTACCCAACTTGTTTAGGGTTATATGGACTAGTAACTCAACCCAAAGCCTCCAAGGGACCCAAGTTGTTACAGCGCTCCAAATATCTACCATCTCAACCCACAACCTCTAGGGAACCCAAGTTATTCCAGGGATCTAGAGAATTTGTCCCAACCCACAGCCTCAAGGGATCCTGAGAACCAATCAAAAATCCAAATAGGGAACCCACTACATCATGGTTATCCAGGAAATAGGAAGGCAAGGTTGAAACCACTATCAATCTAGGAAAATCTCCATGCCAATAAAAACGCATAACCAACGAACCACATGCATATACCATGCATCCAAAAACCATCAAGGAGATAACACATGAAACCTCTTACCTACAAAGTCATCTTGTTTTAATTGTTGATCCAACTATCTCCTTGTGCTCCCTTACTTTCATTTGCTTTCTGTTTTCTTTCTTGCTTTCCTTCCTCCAAATCCAAGTGAATTCTAGAGGGCTCCAATAATTCTCTATGTGTGCAAGATTGCATGAGAGAATGAGAGTGTGGAAGGAGGGAACCAAAACTGAACTGAAAAAAAGTCGTGAATTGTTTCTATGGTTCCTTTTTATTATTCATTTATAGTCTCTTCCTTTCCTTTTTTTTATTTCATTTTCCTTCACTTTCTCTCTAATTTCCCTTGCATGCATATTTGTGTCTCTTCACCTTCCTTTTTTCCTATTTCCTTTTATTTCTCATAATTAAATGTCAAATATTGTCTCTTTTCCTTTGCCAATGTCTTTGCCAATTTCCATAGCCATTAAAAAACCATAAGTGATGCCAACAATAATTTTTTCCCACCATTTAGCTTGTAATGTGTGTCCCATGACCTTGGTCTTATTTTATTTACGTGGAAAATCAACTAGACCCTTGTTACACTGTCTAACTTCACCAAGTTAGAGGTCATATATTTTACTATATTTTCTAATTTGTATCATAAAGTGCATGTTTTTGTATGAGTGTATCTCTTATGATAATACAATATCAACTACCATCGTGGTTGTTTATGATTAATTATACTATATGCAAAATTATGCTCGAGTGCTTTTTGTCATTCTTTTTTGTATTTGGAAGAAGTTAGTAAACATGTACATTTCTTATAGCCTAGCCTTTTACGAGGAGTTAGGTCCACTTATATAATCATGGTTTCCCTCATAATTTAATAGGCATGATACATTATGTATATATCTAACACAAAATTTGTGTGATAAGAATATGTCCTATCTAAAATATTAAAATATAATAATCCACTTGGTCATTGTATATGTTTTGATTACAATTGAAAAATATTTACCTAACATAGATATTCTTGAGAATCAAACTGAATATCCAAAAGCATGTGTTAAAGTAAAAACAAAAGAGGTGGTAGTCTCATGAGTGTTCTAGATATTTGCATTCAGTTATGTACCCAAGACTTTTCACATTGTACACTCACGTGGTCAAAATTCATTTTCAAAACAAAGGCTAGAATACATAATAAAGAGATAGATAGTTATTATGAATACAATTTTTTCCATGAACACAATTGACATTATTCTAGATAAGTTTAATACAATAGGAGAGTTCCATGGCTTATTTGGCTAAACGTATACTATTTGATAACTCAATAGTTGGAAAATGCTTGGTGGCAAGTCTTGTGATACAATCTCTTAATGAATGTGAATATTTTGTGATGCAATCTCATTTTATAAATGAGAAAATTTTAAAATGATATGCATGTTAACTGATTCTATGAGATTTCAGGTGCTATAGTAAGAAAGTCCAATCTTGCCAAGTGTTTCAACAACTAGTTTTAAATAGTGATTTCGACAAAGAGGTTGATTATGATTACATTGTTAACATAGATCTAAAATTTCAAATGCAAGATAATAGTTATATTTGTTCCTGAATGTGGAACCAAACTTAATTAGATGTTACCTTTGGTTTGCAATATATATATATATATATATATATATATATATATTATATATATATATATATATATATAATTTCTAAAAATCCTACGAATGCATAGACATCTACATGGCAACAAGTTCAGTTTACTTGCACTGGGAAAGACCCAGTAACAACGACAGGGAAAGGAAGTTGATTTTATTACACATATTTATGCATGGTATGATAGCAGGAAGTGCCATGTAATATTCCAAAATTAGCATGTGGCTAATTGGAATATTGAATTTTGTTTTTATCACCTAGGAGTTGAATAAATGGGTCAGGAGGCCCATGCATATTAAAAACATGAATAAAATCCCTCATAATGTGAAAAGGGATCATCATAGGAGCTGGATTTCACACCTTCATGTGTGAAAAGGGGCAAATACATGTGGACAAGGTCAATTTTGACCAAGTCAACAGCGTTGGAAAGGAAGGTGGAGATCATATATGGAGACAGCACAGTGATAGTGGGAGGAAGATTCCTTGGTGGAGGAAACCCTAATGAGTGGGAACCAAGGTGAGAGAGCTTCCATTTTTATAAAAGGAGGGCAAGGCAGCCATAGAAAGACATGATATGGATTATTGATTTTATGGTTTGGTTAGACTATTGTGCATTCTCTTGCTGTTTAGCAGAATTGTTGTGCTGCTTAGCACAAGGCATTCCTGTTTAGGAATTCCTTCTCATTTCAAGAGAGGCCTCTTGAAGGATCAATTACTTCATTTATCCACATTCAGGCTTAAGGCCAAGCCACCTCCTTCAGCTACAACGTTATTTCTGTTGAAGTATAACATTGTGTTGCAGGGTGTTACAGTGGAGGTTCCACAACACCACTTCCGGAGCTTATTTTTCAGAGGAGGAAGCCTTATTTCCTTTGGAGGATCAGTGAGGAAGACTCTGAGCTGATTTCACTATCTTTGGCATCAGGCCAACCATTTTCCATAATCTACAGTGCAGTCCCTGTCCTTGACTGCGTTATTTTCAGTGAGCATTTGCAGTGAGGGTTGCAGGGATTGTTTGGAGGGTGAGATCTTTAGTGTTAGGATTAGCCTTTCACTTGGAAGATCCATTGGAGGAGGTTTTCTCAGTTGGTGCATCATCTACAGCCATCTCCATTCATTTCTTGAGTTGCAGCTGCTACTCAGTCTTGAGACTGCAACTCCGGCATTTTTTCCATTTTGCATATTTCAGGAAATCCCTCCAAGATTGTCTTGAAATTGTGTTTGGGAGCTTAGATATTCACTCCCAACATTGTTTGGGCCCTATATTTGTATATTTGTGTATTGACACTTCTCGGTAGTAGTTATCTCTAATAAAACTGCTCTTTCATAGCCTTGGGAATTTTCTGTGTAGCAGTGATCTTCATTTTCCATGTACATGTTCATTTGAGGCTTGTTTTTCTTGTAGAAATTAGCTGAATAAATCACTTATTCACTGAAGATTAACCTGGTCATATATCAATTTCGAATTGCATACATAACACATAACCTTCTTCTACAATTAATTGTCACATGCGGAAATAACAGAAGCAATCTCACATCAAATCAATCACACATTAACTCGGTATGTATGGGGAAAGCCTATAGCTGAAAACCCCGCAGCTATTGTGTATATTATAATGGAGAAATCAAGTAACCAAAAAAGTACAATACTCCTCACAAGTACTCAGTACTCTCTCATGAAGTTACTCACAATCTGACTCAGTTTTGAACAAGTCTGAGGTTCAAAACTCCCCGCCAATTGCCTTGCCTCTATTGCGCAATCATGGCCTGTATATGAAGAGGTTCAAGGTTCGAATCCCATTCCCTTGATTGCGTAATTGTCATGGACAATTCCTCCAAGTGTAATGCAAAACTCATGCAAAACAAATCTACCAACTGATAGCTTTACTCACCCTTTCATCTACCTCTTCAACTGGTCTCCACTGAACTGATCATGCACTGTAGTGAACTGAAGTGTTCTTGAGTTGACTAATGAGTTAATATTTAGTAAATTAAATATTATTTAATTTACTCCACTCATATCTAGTTGATTAGTTAGTTAACTAATCCCAACTAGTTCAACTAAAACAAGCAGAACACAACTCCACTACTTGTCCCGTTAACTCCTCCAAAACTCCTGCCACTGAAGTCTAACTGAAGCCAACCATGCAAGATGCCATCAAACCCTAGGAACCACGTGATTCCTTGTGTCAGTTGCATGATTCACCTCCATGACTCAAACTGAAGTGCGCCAAGAGAGTAAACTGTTGTTTATAGTCAAAATATTATTAAGGGTAAATAATATTTGACTTCCATATTTTTAGGAGATCAGTCTAAAAATAGCCTGGGTCCTAAAAATTAGGGTCTCATCTATTTTTACCGACATGTCGCATCCATCAAGAATCTCCCAGTAGAATTCCCAAATTATGCTCCGTATGTCTAAAAATAGACATAGTCTAAAAATAGACTTTGCGCCAGAATTTGCCTGCGGGCCCACTTAGTGAAGGCGACTTCATTTCACTAGGCTCCATCATCTTGCTGCATTCTCAACACTCCCTCTCAGCAAGATATGGATTATCTGCAATCCCTATCCTGCCTCTGTGGAATTCGAACTTGCTCCTGGTGAGCGCCTTCGTCGGGATGTCGGCATCCTGATCCTCCGTGGGAACATATGAAAGCATCATGATCCTCCGCTGAACACAATCTCTGATGTGATGGTACCTGATGTCGATATGTTTGGACCTATCATGAAATACTGGATTAGCCGAGAGCTTGATGCAGCTCTGGTTATCACAGTAGATCACTGTAGGCTCCAAATGCAACCTGAACAAAACTGCGAGGATCTTCCTCATCCAAATAGCCTCACATGCAGCCAAGCTTGCTGCCATGTACTCGGCCTCTGCTGAACTGAGTGCCACGGATCTCTGCTTCCTGCTGTACCAGGAAACTGCTGTCGACCCAATGCTGAAAACTCCTCGAGAAGTGCTCTTCCGGTCTGTTGGGCTCCCTGCCCAATCTGCATCAGTGAAACCAGAAAGCTTCACTCCATCCTCCTGTCTGTACCATAGACCATATCCCGATGTGCCTCTGATATAGCGCAATACATGCTTGCCCGCCTTCCAAAAGAGCTTGGTAGGCTTAACCATAGCTTGCGAAAGCTGGTTAACCGCATAGCATATATCGGGTCGAGTATTGACCAAATACATCAACGACCCCACCAACTGTCGATAGACAGTGGCATCCACTACCTCCTCCGAAGTAGCATCTCCCTTCCTCCAACCTCCAGGAAGAGGGGTATCAACAGGCTTGCGGCCTTGCATGTTGAACCTCTCCAGAATCTCCCGGGCATACTTGCCCTGAGAAACAAACAGTCCTCCACTGCGCTGCCAAATCTCCAATCCCAGGAAATAATGAAGGATGCCCAGGTCCTTCATCTCAAACTCTCGTGCAAGATCCTCATTGCATGAAAGTATCAACTGCTCATCGCCAGTCAAAATCAGATCATCTACATACAGTACGATGATCAACAGCTTCCCCTCCACCACAATCTGGTACAGGTTAGGATCCGCCTCACTCTTGGAGAATCCAAGCCCGGTGAAGTAGCTGTCTATCCGAGTGTACCAAGCACGAGGTGCTTGCTTCAGCCCGTACGGTGCTCTCTTGAGTTGGCACACATGCGACTCACTGCTGAAGATCTCGAAACCTTCAGGCTGCTCTATGTACACCTCCTCCTCAATAACTCCATTGAGGAACGCAGTCTTCACATCCATCTGATGAATGTGCCACCCCATCTGCGTTGAGAGAGCAAGGATCGTCCGTATGGAAGAGTACCTTGCGACAGGTGCAAAGGTCTCCTCATAATCGATCCCCTCAATCTGTGAGAAGCCACGGGCGACAAATCTCGCCTTGTACTTCTCCACACTCCCGTCAGCCGCCTGCTTCACTTTGTAGATCCATCGCGAACCTACAACTGATTTCCCAACCGGTCTTGGGACAATCTCCCATGCACTGTTCCAGATGATCGAATCATATTCTTCGATCATGGCATCAACCCATGCGGGTTCCTCCACAGCTTCCTCAAAAGAGGATGGCTCCGTCACAACACATTGACTCACAAGAGCCATGTATCCAGTGTACCGATCCGGTGACTGTCTCTGTCTGCGCTGTGCTGTAAGTGGTCCTACAACCTTCTCTGCATCCCGAGCCAGTCGCTCAGCTTCTGTAGTGCGCATGCGCCCTCTGATGGTTGGCGCTGCCTGGGTGGTTTCTTCCACCTCCTGAACCTCCTCTTGTGGCTGATCCACATCCGGAAGCTCCTCCTTAGGAACTAACAGCTCCTCATCTGCATGCAAGTGTAGCTCCCTCTCAAGCGAACACTGCATGGCTTTCTCCTCCTGAAATTTTATATCCCGTCGCACAACAGTCTTGCGACTGTCTGTCACATACACTCGATAGTTATGAGGTGTATCAGTGTACCCCACAAATATTCCAACTTCAGCAGTTGGATCCAGCTTCCTTCTTGCATCCTTCGTCACATGCATGTAGACAGGAGATCCGAAAATCCGCAAATGGGAAATATCGGGCCTCTTGCCAGAATAAGCCTCCTCTGGTGTACTCATGCCAAGAACCTTGTGAGGACAACGGTTCTGCACATACACTGCTGTATTGCATGCCTCAGCCCACAAGTGAAGGGGTAGGCCCCGATCATGCAACATCGCCCGTGCAGCACCCACGATCGTTCTGTTCTTCCGCTCAGCCACCCCGTTCTGCTGTGGGTTATGGGGTGCGATGAGCTCTCTCCGAATCCCTTCTGTGCTGCAGAACTCCTTGAATTCAGCCGAGATGAATTCACCACCGTTATCACTCCTTAGAGCAATCACCTTCTTCCCCGACTCCTTCTCGACCAGTGCTTTAAACTCACAGAACTTCGCGAATGTATCGCTCTTCTTCTGCATGAAGAAGATCCAGCACTTTCGAGAGAAATCATCAACAAAGATCACATAATACCTGTGCTTTGCTGTCGAAGCAAATGAGAAAGGACCACACACGTCTGTGTGAACTCTCTCAAGGATCGTCGTGGCGCGACTATCCTTCTCGTGAAAGGTGGCTTTCACATACTTCCCTAAAGTACACCCCTTGCAGTGATCTGACTGCGCAAGAGTGCCCTTAGGAAGTCCAGTAGAAATCTGCTGCAGAATCTTCAAAGCTCCATGGTGAAGATGGCCCAATCTCCTGTGCCATAGTTCGCCCTCCTCATCCCGGCTCACCACATCTCCAGCCTTGCATGCCATAGCTGCGCAGTCATCTACCTGCAACTGATAAAGGTTCTGAGTTCGAACCCCTATCTTCCGGGTCTCTCCAGTAGTCTTACTGCGCAGGAAAGCTTTTCCTTCGCTGAAGACCACATCATAACCCTTATCCTCCAACAGCGCTACTGAAATCAGGTTCTTCTTCAATCCAGGTACATGCATGACATCCTTTAAGACAAAGGGTTTACCAGACTCCCTCTGAAAGGATACGGTACCGATACCAGTCGCACTGTATCTACCGTCATCGCCCATCTCGATGTGCATACCCAAATCCTTGTCCTCCAGATCTGAGAACAACACCCGATCTCCCGTCATATGAAATGACGCACCGCTGTCCAAGAACCACACCGATCCCATCACACTTGAAACCAAGCATGCAATCAGTGAAAATTCAAGCTCGAGCTGTGAAGCCAAAGCTTCTCCATCTGCAGATCTTCCCGCTTGCTTGTTCTTCTTCTTCTTTGGACAATTGGTAGCATAATGTCCGTGATCATGGCAGTGAAAACACTTCACTTTCGCCATATCCTGCTTCTTGCCCTTAGCTCCAGAATGAGAGGTTTTCTTACCCTTCCTTTTCTTAGCTTTGGACACCAAAGCGCAGTTTTCTTCATCAGCTCCCTTTGATGAAGATCCATCTCGAGTAGTCCTCCTTATCTCCTCCTGCATGAGATCCGCCCAAAGGCGCTCCCATCCCGGCAGCTTCTCCCGACCATTGACACTATCTTGATATGAGTGCCAAGCCTTCGGAAGACCAAGGAGAGCCCGGTCGACCATGTCCTCGTCTTCGACAGTCACCCCCACACTTCCCAGCTCATCTCTGCACTGAGTGAACTTCGTGAGGTATTTGGCGATACTGTCGCCCTTCTCCATCTTGATGTTCCTGAGCTTATCTTTGAGCGCCAGCTTCCTTTGGTCACTCTTACTCTGGAATAGATCCGTAAAAGCTTTCCACATTAAATATGGAGTAGCCTTTCCATGCAGGCTGGATACAATATGATCCTTGACGCCCTCCAACAGGATCCTTCGACATTTCGCGATCTTCTTTTGCCATGCATCGACCAAAGCTGCATCGGTGGGCTTTGGGACATCCGCATCCACGAACTCCTTCAGACCATTATCTTCTAACACTGCTTCCATTCGATCCTTCCATGCAACATAGTTCGAACTGCCTTCAAGAGCATATTCAAGTCGCAAACCATTGAAAGAAGACATCTTTCAACACCGGCACCAAGAAAATCAACCTTCTGCAAAATTCGAATTCCAAACTCAAAGCTCTATCGCTTCCGATCTATACTTGAAAACAAATTATTTCCAAATCGGAGATTGACTGCAAAGGGCATTCACCAGATCTTTCACCTTACAAAGAAGGATGAATATTCCGGAGGCTACCTGGCCCGCATGCAGACTCTGTCCGAGGAAATAAGTTTGCAATCACCGTAATAGACTTCGACAATTAATCTCGCTCCGATACCATGTAGAAATTAGCTGAATAAATCACTTATTCACTAAAGATTAACCTGGTCATATATCAATTTCGAATTGCATACATAACACATAACCTTCTTCTACAATTAATTGTCACATGCGGAAATAACAGAAGCAATCTCACATCAAATCAATCACACATTAACTCGGTATGTATGGGGAAAGCCTATAGCTGAAAACCCCGCAGCTATTGTGTATATTATAATGGAGAAATCATGTAACCAACAAAGTACAATACTCCCAAGTACTCAGTACTTTCTCATAAAATCACACACAATCTAACTATGTTTTGAACAAGTCTCGGGTTCAAAACTCACTGCTGGCTGCCTTGCCTCTATTGCGCAATCATGGCCTGTATATGAAGAGATCCAAGGTTCGAATCCCCTTGGCTTGACTGTGCAATTTTCATGGACAATTCCTCCACGTGTAATGCAAATCCCATGCAAAACTAATCCTCCAACTGATAGCTTTACTCACCCTTTCATCTACCTCTTCCAGTGGTCTCCACTGAACTGTCCATGCACTGTAGTGAACTGATGTGTTCTTGAGTTGAATAATGAGTTAATAATTAGTGAATTAAATAATATTTAATT
Source organism: Pinus albicaulis (assembly GCA_034641835.2). Classification (NCBI taxonomy): domain Eukaryota; kingdom Viridiplantae; phylum Streptophyta; class Pinopsida; order Pinales; family Pinaceae; genus Pinus; species Pinus albicaulis. Next base: position 537,013,398 of record CM076584.1, read on the forward strand.
CACTCCACTCATTACTAGTTGATTAGCTAGTTAAACTAATCACAACTAGTTCAACTAAGTTAAAACGAACACAACTCCACCAACTGTCTCATCAACTCCACCAAACTCTGCCACTGAAGTCCTAACTGAAGTCAACCATGCAAGATACCATCAAACCCTAGGAACCACGTGATTCCTTGTGTCGATTGCATGAGTCACCTCCATGACTCAAGCGAAGTGCGCCAAGAGGAAATGGCGTTGTTTATAGTCAAAATATTATTAAGGGTAAATAATATTTGACTTCCATATTTTGGGGAGAGATCGATCTAAAAATAGCCTGGGTCCTAAAAATAAGGGTCTCATCTATTTTTCTGCAGGCATGTCGCATACTTCAAGAATCTCCAAGTAGAATTCCCAAATTATGCTCCGTATGTCTAAAAATAGACATACGCTAAAAATAGACTTTGCGCCAGAATTTGCCTGCGGGCCCACTTAGTGAAGGCGACTTCATTTCACTAAGCTCCATCATCTTGCTGCATTCTCAACATTTCTAGCTTGAGTGATCATTTCCTCAAGAATTTGTATACATTTTCTTCTATTATCTTAATATGATGGATATTTGGATCTTCTTACATTTTATGAGTTGATTTATCACTGTTATTCCACTTTTATGTTCATGTATTGTTGCATCCCCATTTTGGGATATTACAGTGGTATCGGAGCATAATCTTGGCTCAGCCTGTGGAATCTCAGTCAATATGCTCTCAAGAAGACAAGAAGAAGAGAATATGAGCAGAAAATACAAAAAGAAGACTCCATTATTTGGAGGAAGAAAAGAGGAGAGACTTCCAAAGTTTCTTTCTCAAACTTTGTAGAGCATTCATGGAGATCTCAAGAAGATGAGAAGGGAGATGTGTATAGAGTCTCCAAGAGAGTTTGGATCTGAATCGAACTCTAGATTTTCATATGATGAGTGTGAGAATGCAGCCACACACTATGATGCACAGCGCATTCCTATGCCCATATTTTCTATGAGAGAAAGGGAAGAAGAAGGAATGACTAGGAGGGAAACTCTTAGTGATTTTCTGCAAGAGTATGAGTCTCAAACTCAGAAGTTTGGAGATCATATCACTTTTCCAGAGTTTTGCAAGATCAAGGTGGAGAGAAGCAACCAACATAATAAGAGTAGATTTCTCTTATCTAGTTTTGATGGTTCACCTACATGTTCAGCTAGAGCTTGGGTGGAGGAGCTAGACACCTATTTGCAGCAGCACCAAATTTTTGAAGATGAAGCCATCAAAGTTGCAGCGCTGCATTTTGGAGGTAAGGCCTATGCATGGTGGATATTTGAGTCCTTTTCTTTGAAGAATACAAATACTTCTTCTTATGCTAGGTTCACTAAGACATTAGTGGAAATAATTGATGGAAACTTTTCTGAAACACATGTGGTGGACCTAAGCAAACCTAAGCAAACAAAAACCTTGCATGTGATGGAGGAAACCATAAACTCAACTCCACTTTATAAAACCATTGAGGAGGCTGATATCTTGCAACATACCTTGCTAGAGGCAAGACCTCTATCTCATATTCTTGATCAAGAGGGTATGGAGATCCCCTTCTCAAAAGAGGATCCAATCATTGGTAGGTTGCCCATACATATTGATGAGGATGAGGGCAACAGTGTTGTCATGTCTAGAGTTTATCTAGCACCTCATGTAGAGGAAGAGGGATATTTTGCTCCAATAAGAGGGATTATTGCAGCATTGCAAGGAATTCCCCATGATCTCATATCTGGAGATCAAGGCACAACTCATGATCTACATGTGCCATTGATGAAAGGGTGTGAAACTATGGAGATAAAAGGAGGATATAGGGAGGATGATCAGCATCATGTGATGAGGAGAACACACCCCTATATATTTCAGAAGGTTGATACACCTAAGAGGGAGACTAGATTGTGCAGTGAGGGCAAGGAAAAGTCTTTCCTTCCATCTATGCAGTCTACTCTTGATGATAATGTCTCATTGCATGGAGGCATTTCACCGGGGAGACCACTAGATCAGCAGGTGATGAGGGATGCTTCACATTTGGAGGAATTACTCATGGATTTTAGAGGAGTGGAGACCTTGGGAGATATTGGTACAGTGCCAGGAGTCCTAGGTATACTCAAGGAGAGAAGGAGCATTCTCTCAACATCCTCATTACCCACTCTCATTTCAGATTCTGCGTTGTGGCAAGAGCAGCATGGGAAGGATAGCAGCCTTGCAAATTGCACCTTTGGCATGGGAGATGTCAAAGAGGAGGATAGCCATATGACAGATGTCCTTTTTTATAGATCATCAGCGTTGTCACTAAGGAGGATAGATCCATATTGGAAATCCCAGATATTGGTGGATTATTCCAAGGATCTTTCTACTTGTATGATATTGGATTACCAGTTGCATGAGGAGGAATATTCAGTCAGAGATGGGGTCATCTACTATCATAGTAGGGTCTTATTATCTAGAGCTTCCAAGCTCAAGGAGAATTTGCTACAAGAAGCTCATGAAGATTTCCTTTTCAGCCACACTTATTATATGAGATCATACCGCATCATCATGAAGGGGTAATTTTGGGAAGGCTTTGAGGAGGAGATATATCAACATATGAGGAGATGCATGGATCATGTAGAGATGGAGGAGATAAATAACTCTTTGGGGGAGTTATCACAACCACCTCCTTTCTCTTTGAGGATGAGAGGGGATTCATCTATGAGTCACTCCATTTGCATGAGCAAAACATATGGTAAGGATATTGTTTGGCTGCATAATGATTTGGATAATGAATATGTGAATTCCTTAACCATATATGTGCAGGAATTTGCTCAAGGGAGGAGCATTCTTCCTTCTAGACCTCATGGTCTACTTGAGGCCATGAGCACTATTTATGGCCACTCCCTAGGAGGATTTGGGGAGGAGATATCGTATGGAGAACATGCTTACTTTGCACCATACACCAAACAATTTTGTGAGGAGATTGGGGTAGCAAGCAAGTGGTTGAGGAGCCACACATTATACCATTCTCTATTGCAGTTGAGAATCAAACTGTGTTGGTTGCATTTGAGGGACTATTTTCCTTCTCCCTTGCTACATATGGCAGCAAGTATGATTCTCATTATGGTTCCCTATGTCATTGTTGTTCTTATTTTTATTGGGAGCATGACTGGGGGAGGGACACATTGGTTGGATGTGTCCTTTGGGGAAAAGGATTCCCACACTTTTTGCATTACATGTTCTAAGGGGAGCATGGGAGGTGATATGGCCACCTCAGAAAAACACTTGTTTCTTCATGAGGTGGGCCATGAGATTGATTGGAGCACTTGGGCTATGACTCTCATAAATCATTGGGAGAAACTTTTCTATGAGTTGCCATGTCATGTTGTGCAACAACAGTTAGGAAAAATGCATTGTGACCACTTGGGAAACTGTTGGTACCTTTCATCTCTACATGAAACCTTCAGTATTCCACTCACTCGGATTCCATATGATGATGATTTCCTATTCATCATATATGGGATTGTTTGAGCCAGCATGATTCACAACATTGGAGGGAAGATTTTTGGAGATCCAGTTTTCTTCTTGCCACTTGGAGGCAACATTTTTGCAGCCCAAAAGCAGCAAATACTCTACACTTATCATAATTGGAGAGGAGGAAAACGTGGGGTAGGCTATTTTGTCTACCATGATCAGATTTTCAGCCCACCTACATTGCAGGAACCCAAGGTGGAGGAGGATTTGCATGGGTTACCAATTAGGAGGGTGGATCATTTTGTATGGATGATAGCTTGGGGATGGAGTATCCACATGGGAATTATGATTCCCAATACATTTCAAACCCCATTCCTCAAAGGGACCTCTAGACAGCACCTTATTGCCTCCTTGAGTACTCTACTTGTTCATGATTATAGTTATTTAGCTAGCTTGCATGCTTGGGAGAGGCAATATGGAGATTTATTGATGAGACAGCATCTTATTCCTTAGAGGAGTATATCATATGTGGATGCTACAAGAGGAAAGGAGACTTCTCATTTCTATCCTTGCAGTTGCTTGAGGAAAAGCAACATTTGGGAGGGGAGGACTGTAAAATTCCAAAATTAGCATGTGGCTAATTGGAATATTGAATTTTGTTTTTATCACCTAAGAGTTGAATAAATGGGTAAGGAGGCCCATTAATATTAAATACATGAATAAAATCCCTCATAATGTGAAAATGGATCATCATAGGAGCTGGATTTCACACCCTCATGTGTGAAAAGGGGAAAATACATGTGGACAAGGTCAAGTTTGACCAAGTCAACATCGTTGGAAAGGAAGGTGGAAATCATATATCGAGACAACACAGTGATAGTGGGAGGAATATTCCTTGGTGGAGGAAACCCTAATGAGTGGGACCCAAGGTGAGAGGGCTTCCATTTGTATAAAAGGAGGGCAAGGCATCCATCGCAAGACATGATATGGATTATTGATTTTATGGTCTGGTTAGACTATTGTGCATTCTCTTGTTGTTTAGCAGAGTTGCTGTGCTGCTTAGCACAAGGCATTCCTATTTAGGAATTCCTTCTCCTTTCAAGAGAGACCTCTTGAGTCTTGAAGGATCTTGTACTTAATTTCTCCACATTCAGGCTTAAGGCCAAGACACCTCCTTCAGCTACAACATTATTTCTGCTGAAGTATAACGTTGTGTTGCAGGGTGTTGCAGTGGAGGTTCCACAACACCACTTCCGGAGCTTATTTTTCAGAGGAGGAAGCCTTCTTTCCTTTGGAGGATCAATGAGGAAGGCTCTGAGATGATTTTACTATCTTTGGCATCAGGCCAACCATTTCCCATCATCTATAGCACAGTCCCTCTCCTTGACTGCGTTATTTTCAGAGAGCATTTGCAGTGAGGGTTGTAGTGATTGTTTGGAGGGTGAGATCTTTAGTGTTAGGATCAGCCTTTCACTTGGAAGATCCATTGGAGGAGGTTTTTTCAGCTAGTGCATCATCTACAGCCATCTCCATCCAGTTCTTAAGTTGTAGCTGCTACTCAGTCTTGAGACTACAACTCCGACATTTTTGCCATTTTGCATATTTCAAGAAATCCCTCCAGGATTGCCTTGAAATTGTGTTTTGGAGCTTAGATCTTCACTCCCAACACTGTGTGGGTGCTATATTTGTATATTTGTGTATTGACACTACTCAGCAGCAGTTATCTCTAATAAAACTGCACTATCATAGCCTTGGGCATTTTCTGTGTAGCAGTGATCTTCATTTTCCATGTACATTTTCTTTTGAGGCTTGTTTTTCCTAGCTTGAGTGATCATTCCTCAAGAATTTGTATGCATTTGCTGCTATAATCTTAATATGATGGCTATTTGGATCTTCTTACATTTTATGATTTGATTTATCACTGCTAGTCCAATTTTATGTTCATGTATTGTTGCATCCCCATTTTGGGATATTACATGCCATGAATGTCAAAATCAGGACATCGAGTCAATTTTCATGTACCCTTTTACTTGATTATTGATGTGCTATGATTTTGAACTTTATTTGTGTGATTTTCCTTGGTGACTGTGATTATGGATTTTATTTCCCTTTTTGGATGTGGTGTTTTATTTTTCCTCGCGCATTGGTTGTTGATTTTATAATTTTCCCTTAATTTACATACTTGGGACCTAGGAATAAGTTGTTTGAGGTGGCATGAAATCCATTGGTTCCTAAGGAAAGGGCAGAATATGAATTTCATATTGAACTCTATTGAGCAAGCTAGAAAAAATATGGTAACAGGAAAAAAAAAGGGTAAGTGGAATGTGATATGACAACCAATTAGGTTGGTTGAGTCCATACAAATGATGGAAAAATAAATGGTAAAATGGAGCTATTTAACCCTAATTTTATTTTTACATGTGCTTATATATTGTATACATGATTATGCTTATATGAAAAATCCATTTTTACTGACAGGTTTTTTCAGGATTCATTCTCATGGAAGAATGATGGTCTATAGTCATGTAATGAGAATATGGAGGCATGCAGTACAACGAGGAAAAAGACATGCAGGTGGAGCAAGTGCTTTGGAATCCTGTTGTGTATTAAGTGGAGCTCAAAAAATGTTCTGGATATCTATATTGATTTGACGATGGAGGTATAAGCCTCTGGATTCCCTTATTCTTATGTATATATACATGTGTCATACATGTGTAAATGTATATATGTTGTGTTATGTCATATGTATGTTTGTGATATGTGTATGTGGCATCATGTTATGTGTATGTGGTATGGTGCCACATGTATATGTATGTGTGTTTTTTACTTGTCTGGGCTCATGTACTAAGTATCATTTCTAGGGGGGGGCGGGATAGCCTTTGGATTCTCAATATTTATATCGATAGAACACTACCTAGTTTGGTGGTGCCCATAGTCGTGAATGGCCTTCAAGGTGGAGGTGAGCCTCTGGATCCCCTTGTTTCTTTGGTAACTAATCCAACATGATTGTGGGGTGGGTACCTAGGTAGATATCCTGGAGGGTGCCTTGAGCCCTGGAGTGGCATGACTATGATCCAGCATGATTGTGGGGTGGGTACCTGGGCAGTTAGCTTGGAGGGTACCTGAAGCCTTAGAGCAGCATGATCATTGAATTAGTACCTCAAAAAATAGTCTAGAGGGTACCTAAATCTTTGGAGTAGCCACTTTGGATTGACACTTTGGCCATAGAAGACATGTTATCGTTTAGGTGCTTTCCAGGGTAGGAAATTGACCCCATGCATGAATAATAAAAGAAGAATCCATCAAATCAAGATAATTACAATGCTTTATTGATCTTCTAAATCTTTAAATTATAAGCATGGTTTACGATAGCTTGGATTTTTGAGCTAACCTGATGATATGTTCTAGTTATGGTGGTTTGACTATGCACTAACCTAGTTTGTTGTAGGAATTATGGAAAATTTCAAGTTCACTGCAAGGATAGACTGCTAATAAGCTATAATTTATATTCATTACATTTTTCTTTATGATGAGTCTCATGGGATCTGTGTTTCTATGATGTAGGAATAGACATGAGACTGATCACTTCACATGAACAAAGTTGGTCACAATATGGAACAACATCAATACGCAAAAGTGAAAGGTTTCGGGAACAGAGCCATTATCGAACACTAACACCAATGGTGCCAATTTATTTCCATAACCATGTAATGCCCAGTTTGATAGTATTGATGTAGGGATATGCCTTATTTTTTAGACCCCTATGATGCGAGGAAACACGGAAGGGGGGTGACTAGATTACCTAAGGGACTGGGAAGCAGAGAAGGAGAGGCAAGAAAATAAATTATTTTTTGGTCATGAGCATAGCTTATTGGGATCGGAAGCACATTGGGGGTGTGCCAAAAAACAATGAGTTGAGAACTATTCATTGAAGGAACAAGGAGTGCAAGGATAGAAATGTTGGACATTGGAGGCAGGAAGCACTCCAAGGAAAGGGGAACAAATCCAAGATGGATTGAATATATCAATTACCAAAATATTGGAAAAAGGGCCATCGGAAAATGGCTAAAATTTACTGGGTGGCTGGGTGAGCCACTGTACATATATATTTTGTTTTAAAAATTTTAAACGAGCTATATATATAAAGCTCCATATCAATGGTCATGTCTTTTAAATAATTATTATGTTATTATATAAGTATCGTTGAACACTGAGGACAATGTTCCCCCAAGGGGGGTGTAATAACCCAATTAAATTTCTCACTTATTTTAATCATTATGAATTTAATTTAAAAAAAAAAAAAAAAAAAAAAAAAAAATTAGTTGGGGACACAAACTCCCAGAGTTGAGAAGGTAAACTACTTGGGACTTGGTTGCTTATTACATTCATGAATGCTAACAAATGGAAAGTAATGGGTTAGAGATGATGTGGCACTCATATGATTGGCCTGCAAGAATTGGCAAGCATATCCAAAAAACAAACCATGTATGACTAGGCCAACTAATAAAAAATATGGAATTTGGTGGATAAGTGGAGCAAGGTTGATTGGTCTAGATGATTGGATAGGCTAGAAAAAATAATAACCACCTAGAACATATATCAGACTCTTCCTTAGTGTGCAGAAAAATAAATAAATTGAGGAGGATGATAATTCTCTTGGTACAGAGGGATAGACCACTCCCTCTTTCGATTATCAAAAACCTACTCATCAACTAGAATTAGGAGAAAATCATCAACATTCTCCTGAAGGACAAGCCCATCTGGTAATGGTACCCTTCCTTATGCAAGCAGTAATAATATCTTGCACAAATAGATGGTTCAGATAAACTTCTTTGAACTTATGGAAAGACCCATCCATAATCGCAACAATTTTTTTATGTCTGGATAGCCTAGGAAGTTTCATAAGCTCTCAAAGTTGTAGGTGAGCTAGAAATATTTTATCACTGTGATTTAGCTAGAGGGTGGAGGCATTGGCACTCTAGAAGCCAGTTTCAGCCAAAAATACTAGCTAGATCCCATCAGTAGCCTCCTCATGCTCTGGAGTCTGGCACAGGGGTGATTGGGCTACAACAATTCTTACACTATATCCCAATCTATGGTTGGGCACTAAGTGCTAATCCCAAGATTAGTCACTTAGTCTTACTTTGAGGTAAGTGTCTATCTTATTTTTTTAAGGAAGGGAGCTCTTGGTTGTAATCCTAAAAGGATCTAACTTTATGTTGACTTGATAAAATATGTTTTAAAAATGTACTGGTGTTGCTCCTATTATGATGGCATTTGGACTACACTTGATCTGGGCCTGCAACATTCATAAGATAAGTTCATTTCTACATTGCATTCTGGTAATTTATTACATAAATATTTTGACTTAAAAAATGTGTATGATTGGTAGATAAGTTTGCAGTGGTATGGGAGAGTGTTGCATTATTTATTTCATCGTCTTCCAAGGCTCTCTACTTGGAAGGGAAGTTCCATTACTTATGAATACCTAGGATTTGAACTCATGACCATTGATTTGCAATTTCTACTTGCTTATAACGGGTTATGTCTATCCCATGGCTTAATCTCAATGATATGAATGTCATTCACTCTGTAGTAGTCAAAAACAATATTCATGTTGAAGAATTTCATCTCCTCATGAATTTGAATTAAATAAAATTTAGATTATTATTATCAAAATGGGAAATTAGATCACTTGGACTTAATTGAGTGTAATTCATAAAGGTTCAACGTGTTATTTATGTTTATTGATTCAATTTTGGTTTTCAAGTTGTGTAATATTTGTTTCAATTAAGTTCATAACAGTATCTATGTTTCATGTAATTATTTCTTTTCATTCAGAATGGAAGCAATGGGAGAAATTCACGATGCTCACACCATACATTGAAAACTACACAAATTAACTGGATCAATTTTCTACAAATTCTCATGGAAATTTCAATACTTAAAGAAAAATATAAAATATAAAATTCCATTCTCATAATCATCTAACAATTGAAGGCATTTCTAGACAATTTATATAATTGTATGGGTCTTTATAACAAGATACAATTGATATCTTGAAATCAAGTTGGAGTATGTTTGTATGCCCCCATGCCTCATAGTTCATTTGGCGGGTGTCATTTGCATTGGATGGCTACAACTGGGAGGAGAACCACTCCAATAAAGCTAGTCCATATCTGCAGACATTCATGGAAGCTAAGTCGAGTTTTGTATTATAATTTTTACTATGTATGTTTTCTTATTGCTACTTATGAATTACATGAATTGTACATTGAATTATACCATGTTTGATTGTAATTATTAATTTACATGGAATGGAAATTTTTAAATGATTTACTGGGAGTTTTGGGTATGGGATTCAATATATATTTCTTATGACTTGATACCCTATTGGCCAAGGATTAAATTTGGATGCATAATACATATTTTTTAATATCAATCTCTACAATGTGCATGTATTTTCTCTCCATTCATCTCGAAATGATAATTGTGTTGTATCATATTTTAACACATGTAGTAATATTGATCTTGTGAGCTACATCGATTCAGATTGACAGGAAAAGAAGTTACTTAGAAAAAATTATAGGACATAAATGGAACAGAGATATGAACAAGAAGAATTGATCATACAAGAGGATATATGGGGTTTACATGTGACTGATATTGGGTCCCAAAATTTTCTACTTTATTAGGCCCATTTGATTATTTATAGACACTTAAAACATGTATTTGACCCCCTTACTTTCACATCATAGATTTAATTTTTAGTACAAATGGTTCCTTACAAATTTTGTTTATCCTTGCTTATTATGTGCCTAAGATTATTTATTTTTGCATAATATTTAGAGAATATTGAGTAAATTATGAATGAGGGACTCACTCCCTACTACATGCTGGACCAAGATTGGATAATTAATGAACAAAATATCATGAAATTTTCGACAAATTTTGGAGCTCCACTGATTGAGAAAATCTAGGAATGTGTTCCCTATCATTTAACGCAGATACCTAGTGTTGGGAACCAAATCCATTTTTTAAGGTATTTTGGAGGGGAATCTACCTCTTTTCATGGAGAATGCTTCCTCATCACTTTGTATAAGTACCAATTGGAATTGGCCTCTAGTGGCATGCATTTATTAGTCTTCTTGTGGATAAAACTTGTTATTTAATAACTCCACTTTCATTTCTAGCAGGGATGTACTTAGATTGATTCAAATAATGAATTTTGGCACCACTTTTAGCTTCTAAAGCTTGGTTTCCTTCATAGTACTATGAGTTTCCTTGGGCTTGGACATCCCAGGAGCCTCACTCTTGTACAATTCCTTTATTTCCTTTGAATGTCTTTTTCACGTGCATCTCTCATTTTTGCATTTACTATTCATGTTTCTTTTGTTGTAGGTCATATTGGTTAAATGATTGAAGTGATTTTTTTTCCAGGTTACTTACATAGTCACAAGCATGATGCTTACTTAGAACAAATTTGAAAATTCATATTCATCATTGATCTACTTGGATTGGTTTACTAGTTCACAAAACTAGAATTTCTGGAAGTCCCTTGTAGAAAAATAGTAGTAATATTCTACTTTTTTTAGAAATTTTTAATGAAATTAATTTGATTTTATTCCACTTGTATTGGGTCATAAAAAAATTCAAGTTAATAACAAAATATACCAAATATAATTTGTTGAAATTTGTAACAAGAAACAGTGAAATTGGCATCCAGAAACAACATGACAGCACACATACTAGTGTGGGACCATAAGTCATATAGTGATGGGTCCTAGCGATACATTAGTGTGCAATTCAATTTATTTAATAAATTGGAAATGTGTCTAATTTAATTATCCCTTAATTAAATTGGACAATAAATTGTAATCTTATCTCATAAACACGTGTAATAGTTAACTGAGTGTGATAGACTCAGTTAGCTCGTGAATTTCGAGTTGAGGGTGGTTGGTGAGGCATGCAGAGTGATTCTATGTGTTTTAGAGTTCAAGTTGTAGTTAAGTGCATGAGTTTAATGCATGAGAAATCAGTTAACTCAGTTAAGTGAGTTAAAGTTAGTTGAACTAGCTGTAAATGTTTTTTGCACTAGTGAGAGATCAAATGAATTAATCAGATTTAATTCACATGCAGTGATCTTCCATGCAACTCATTATTTACTATTAATAATTGCATGCATGCTAGTTCCAGTGGAGACCTAGTTGAGACAAAGTTTAAAGGGAAGTTAACTATCAGTTGTATTATTATCAAACTGCCCGAATGCAGTTAAAACACCATAGGATTGCCCATGATACTTGCGTAGTTGAGAAAGGCTGAAATTCCTAAGGAATATGGATTTCACTCCTCATGAATTACATAACCAAAGTAGGCTGAAGACAGGCTAAGAATTAGCTAAGTGTTGGCCTAATTCTATCTAGATCAGTGTGAGATGATAGGCAGAGTGCAGGAGACTCTTGTGATAAGAGTGCAATGTAATTGCTTCATGATTCCTTGGTGAATATACATTAGAAGATAGAGGGGTTTTGAGCAACAAGCTTTCCCCCAAAAAATATCTATGTTGTGGTTTGATTTGTTTCTTTCTTTACTTGTTGTGATTGGCGATCGTGTTTATTTTCCGCAATTGATTTGTAGAAGGATCCAATATCTTTCTTTAATACATTTCTTGATCATATTGAATCTATTGATATACATATTGTTTGTATAATTTCTACATGGTATCGAAGCACAGGAAATCATTATAGTGGAGAAGAAATTAGGTTTGTGACTTAATAGAATTAGAATTTGCAGAATTATTCTTTGGTGCGACAACGGATCAAGATGGCTTTCAATGGCTTGAGATTGGAGTATGCACTCGAGGGAAGCTCTAATTATATTGCATGGAAAGAAAGAATGGAGGTATTTCTGGAGGACAGTGGGTTGAAAGAATTCATTGAGAATGATATTCCCAAGCCCGCAGCAGCAGACGTTGCTCTTCTTGATGCTTGGAAAAATAAGGTAGCAAGGGTGAGGATGATCTTATTCGAGGGAGTACAAGACCACATTATCTCAAGTATCCATGGAAAAGTGACTCCATATGCAATGTGGAAGGATTTGATAGATCTATTTCAAAGCAGCAATGATCATATAAAATTGGCACCGAAGGACAAGCTCGGGAAAATCAAAATGGAGAAAGGCGACACTATTCTGAAATATTTAACCAAGTTTGTCCAATGTCGAGATGATATTGGGAGTGTCAAAATTACTTTTGCGGATGATGACTTGGTGAGCCTATCTCTTCTAGGCCTTCCCAAGAGTTGGCATAGCTATCAAGACTTTTTCAATGGGAGGGAGAAGCTACCAGATTAAGAGCGAATTTGGCCGGATTTGGTGCAAGAATAATTTAGGTGGAATACCAGGAATGGAACTTCATCTAAGATAGATGATGAAAAAAATTGTGCCTTGGTTGGTAAGCTGAAGAAAAGGAAAGGAAAGAAATCCTATTCCAAATCTGAGACCGGTGAAGAAGGCAAGGAGTGTGACATGTCCATAGTGAAGTGCATTCACTGACACGAGCATGGACATTATGCCACTAATTTTTCACAAATGAAGAAGAAAAAGAAGGCTTGAAGATCTATAGTTGGTGAGGCTTTGGCCTCGCAATTTGAGTTGGAATTCTCACTCACTGCATGCATGGTGTCAAGTGCAATGGGATCAGTGTGGTACTTGGATAGTGGTGCATATTTCCACATGATGGGAGACAAAGAACTTTTCAGTAGCTTGGAGGAGAAGGATATCTAGATTCATATCGAAATGGGTGATGACGGGAGGTACAACGCTACCGGGATTCGTACAGTTACCTTCCAGAGACAGTCAGGTAAACCCTTCTTATTAAAAGATGTAATGCATATTCCAGGCTTAAAAAGGAATTTAGTTTCAGTCGCAATGTTGGAGGATAGAGGTTACGATGTGGTTTTCAGTGAAGGGAAAGCTTTCCTTCGACACAAAGCCACATGACAAGCCAAGAATATTGTGATTCGTGTGAAGAATCTCTACAAACTTTATGTAGATGGTTGCGCAGCATTATTGATGGATAAAGAAGACAAAGTGGTGAGTTGGGATGACGGTGAGTTATGGCACAAGAGATTGGTCCATCTACACCATGGAGCCTTGAAGGTCATGCAGTATATTTCTACAGGTCTTCCCAAGGGTACTCTTTCGCAGATAGACAGATTCAAGGGATGTACCATGGGGAAGTGTGAGAAAGCCATGTGATTGTCCCTTGAGAGGGAGCTTGATTTGCATGCAGATGGGGAACTCTTGGTTCCAAAGGATGAACCTCAAGATGTGGAATAGCCACATGTGGATGATCATGGAGTGGCAGAAACCACTCATGAAGAGCCATCCATCATACATGGTAAGAAGCGCACAACAGAGACCTCCAGGAGGGGGAAATTTCAAGCTAGAAGGGAAGAGGGAGTACATGCAACTATACCTCCAGGTTGAGGTGGGGCGATGTGCAGAATTAATCCCAAGAATAAATTGGGTAGGGTCCTAGATATGGTGTGTCTCATGGATTGAACTTGGCTACGAGGAGCACATAGTACAGTAGTAGCAGGATCAGTTAGATTGATGCAGTCAGATGTCCGGAAGACAGAAATCAGAGTGACAGGTGTTGGATACTGGAGTGCAGATCAGAGTTGGTAGCAGTGCAGAGTGCATGGATACAGATGTCAACAACGCAAAGAGTCCAATAGACATGTGTAGTAGCTAGCAGCAGTTATAATACTCTAATGATATATGCATTATATTGATTCAGTTGTTTGGAGGAATTTCAGTTTTAGAAGTGTTGCATGTAAGAGTTGTATGTGCGAACAACACTAGGGATCGGATGTGTTGCATGTAAGAGTTGCAAGAGTTGGATGTGCACATGCAAGGACATTCCAAGGTACTGGATCGGGACAAATTGATTCCTTTCTTGTTGAGAGGGAGTGTTAAAATTTGCAACAAGAAACAGTGAAATTGGCATCCATAAACAACATGACAGCACACACACTAGTGTGGGACCATAGTTCATGTAGTGACGGGTCATAGCATACATTAGTATGCAATTAAATTTATTTAATAAATTGGAAATGTGTCTAATTTAACTATCCCTTTATTAACTTGGACAATAAATTGTAATCTTATCTCATAAACACTTGTAATAATTGACTGAGTGTGATAGAATCAGTTAGCTCATGAATTTCGTGTTGAGGGTGGTTGGTGAGGTATGCAGAGTGATTCTATTTTTTTAGAGTTCAAGTTGCAGTTAAATGCATGATTTTAATGCATGAGAAATTAGTTAACTCAGTTAAGTGAGTTAAATTCAGTTGAACTAGTTGTAACTGTTTGTTGCACTAGTGAGAGATCAAGTGAATTAAATCAGATTTAATTCACATGCAGTGATCTGTCATCCAACTGATGATTTACTATTAATAGTTACATGCATGTTAGTTACAGTGGAGACCCAGTTGAGACAAAGGTTAAAGGGAATTTTACTATCAGTTGTATTATTAGAAAACTTCCTGGATGAAGTTAAAACACCACAAGATTTCCCATGATACTTTTGTAGTTGAGAAAGGATAAAATTCCTAAGGAATAGGGATTGCATTCCTCATGAATTTTGTGAGCAAGGCAAGCTGAAGATAGGTTGAGAATTGGCTAAGTATTGGCCCGATTTTGTCTGGATCAGAGTGAGACGATAGGCAGAGTGCAGGAGACTCTTGTGAGAAGAGTGCATTGTAATTGTTTCATGACTCCTTGGTGAATATACAATAGAAGAGAGAGGGGTTTTGAGGAGCAAACTTTCCCCAGGAAAATATATGTGTTGTGGTTTGATTTGCTTCTTTCTTTACATGTTGTGATTGGAAATCGTGTTTATTTTCCGCAATTGATTTGTAGAAGGATTCAATATCTTGCTTTAGTACATTTCTTGATCAGATTGAATCTAGTGATATACATATTTTTGTATAATTTCTACAGAATTTACACTTGATTAGGTTATGCATTTGGTAGGTCAAGTAGCTCACTAGTTCTAAATTTATGGTTTTTAGAGTAATTAATTTTCTGCTATTTTTTAACACATGTTAATAGGCGTATTTTGGAGTGAATCCACTTGTAATG
This sequence comes from Pinus albicaulis, assembly GCA_034641835.2. Lineage (NCBI taxonomy): Eukaryota > Viridiplantae > Streptophyta > Pinopsida > Pinales > Pinaceae > Pinus > Pinus albicaulis. Next base: position 537,029,030 of record CM076584.1, read on the forward strand.
GATTCCCGGGACGTCCTAATTAATAAAAAAACTCTTTCCCATCTCATTTTAATATGATTTACTTGGGCATTCGAAAATTTATCGCTCTCCTATAGCAAAACAGGTCTCGTGTAGCACGTGTAAACTTGACAATATTTTCTCCAAAATCTTGGCTTTTTATCTTAGGCTTGAATAAAAACCCCTAGGATCTAAAACCATGATTGAGTGAGGCCAAAACCTCTTAAGCCTTCCCTCTTCTCCATTGCAGTTCACCTCTGCAGTTATGGTTAGTAGACAAATTCATGACTTGAAGAGCATAATGATGATTATTTTATGAAGTGCCTTATCAACTTTGTTGACAAAATCTCTCTTGAATGTAGTGATTGAAGAATGATTGCATTTTGTTTCATATATCTTAAGCTATGATTTCCATTTACAACATTATTATTTATATTGCATAGACTAGGTTTCCTTTTGTTGTACCATTTACACTCTACAAATAATTTAATGTTTACATTTATGCAAGTAAGAATAGCATTTACATTCATGCAAAGTATAATAGAATTTCCTTTCTGCAAAAGTAACTAGGATTTCCTCTCTCAAAATTAATTAAGCTTCCTTTCTGCAAATAGAGTAACATTTCCATTTCTACAATTAGTTTAGGCTTGGTTTTTGTGACATTCATTTCATTGAATCAGATCAATGAAAGAAGGACACATTGCATGTTCCACATATAATTTTGACACCTCTTAAGTTTGTATGAACCCTGCGTTGATAATCTATGTTGGTAACCTCGAGATATATGGTATTCTTGTTGTAACACTGGGGCTCATGAATTTTTTGTGTCGTTGTTGGGAAGGTGTCAAAGTATGCATTGTTTTCTTCCCTAGTTGATTCATTTATTTTACTTTATGCAAAAACAAAAAATTTCATTAGGCATATTTCATTTCAAAATAGAAAAATTGAATTGCATTAGCATTCTTATTTAAAAAATAATAATAATAATAATAAAACAAAAAATACTTCTCCAATACCACCCCCTCCCCCATTTGATCATGTGGTGAAGTAAGAACCACATCGTCATCCACTTCTGTAGGTAGAAGAAGAAGAGGTGGCATAGGAGGTAGAAGAAATGGATGGATATAATGGAAATGAAGAAGATCATCTTGGATTTCTCATTCAATATAATGATATTTGTGTTCATATGAAGAACATCCCTCCATATTTCCTTCCCAACTTCCATGGTAAGAGGTCACAGGATCTGGAAACCTTTCTCTTTGTATTTGAAATCCTTTGTAGATCTTAGGGTTACTTACTAAACACTTAAAAATTTATATTTCTTCCGGAAACATTGAAGGATAGAGTTGTTAAATGGTTCATGAGTGTAGGGACTAATTCAATAAGATCATGGAATGATATGAAAAATATATTTATAGAAAAATATAAAGATCATTATCTTAAAGAAGAAATCTTTAGAATGACTCAAAAAGAAGATGAGATCCTTGAGGATCTAATAGAAAATTTTATGTATAATGTTAAGAAGGGAAAACTGCATCTTTTAGGATTTGACATACTAAAAACCCTCTTACGTAGAACAATTAGGGATGAATGGATTGACCTCCTTGATCACATGAGTAGAGGTGATGTATACCAATTATCATTTGAAGAATCTTGTAAAACGTGAAAGTGCATATCAAGAGGAAGGAAAAGAGTAATTAAATCAACATCAAGATCAATAAATCAAGTTGAACTTGGAAATTTTCTTGATAACTTTAAAACAAAAATTCTTATCAATCTAAGTGAACAAGTAGAAATGTTAAGAATGAAAAATGAGCAAAAAGAATATGTTGATATTTGTGTTATCCATGCAGAATCACATGCTACTAAATAGTGTCCATCATTTTTTAGGTTGAAGGAATTTTACCAAGAGGACAATGGAGCAATTCAATCACCAAAGCGGCTATGCTATGTAGCTCCAAGAAGACCATGGCAGCCTAGTCAACCTGATATGGTACAAGAACCTAATTCAAAATTTCAAGGTTATGCACATCCATCTCAAAGTAATTGGAACACACTCTTTCCTTGGAAACTTTGGCCATCTCAATCCCAAAACCAATCTTGGAAAAAAGGTTGGAAAGGACCTTATGGGAGAAATCCATAATATCCTCAATATCCTCTATGCCTAATTCCATGTTATCCCTACCATCCACCTCCACCACAATCACAGCCTCAACCACATATATATAAAAGATCCACTCCCATCCAACTACCTGTACCACCATTTCCAAACCCAAACAATCTAGTAACTCAACTCACTTACAATTTTGAGGTAAAATACTTCCAAATAACTCCTCTTAATTTGAATGGTATTCACCTTAGAACGGGAAGTATTTCTCTTAATTTCATTGAATAAAAACATCCAGAAGATGAAGATTAAAATCAGGAGACCAAAGAATCATGGGTTTCACTTGATGGAGAGAAGACATAAAAATTAGAGATTGAGGAAGTTTCATCATGTTCACCATCAGATCCTCTATATTTTCAAGATAATAATTAGAGAAAAGAAGAGTATTTAAATTTCATGGAATAAGAAGACATACAGGATTATCTAAATCAGCAAGTGGACCACGGGCATCACAATTATATTGAAATGTGGTTCCATACAATCATTAAGTTGTAGTAACACACTCTTCTTCAATAATTCCTTATCTCATCTCAGTAAAAGCAGTTGGTCACTCACATTCAGGTACATGTCCAAGCATATATTTTGAGCCTACACATGAGTTTATCTTTCATCATAATGTGCACATGGCTCCATTGGAAGTATTCCTATACTTGAAAGGGATTTCATTTTTTCAAGTAGAGTAGAATAGAAATAAAGAAATAAAAAATGGAAAAAGAGGGGAAAAAAAAGGAAAATAATAAAATATCAGGTGAAAACCTCTTTTTGAGGCACCTGAGATTGGATCACTGATTTAAAATCACTTGGAGTTGGTGAGTGGGTTGGAAATAAAAAGGAAAAAAATGAAAATATCCTAGGTGAAAACCTCCTTTGATGCACCTATGAAGACCTACTAGTTGAAAACCTCATTGAGGCAGCTAGAAGGCCTAGGAAAAAAAAAACGAAAAGGAAAAAAAATGTTTTCTCCATATATCTTTCTCTTATGAATGCATGTTCTCTCCAACCTTTGCAAGCAACAATAAAAATTTAGCACCAAAAGAAAAAATTCATCAAAAACCTAGTCAAAGGAAGTCAAACTTGGGCTTTATCCTCCTTTTCCCAGATGCTCCAACATGACCAAGGCCATGTCAATCCATCACCCCCATCCATTTACAACATCCACCCATCATTTCAAATCTTTTCCCATTCATCTACATGAGGCCTAAATAAATAGGGGGAAAAATTTGTTTCTACCATATCTCGAAAATTGTGCATCCATTGGTCGATTTTTTTAATGGGGAGATGCAAATGGATGATGGTAACATTCTCAAGAAATTTGAGCAAATTCCATTGCAAAATTTTCGAGAAATTTCCCTCCATCACCTACAACCATTTTTAATTTTTCTCAATATTTGTGCATCCATTGGCCAACTTTTTTATGGGGAGATTCTTAAGTTTGATGGAAATATTCTCAAAAAAATTCAGGTCAATCCTAACTAGCATTTGATAGATATGAATAAAACAATTATGCTACAGGAGTGTTCCATAATTACTACAGGAGTGTTCAAGAATTACTACAGGAGTGACTAGAATTGCTACACAATTGTGATCGACATAGAGAGAGGGGCCAGATCCTATGTTTTCCTTGGGGTAATGAAGAAATAAGTCTACCAGACCTTCATCATCCATCCTCCACACCATTTATTCACTTCTCCATCCAAAAAATAATCTTTATCCGTGAAAAATCCCCATTTTCACCCCTTCTCCCATAATTTTCAACACAACCAAAGCTTCTAATCCTTGTCCATGAGTTTAACATGAATTATCATAGTTTTTGAATGCATTTTGGAAGGTTATTGGATCACAGGTTGGTTTTTGTGACTGTTATGGGAAATAATCCATTCATGTAGGAGTTTACACAAGCCCCTGATAACCGCAATCAAAAGCACTTGGGAGCACCAGAAAGAATAATTGGCCATTGTGAAGCATTGAGCGATCATCTCCTTGATCTTAGGTAGCCATAAAAATTATGTAGGGATTTTACAGAGTCACGGATCATTTCCAACTATAGTAAATTGATCCATCATCAACAAGACCTATAGTGATGACGCTCATTCTAGCACATCTCACGAAAATATGTACAAAAAAACCAAAGCAAAGTCGAAACATGAAGCAACTAGTATGTAAAATGGCACCTCAAATGGTCAGTAGATCAACCACCATTTTTTTGGAGCAGAATGTATACATCAAGGCATCCAGAGCTCTAGAATTGGAAATCAATCATCATGGGCATCTAAAGATTATAAACCTGATCCTTAGGTAGTGACAAGTCATCCTGATCATTTGCTAAAAAACTATTGGCCACCCAGCGAAGAAGTAGTGGATAATTCCAAGAGCACCTAGATGAAATAAAAATACCTACATCATCGAGTTTCCTCCAGCAAAGAACTTATAAATTTCATATTTTTCTTAATAAATTTCAAGAAGCAAGGGAGAAAAACTAATAACCTCACAGAAGACACTAAAAAATAGCCTCACTCATGTCCACATCTACCATGCAACCATCAAAGGATCGTCACATCAGCAAGAAAGCTCTAACTATAGACATCAACAATGAATAAAGTCACTATGCAACACCTGCAACACAGTATTTGGCTCCAACAACACCTATAGAATAATTCTTCAATCCAAAACATCGACATCATCAAGCAGCTCCACCAGTAGGAAAGGTATCTAATTGAATCCTTTGGCTTCATGAATGCCATGTAATTTCTTTTTTTTTTGTAAGTATTGGGGGTTAATAAAGGCAGCCATCAACAAGCTAAATGCTTCACCAAAACCTAGCCTCAATTTCATCTAAATTTGTTTTCATCACCATTAAAAAAAAATTCGTCACCATTAGTCTCATTTTCATCTAGCCTCGTTCTCATCACCCTCAACCTCCTTCAATGGTCCCCATCAAAATTGAAGATCAACTAGCCAACAAGAAAAGAATTGGGGCTAGGGGAAGAGAAAATTGAGGAGGTCACCTAATCTGGTGATCAAATTTTAGCTCAAAAATGAAATTCCTAAAAAAATTTGAAACTAGTTTCAAGTTAAAGTGTTCGTCGTTTGAAATCCAATGATATTCGTTTCACCTCAATCCGACATCTTATGCTCAATTTATCGTGTTTTAATCGTTTGGCCCAATAGTTAAAAAATGAGCAGGGTTGTTGATTGGGTACCTAACTTGGGTACCGTACTAATGACATCATCCAGGGTGATTGTGCAAGTATAGACCAATGCAGCGTTGTATTAGTCGATTTTGGTCATGGTTTGATTGGTTCATGATTTGTGTGGTGGACCAATTAGGGTGTTCCACATGGCCCAACCAGAGGTTGCCACATGGAACGCCACAGTAGGCCAAAATTTGGTTAAGGATCATATGGAATGAGTAGGATTTGAACCTGCAACCTCTGGTCTAGTGTCCAAGTGCCTTGTCACTGCACCATGCGGGTGGTTCTTAACCCCTAAGGGCGCAACCAATACTTAAGTTTTCAATTGAGAAAATATGGGGGAAGGGGTCGGGCATTCAACCCCGGCCCCCGATCATGGCATAACCCAAATGACCACGATTCAACTACAAAGGGGTGCAAGGAGTTATGCCCTAGGCCAAAGTCACTGCCACACCACATGACCAAAGTGCAAAAGGGTTTGGGGCCTGGGGACCAGCCCCTGCCCCTAGTCACGATGACTCCCACATGACCGATGGTACCAGAGCGGAGCATCATTGGAGATAGGGCTTAAGGTGTCCCTAGCCCTCGACCTTATGAGCTTTCATAAAACCATGGCGAGGGCAATCGGCAGAGGGTGCTTGTATCAAGGGGTTAGCCCAGGCCATATGGCCTTCAACATGACCATGGTTTCATGGCACAAGGGGGCTTGGCGGTAAGGGAGGGTTCTTGGCCCAACCCTTGGCCCCATGGATGCTAACAGGACCACAACCCCAAATCTTAAGGGGCTAGGTCGGCAGGGGCAGGCAGTTAGGCCCAGCTCGTGACCATATGCGCCTTACGTGACCAGATTGTTCCGCACAAGGGTTATTGTGAAAATTAATTGTCCAACAAAATGCACCTTCTATTAGCAAAATTATTGCCTCCACAGCAGAAAACAGGGTGAATTTGTAGGAAATTTAGTCTGTTAGTCTGAATTGTAGGATGAATAGCTGAAGAACTTGGTTCAGAGCTAAGGGAGCCATAACTTGGTGAGTTTTTTTCCTTTTGGAGCTCAATAAGAGTCTACCTAGGGGTTTTTGGAAATTCTGGATCCAATGGTGACATCTATTTTTTTATTAGAGCACATCTAAAGATAATTTTTACAAGTTCAATTCCATGGGTGTATGGATCAATCAGTGTTTTGGAGCGGTTCTTCAAGGTGTTTGAACATGGAGAAGGCCTTGTAGGGGTTTTCTTACCTTCAGATGTTAATTGTAGCAGTTGTTACTTGCAAGGGTCAACTCATCTATTCTTTTCTCACTATGTATTGTTGAGAAAAGTTTTATTTTTTATTTCAATGTGGGATTGAAGTACTTGTATGCTCATGTATGCTCATTTTCAGATGGAGTATAGGGTCTTTTTAGGAGACTCCTTTCCTTGTTGATGTTTCCGTGACTGAATGTAGGTTTTCATGATGTTTAGAGTGTTGAAAAGTCAACAAGAAATGTGTGTATAATTTAATTTTCCCTTAATTAAATTGGACAATAAATTGTAATCTTATCTCATAATCACTTGTAATAGTTAACTGAGTGTGATAGACTCATTTAGCTCATGAAATTAGAGTTGAGGGTGGTTGGTGAGGCATGTAGAGTGATTCTATTTGTTTTAGAGTCCAAGTTGCAGTTAGTGTATTAGTTTAATGCATGAGAAATCAGTTAACTCAATTAAGTGAGTTAAAGTCAGTCTAACCAGTTGTAACTGATTGTTGTACTAGTGAGAGGTAAAGTGAATTAAATTAGATTTAATTCACATGCAGTGATCTTTCAAGTGACTGATTATTTACTAGTAATAGTTGCATGCATGGCAGTTCTGATGAAGACCCAGTTGAGACAGAGGTTAAATGGATGTTATCTATCAGTTGTATTATTAGTAAATTGCCGACGCAAAATTACACAACTATAGGCTTGCCCATGATGTATTGTGTAATTTTTGAAGGTTGAATTTCATAATTAATAGGGATCAATTGTTCTTATAATTGTGCAAGCAAGGTAGGCTAAGCAGAGGCAGGAAATTGGATAAGTGTTGGTTGATTTTTTTTGGATCAGTGTGAGATAATTGGTAGAGTGTAGTAGACTCTTGTGAGAAGAGTACATTTTATTGTTTCATGATTCCTTAGTTGATTATACAATAAAGATAGAGGGGTTTTGAGCAGTAAGCTTTCCCCAGGAAAAATATTGGTGTTGTGTGATTGATTTTCTTCTTTCTCTTACTTGGTGTGATTGTGCGATTGTGTTTATTTTGTGAAAATATTGTATAAGGATTCAGTATATTGTTTTAGTATATTACATGATCGGATTGAATCCATTAGTGTAATTTCTACATGGTATTAGAGCACCCGAACTCACTATAGTGGAGAAGAAATTGAGTTTGTGTTGAACAGCATTCAAATTTGCAAAAAATATTTAGGGCCTATCGTTGCATCTGTGGGCTGAGGCATCCAACATAGAGGTATTTGTGCATAATCATAGTCTTGATAGGATACTTGGCATGATTACACTAGAGGAGGCTTTTTCCTGGTAAGAACCTGATGTTTCATATTTTAAAATTTTTGGCTCATTTGTCTATTTCCATGTGACCAAAGATTCTAGAAAGAAGCTAGAACCAACAGCAGAGATTTGGATATTTGTGGGGTACATTGATACTCCCCGCAACTATCGGATGTATTTTCCGAACAGCAGGATGACAGTTGTTAGACGGGATGTAAAATTTTATGAGGAGAAAGCCATGCGATTGTCCCTTAAGAGGGAGCTTGATTTGCATGTAGATGAGGAACTTTTGGTTCCAAAGGATGAACCTTAAGATATGGAGTAGCCACATGAGAAGGATCATGGAGTGGCATAAATCACTCATGCAGAGCCATCCACCAGACATGGTAGGAGGCGCACCACAGAGGCTGATAGATTAAGACTTGATGCGGCAGAATATGTAGGAGCACCTACATAACAGCGCAGACAGAGACAGTCGCCAGATAGGTATACTGGATACATGGTTCTTATGAGTGAGTGTATTGTTACAGAACCATCCTCTTTTGAGGAAGCAGTGCAGCAACCAACTTGGGTTGACGCCATGGTTGAGGAGTATGACTCCATCGTCAGGAACAGTGCATGGGATGTTGTCCCAAGACTAGTCGAGGAGTCAATGGTTGGATCTAGATGGATCTATAAGGTGAAGCAAGTAGTGGATGGGAGTGTGGAGAAGTAAAAGGCTAGATTTGTAGCCCGGGGATTCTCACAAGTTAAGGGGATTGACTATGAGGAGAATTTTGCACCAGTTGCATGGTACTCATCAATTAGATCTATCCTTGCACTCTCAGTGTAGATGGGTTGGAAGATACATCAGATGGATGTAAAGACTACATTTCTCAATGGATTTATTGAGGAATAAGTGTACATTGAGTAGCCAGAAGGTTTTGAGATCTTTGACAAGGACTCACATGTGTGTAGAATCAAGAGAGCACTGTATGGGCTGAAGCAACCACCTCGTGCTTGGTACACTAGGATAGACAGCTATTTCACTGGGTTGGGCTTCAAGAAGAGTGAAGCAGATGTGAACCTATACCAGATTGTGGTTGATGGTAAGATTCGGATTATTGTACTTTATGTAGATGATCTTATTTTGACAGGTGATGAGCATCTCATAACTTCTTGCAAAGAGGATCTTGCAAGAGAGTTTGAGATGAAGGACATGGGACTCCTTCACTATTTCCTTGGTTTGGAGATATGGTAGCAGGATGGGGAGCTATTTTTTTCTCAAGGAAATTATGCCAAAGAGATTCTGACGAAGTTCCACATGGAGAGTTTTAAACCCAAGGATACTCCTCTTGCAGGAAATTGGAGGAAGGAGGATGCTACTTCAGGTGAGGTAGTGGACGTTACTGTTTACTGGCAGCTTGTGGGTTCACTCATGTACTTGGTGAAAACATGACCAGACATATGCTACGCGGTTAACTAACTTATTCAAGCTATGGTTAATCCGACCAAGCTCTTTTGGAATGCGGGGAAGCATGTCTTAAGATATCTTAGGGGCAATACAGAGTATGGATTATGGTACAGACGGATAGAGCGAGTGAAGCTTCAAGGCTTCACCGATGTAGATTGGGCAGTCAGTCCATCAGATAGGAAGAGCACATCAAGAGGGATCTTTAGCATATGATCGACAGCATTTTCTTGGTGCAACAGGAAGTAGAGATCAGATGCACTTAGTTCAGCCAAGGCGGAGTACATGGCAGCCAGTCAGGCGGCATGTGAGGCCATCTAGATGAGGAAGATACTTGTTGGTTTGTTTGGTCATTAGATGGATATGGCAGTGATACATTGTGATAACCATAGTTGCATAAAACTCTCATTTAATCCATTATTCCATGACAAGTCCAAGCATATTGACATCTGGTACCACCATCTCAGAGATTGTGTTCAAAGACGCATTATGTTACTTCAATACATTCCCATGGAGGAGCAGGATGAAAATATTTTGACGAAGGCACTCGCCAAGAAAAATTCGAATGCCACATAGGCATGGTAAAGTTAGCTGATAATCCCTTTCTTATTGAGAGGGAGTGTTGAAAAGTCAACAAGAAATGTGTGTCTAATTTAATTTTCCTTTAATTAAATTGGACAATAAATTGTAATCTTATCTCATAATCACTTGTAATAGTTAACTGAGTGTGATAGACTCAGTTAGCTCATGAAATTTAGGTTGAGGGTGGTTGGTGAGGCATGTAGAGTTATTATATTTGTTTTAGAGTCCAAGTTGCAGTTAGTGTATTAGTTTAATGCATGAGAAATCAGTTAACTCAATTAAGTGAGTTAAAGTCAGTCTAACTAGTTGTAACTGATTGGTGTACTAGTGAGAGGTCAAGTGAATTAAATCAAATTTAATTCACATGCAATGATATGTCAAGTGACTGATGATTTACTATTAATAGTTGCATGCATGTCAATTATGATGAAGTCCCAGTTGAGATAGAAGTTAAAGGGATGTTATCTATCAGTTGTATTATTATTAAATTGTCAACGCACAATTAGATAACCATAGGATTTCTCATGATGTATTGCGCAGTTTTGGAAGGTTGAATTTCCTAATTAATAGGGATCAATTGTTCTTAGAATTGCACAAGCAAGGCAGGCTGAGTAGAGGCGGGAAATTGGCTAAGTGTTGGTCAATTTTGTCTGGATCAGTGTGAGACAATTGGTAGAGTGAAACAGAATCTTGTGAGAAGAGTGCATTGTATTGTTTCATGATTCCTTGGTTTATTATAAAATCAAGATAGAGAGGTTTTGAGCAGCAAGCTTTCCCCAAGAAAAATATTTGTGTTTTGCGATTTATTTACTTCTTTCTCTTACTTGGTGTGATTGTGCGATCGTGTTTATTTTCTGCAAATATTGTAGAAGGATTCAGTATCTTGTTTTAGTATATTACATGATCGGATTGAATCCGAGTGAGAGCTCTTTGCAGGAGAATGATTCCTTGAAGGGGAATCTAACCACTTGTCTTGCTGACAAAATTTAGGTGCTATTTTCCACTGAATATATGGAGTAGTCTAGCTATGTTGGTAGGCCCGGAGATGTAGCCCAGGAGGGGTGAACTCCATCACCAAATTATTATTTTTTCTCTACATGAATTCTTGTATGAGTTGATTGATGATATGTTTCTTATGGTTAAGTTTACATTAAAAAAATAAAAAAATAAAACTAACTCATAACTTGAAGATACCTTTGAAACCCTGTTTGGAGATAAGACCCATTTTTCCTTGCAAGCAGAGAATGATCTTTTTTAGGAAGGAGAATTTCTCCTCCAATTTTCATAGCAAGGTCTGACCAAGTTGCAATAATGGGCAAGAAGAGTCTCCAGGAGCTAGAGGAGATGAATTTGTCTCTTTATATGGAGAACATTGAATTGAGGAGAATTCTAGAAATTTTTGAAGAGGAGAAGAGGCATATGTGCCTTCAGTTGCAGCATGTGCTTGAGAAACAAGTTTTCCAAAGTTCCAGTCAAGTGACAGCAAAGGAAACCTCCAAAGTGAAGCCAATATGTGAGCATGGTTCAAACATAGGTTATGGACCATATGAGGAAAATGATGCATGTTCATTTTGTAAGCATCTCCTGGATTCTAATCATATGTCTGTTGGTAAGAGTGGGTGGCTAGAGTCATCTACAAAGTTGTCATCATCATCTGAAGCAAGAGAGATGAATGGCAAGTTCAAGGAGGTAATAATCATTTCAAGTTCAAATCCTTTTATTTATGTTCATAACACCTCTTTTGCAACATTTGAACAACATACCAAAGGCATTGGTATGGAGTTGTTATCTAAAATGGGTTATGAAAGAGGAGGCTTCGGCATCAATGTCCAAGGGATCATCAATCCAATTATGGTACAAGAGATACCGAAATATGAAGGATTGGGATATGGTCAAAGAGAGTTTGGATAATGCTCTAAATGGTTTGAGGCACAACAATCATCAGAGGATGATATGTCACACAAAGATGGTGGTGACAATTTTCGTTTGTCTCCAAAGCGAGATGAATGCTTCAAAGGAACTTGCATATCATCGTCCAATCCATATCGTCAAAGTTGCAGCTCCAAAGAAAGGTATAAATCTCATGTGTGTTTTCCAAATGATGGTAATTCTGACTATTTGTTGAACAAGTATCCTTTCACTTCGTGTGATGCATTTGATCATTATGTGGTTGTTTGTGAGAAACAAATGGTAATGGTCAAAACAATGGATCAGATTCTTTGCATCAAGCACTATGAATCTCCTTCACATTTGAGGACTTGTTAGCAAGCAAGAGAAAGTAATTTTGTACCCATTACAAGATGCATGGGCATGGAAATGAACGATGTTGGAAATTACATCGAGAGCTTCGTTCCAGGAAGGGAAAAGAGATTGTGCAAACAAATGAAATGGAAGCAAGAGGTGGAAAAGAGGACTCGCAAAAATCCTAAAAAAACATTCAAGGCAAATTTGATGTAAAAAGAGAACCCATAAGCCTAGGAGAGGCAAAGATTGGGTAGATTGTTTGTATAGTTTATTGTTGCTTTGAAAATTTGTAAATACTTGTTGTGTTTATGTGTATTGGGTACTTTTGTAAAGCGAACAATAATAATCACTATGTGCAACAAGTATGTTTTTCATTGACATGTTATGTAGTTGGCTTGTCTATAAGTCCAATGTTTAAGGACTTTTGGAATGTGCAATGTTTGTCATCCAAGTTTATCTACATTTTGTCATGTACTCACTGATGCAAATATCCAATATGAAACTTGTTGTGAATATAACCTTTGTTTAATGTTGTACAAGATGACTATGTTTTTTTAGGCAAATCCAATTATGTCATTTAATTTTTGTAGCAGTGTACTTTTATGTACAAGCTCATTTTGAGGACAGTAAAGAAAGTTTGGTTTGCTTATGATTTCCAAGATGGAAATTCAAGTTTGTCTTCAACAATTGAACTTCAAGATGAAGTTGTTTGAGCCGTGAAATATGGATTTAAATAGAATGTTCAGCTTCCACTCATCGATGTTTTTGTTCCTGCATCAGCGATAAGAATTTTGGCTTGATTCTTGATAAGATAGTAAGTCTTCATGAAGAAGATAGGTCAAATACCTTGATTGGAGCTTGAAGGGAAGCAATTGAAAACATAGTATTATGGATTGAGTTTTTGTGTAATTTTGAGTTTTAGCCTCATCTTATTTACTAGGAGAATTAAACTTTTGGATTCCAAAAGTTCCTAGTGGGGAGATATGATCCGGTGATCAAATTTTAGCTCAAAAATGAAAGTACCCAGAAAGTTTCGAAACTAGCGTCAAGTCGAATTATTTTTCATTATGAATCCAATGACGTTTGTTTCACCTCAATCCAATATCATATTCTCAAGTTATCGTGTTCTGATCATTTACCCCAATAACTAAAAAATGAGCAGTGCTGCTCACTGGGCTACCATACTTATGACATCATCTAGGGTGATGGTGTAGGTACAATCCAATGAGGTTATGCCAAGTGGTAGCCTCGTATTGGTAAATTTGGGTTGCATTTTGATTGGTTCATGATTTATGTGGTAGAACAATTAAAGTGTGCCACATGGCCCAACCAGAGGTTGCCATGTGGCATCCCATGGTAATCCAAACTTTGGTTAAGGGTCATATGGTCTGGGAAGGATTCGAACCTGCAACCTTTGGTCCAACGTCCAAGTGCCTTGCCACTGTGCCATGTGGGTGCTTCTTGACCCCTCAGGTTGCCACCACTACTTAAGGTTTTGGTTGAGCACATATGGGGGAAGGGATCAGGCGGTTAGCCCCGGCCCCCGGTCATGGCATAACCCATACGATCATGGTGCAACTGCCAAGGGGCACAAGGAGTTATCCCCTAGTCCTCTATCACTTCCACAGCACATGACCAAAGCACAAAAGGTTTTGGGGCCCGAGGACCAGCCCCGGCCCCTGGTTGCGATGACTCCCACATGACCGATGGTACCGGAGTGGAGTGCCAGCGAAGAGGGGGCTTAGGGTGGCCCTAGCCCTCAGCCATATGATCCTGCAAAAAATCATGGCGAGGGAAATTAGTGGAGGGCACTTGTATAATGGGTCCAACCCCATGTCGTATGCCCTTCGACATGACCACGGTGCCATGGTGTGAGGGGACTTGGAAGTAAGGATGGGTCATTTACCCATGGCGTAACCCATACGATCATGGTGCAACTACAAAGGGGCACAAGGAGTTATCCCCTAGTTCTTTGTCACTTCCACAACACCTGACCAAAGCACAAAAGGGTTTGGGGCCTGAGGACCAGCCCGACCCCTGGTTGTGATGACTCCCACATGACCGATGGTACCGGAGTGGAGTGCCAGCGAAGAGGGGGCTTAGGGTGGCCCTAGCCCTTTTTCCATATGATCCTGCACAAAATCATGGCAAGGGAAATCAGTGGAGGGTGCTTGTATAATGGGTCCAACCCCATGTCGTATGCCCTTCGACATGACCACGGTGCCATGGTGCGAGGGGACTTGGAAGTAAGGATGGGTCGTTTACCCAACCCTTGGCCCCATGGATGCCAATAGGACCACGACCCAGAATCTTAAGGGGCTAGGCCGGCAAGGGCGAGTTGTTAGGCCCAGTCGCCCACGACCATATGCCTCCTACGTGACAAGATTATTCCACACAGGTGTTATTAGGCAGATTAATTGTCTAACAAAATGCACCTTCGATGGGCAAAATTACTGCCTCCGTAGTGGTAAACAAGGAGAATTTGGAGGACATTTAGTCTGTTAGACCGAATTGTAGGATGAATAACTAAAGAACTTGGTTCAAAGCTAAGGGAATTATAACTTGGTGAGTTTTTGACCATTTGGAGCTTAAGAAGAGTCTAACTAGGGGTTTTTCGATATTCTAGATCTAATGGTGACCTATATTTTCTGCTTTGAGCACATCTAAAGAGAATTTTTGCAAGTTAAATTCCATGGGTGTATGGATCAATCATTTTTTTGGAGTAGTTCTTCAAGGTGTTTGAGCATGGAGAAGGCCTTGTAGGGGTTGTCTTACCTTTAGATGTATACTGTAGCAACTGGTACTTGCAGGGTTCAGATCATCTATTCTTTTCTCACTATGTCTTTTTGAGGAAAGTTTTCTTTTTTTATTTCAATGTGGGATTGAAGTGCTTGTATGCTCATGTTGTTGGGAAAAATACTGAGAGGGGGGGGGTGAATCAGTATTTACTGCATAATCAAATATTTTTACTTTTTCATTCCTTAAAACCCATACGCTACTTTACTTCAGTAAACTAGCGTATATACGCAGATCCCCTTTATGAAACTTGCGTATACACAGAGATCTAGATATGTCATTAATTCTTCACTTAAACCATTCCATCATTTATTCTTCAGATATTCAATAAGAAGTAAACATGTGCAGTAAGAACAGAATAAACCATCACACAAAGCATCACATATGAACACCAGGATTTTTAGGTGGAAACCCAAGTCGGGAGAAAACCACCGCTGCAGTTGCTCAGCCTTCAATATTTTATTATAGAGAAAACATATTACAACATATGTGTTGGTGCAGACTCCTACCAGCATGCAGGCACCCACCTGCGCTCGTTTACCAGCCTCTCCTGGAAGGGAGCTCCAACCCCCTGACTCGTTTACCAGCCTCTCCTGGAAGGGAGCTACGACCCCCCTGATCTCGTTTACCAGCCTCACCTGGAAGGGAGCTACGACCCCCTGACTGAAGGCTACAACCTTCAGCACCACCTTGGACCACGTTTCATCAATTTTCACACTGGATCCAACCACTTTAATAGAACAACACTTGCAGGCCACATTTCATCATATTTTCATACTGGACCCTTTCCATACTTTTAAGCACAACCATACATCATTAACAGATTCATATCAACACAGATCAGATAGCAGAAACACAGCAGAACAGATCAGATATTTCATACCCCTTGCTTCAGCAAACCCTAGTATGAATACGCGCTTTTACTTCACTGATGTCACGTATATACGCGCTTCCGTCCACACAAACCAGCGTATACCTCAGTGTATATTTTATTGCGCATACGCGCTTTCTCTTCGCTGAAGCTGCGTATATACGCGCTTCCTCCGTGGCGAAGTAGCATATAGATCTTCAATCATTACAGAGCAGCATACTTCATCAGATCAGATATTCAGTTCAGATCTAACCCTTTACTTCAGACAGATGTTCGCCTAGATGTTCGCCTCATCACAGATCTAGGCCTTCCATAAACAGATCTAGCAAATACAAGTACATTTCAGATCTAGAAGTCCCGCTTCATCATTTCTTCATAAGTGCATCATAGATTCAGATCTATCAACAAACCTTTACCCTTTCCATATGATAGGTTTTTTATAGCATATCTGTTTTAATATCTCTGTCTGTCATCATTTACATTGAATGAATTTCTTCTCCTTATATATGATTACCTCTTTGTCAATACCATGGCTCTTTTTCAATACTACCTAAAATTAAATACTATGAGCCTTCAATACATCTTTTGCTCTTCTTTCCAATACCATGAGCCTTCAATACCACGGGCCCCTAGATTTGCACTTTTTGAGCGCTTTAGCCCATACGCGACTTGGCACGTTCTTTTCCGCGTGCATACGCGATTTCCCCTAGGCCAATCCGCGTATACCAAGAGACATACTCTTTTTCATCATACTTTGAGTACATTCTGAATTCCTTTCTTCATTTCCTTTTGTTCACACTATAGATACATCAGATTTCCTTCATCAAGGACATATGCTATCAAGCACAACTTCATCAAGTAAGTTGTCATCATCTTCATCAAGTGGGTTGCCTTTCAAGGACAACACTCAGCATCATATTGTCAACAAACATCATATCACATCAGATTTACATCATTTACCAAGTCCATCAAGTCAAGAATAACTTCATCGGGTGGTTTGCCATCAAGGACAACACATGTCAATAGTCGCATGTCTTCATCTTCATTTAGTGGGTTGCCATCAAGGACAACACTCTGCATCATATTTCCAACAATCTCCCCCTTTGGACTTGATGGCAACCATGATGGTGTTTGGTTACCACAACAGATAGATACATTAAGAATACAATGACACCATGTCATTCTCCTTATTTTCCATGTCACTCTCTCCATTTTTGGCATCATTCAAACACCATGTCACTCTCCCCCTTTGACATCAAGGGCAAAGGGCACATCATTATCTTCATTCAAACACCATGTCACTCTCCCCCTTTGACATCAAGGGCAAAGGACAAAACCAGTAGATCAAAACCAACACACTCTCCCCCTTTTCTCCTCATGTAGAAGAAGCGTTCTGCAGATCTGATGTATACTGAAGTGACCAAGCTCCCCGTGAGTTCATGCTGAATATTTTTCAATGAAGCACATGACTCTATGAACTTCCTATCACCAAAATACTCATACTTACATCAATTATCCAACCAAGTGGATTTACATATAAGACTCAAGTACCCAACCAAGTGGGTTTACACATTTCAACTCAGTTACCCAACCAAGTGGGTTTACAAACATGACTCAGCTACCCAACCAAGTGGGTTTACAAATTGACAAGTCCTTACATGACTGAATATTACAATTTTACAACATGGGTCTCAACCAGACCTTTTCATCAAAGTACAAATATGAATTTTCATAATTAATACCAAAAAGACCTCAAGAGAGATCATGTATCAGAACCACCATAATGCCAGCAATGCATTATACTCAGCAAAACTAATGCTCCCCCTGAATCTGTGCACCAAGCAATCTTTCCAAAAGACTAAGGCTCCCCCTTAGTTTGTGCATCCTGAAAACTTCCACCAACAAATCATCAAGGCATCTTCATCAAAACATTAGAAACAGAATTATGAGAACTGGAACACCACCAGAGATATCAAACAGTATCAGAGATACCAAACAGCATTGCAGTTGAGCTGAAAAGAGCTAAACCAACCAAAAATTGTCAGCAATTATTCACACGCGGTTTTCTGTGCAGGAACTAGCGTATATACGCGACTGTGTTTCAGGAAACCCGCGTATCCCAAGACATCTTCAAAATTTCAACCAGATCTGATTCTCTGTGAGGCAAAGACAGTGTTCAGCTTCTTTCTGAGACATTTGAATGCTTCCCTGGACTACAGATAGATAGAACGATGTAGTTGTGTCTTCAAGCGTTATCCAATGGTTGTGGCATCAGTACAATAGTAACCAAGCCTTCATATTCTATGCAGCATCAATACAATCTTTCGAAGAGAGATTCTCATATCAGAACAACATCAAGCAATCATCCATGTGGTCCAACATCATCAAGATCTTCAAGATTTAACATGAAGTAACATATGTAGGCAAAATATCTCTCAACCATAGAACACCCTCTGCATGATTTATTTCTGAATCAAATGACATCCAACTCATCCATGTGTGAGTACAAAGGATACTTATCAGCAACCAGGGCTCAAAAACTCATCATAATAAATCATGTACCAAGACATCATCATTTGAGCATGAGTATCACAAAAACCAAAGAACAAGCAGTCATATTGCCAACAATACAATCATTAGTATTCAACCTGCTGCTCCCCCTAAACCAATGCTCTTCCTTAGCTTGCAATCTGAAGCACCTTTCAATAGCACGTCATCAACAACAATCTCTGCATGATCTGTCCTCATCTCTGAATTATAAGACTTTCATCTCAACAATGAGTGCTCTTCATCATAAAGCAACCAGGCTTCATCCATAATGTTCAACACAAGAACCCATGCATCATTTCATTATTATGAGTATAACCAGAATAATGCTAACAGTGCAATCATCAGCCGTCAGACTGATGCTCCCCCTGGACCTCTGCTCCAGATCTTCAGTTATCAGATAAATTCTTTTATCATCAATGCATACGCGACTGTGTCTGCTGAAACTCGCGTGTATACACGACTTTTGTGAATAGAACTCGCGTATGGAAAGTGTAATATAGAAAATTTTACACCTTCATCTCCTTCTGCAAATTTACCTTCTGTTCCTGTCTTTTCTTCACACCAGATGCACTGTCAGAAATACATCTAACCAGAATAATCAAATCAACTATGAGAGTCATCATGCATTGCTCCCCCTGTGACGATACATTACTAAATCTCCTAATGTATCTCACATCATTCCTGCAGTCAATCAGAGAAGTAAGCTTCCAGAAGCGGATGACTGCAGTAGGGTCTGAATTCCCTACGTTTCTGATCGGTCCTCCTTCTTTTTCCAAATTTGCTTGAACTTTCTATTTGAGTGCTGGAAGTTATCCACTTTCCCAGATCTGTTCATCCTGCATTCCTTTTCTACATGTCCATACTTATTACAAGCATAACATCTCATGTGGCTAGAAAAATAAGCATAAGAATTATAAAGAGTATTTCTAATCTTCCTCCTTTTGCAATCAGCTGCTTTATGTCCATACATGTTACATGAGAAACAATATCCTCTGAAGAGACTAGAGTACCTTTCTGAGTAGGATCTGTTTGTTTGTGGCTGAAACAATCTACTTCTGCAATTTGTTGCAACATGCCCATAGTTATGACATCTAAAGCATTCAACATTATTTAATGATTTCCTTTGAGTATTCATGACTGTTGGTTGACCTTTTGTTTCTTTCAACACTTCAGGTTTTGCATTGTCTTCCTTTGAATCATTAGCATTCCCTTGTGAACTAGATTCACCTTTAATGGTTTCATGGAAACCAAGACCATGTTTGAAAGCAGGAGACCTTTGATTACTCAGAATATTGTCCAAGATTTTAGTACTATCATGAAACCTCAAAAGTTTAATCTTTTCTTCTAATTTACTTTTGAGAATGTTTACCTCAACCTCCAAGCCTTGGCATTGCTTGGTCATGCTTTCTTCTTTCCTTCTTCCATCTTCTACTTGATTCTTCAGATTTAGGATTTCTTCTTTCAACCAATTTCCGTTGTCTTCACATGTTTGCTGCAGCTCTTCATTCTTCTTGTTTGATGCTATGAGATCTTCTTTGAGGGAGACAATTTCTGCTTCAAGTCTTGCATTCTTCTTATTTGATTTATCCAAGTCTTCTTTGAGGGAAACGATTTCTGCTTCAAGTCCTTCCTGATCAAATGATGGTAGATGTTCCTCACTCTTCTTACTTGATGCTTCAAGTTTTGCTTGTAGAGAGATGATTCCAGCTTCAAGACCTTCATTCTTCCTTTTTGATTTTTCCAGATCTGTTTTTAGAGAAACGTTTTCTGCTTCAAGTCCTTCATTCTTCTCATTTGATTCTTCAAGTTCTACTTGTAGAGAGATGATTCCAGCTTGATATCCTTTACTTCGATTGTATACATCATCGAACATCCTTTTCAGTTTAAAGCACAAAGCTTTGGAGGCAGCGTCCTTCTCATTAAATATTCTTTGTTGATCTTTGATAACTTCTTTTAAATCCTCAACATCATTGCTTGCACAGATAAGATTACAAGGATCACAATCAGATTCATCTTTGTCAACTTCTGCTGTACCGGTTTTCTGAGACATCTCCTTACCTTGAGTATTTTGCTTCTTTGCCATTTGTAGAGCTTGGTCAGAATCTTTTTCGGCTTCTTCTAGGTTGACAGCATATTCTTCACTATTGTTTGTACCACTAAGATCTTTCAAAGGATGATCCCAATCACTATCAGATTCATCTCCTTTGATTTCTGGTATCCATGTTCTCTGAAATATCTCCTTTCTTCGAATAGGCTTCTTCTTTTGCTTCTTTCCCATTGCGACGGATCTCCTTCAAGCGATCAAGCTTCTGCAGAAGGACCACGCTCTGATACCAATTGTTGGGAAAAATACTGAGAGGGGGGGGGTGAATCAGTATTTACTGCATAATCAAATCTTTTTACTTTTTCATTCTTTAAAACCCATACGCTACTTTCCTTCAGTAAACTAGCGTATATACGCGGATCCCCTTTATGAAACTAGCGTATACACAGAGATCTAGATATGTCATTAATTCTTCACTCCTATTATTCCATCATTCATTCATCAGATGTTTAATAAACAGTAAACATGTGCAGTAAGAACAGAATAAGCCATCACACAAAGCATCACACATGAACACCAGGATTTTTAGGTGGAAACCCAAATCGGGAGAAAACCACCGCTGCAGTTGCTCGGCCTTCAATATTTTATTATAGAGAAAACATCTTACAACATATGTGCTGGCGCAGACTTGACCAGCACGCAGGCACCCACCTGCGCTCGTTTACCAGCCTCTCCTGGAAGGGAGCTCCAACCCCCCGACTCGTTTACCAGCCTCTCCTGGAAGGGAGCTACGACCCCCCGATCTCGTTTACCAGCCTCACCTGGAAGGGAGCTACAACCCCCTGACTGAAGGCTACAACCCTCAGCACCACCTTGGACCATGTTTCATCAATTTTCACACTGGATCCAACCACTTTAATAGAACACAACTTGCAGGCCACAATTCATCATATTTCCAGACCGAACCCTTTCCATACTTTCAAGCACAACCATACATCATCAACAGATTCATATCAACACAGATCAGATAGCAGAAACACAGCAGAACAGATCAGATATTTCATACCCCTTGCTTCAGCAAACCCTAGTTTGCATACGCGCTTTCCCTTTACTGATGTCGCGTATATACGCGCTTCCGTCCACACAAACTAGCGTATACCTCAGTGTATAATTTATTGCGCATACGCGCTTTATCTTCGCTGAAGCCGCGTATATACGCGCTTCCTCCGCGGCGAAGTAGCGTATAGATCTTCAATCATTACAGAGCAGCATACTTCATCAGATCAGATATTCAGTTCAGATCTAACCCTTTACTTTAGACAGATGTTCGCCTAGATGTTCGCCTCATCACAGATCTAGGCCTTCCATAAACAGATCTAGCAAATACAAGTACATTTCAGATCTAGAAGTCCTGCTTCATCATTTCTTCATAAGTGCATCATAGATTCAGATCTATCAACAAACCTTTACCCTTTCCATACAGATATACTTCATAGAGAAGTATTTATTCAAGTTCAGACATCTTGCTCCCACACTCATCATTTGCACAATGAATTTCTTCTCCTTATATATGATTACCCTTTGTCAATACCATGAGCCCCTTTTTCAATACCACTGGCACCAATACCATGAGCCTTCAATACCACGGGCGCCTTCTTCAATACCATGAGCCTTCAATACCACGGGCCCCTAGATTTTCACTTTTTGAGCGCTTTAGCCCATACGCGACTTGGCACGCTCTTTTCCGCGTGCATACGCGATTTCCCCTAGTCCAATCCGCGTATACCAAGAGACATACTCTTTTTCATCATACTTTGAGTACATTCTGAATTCCTTTCTTCATTGCCTTTTGTTCACACTATATATACATCAGATTTCCTTCATCAAGGACATATGCTATCAAGCACAACTTCATCAAGTAAGTTGTCATCATCTTCATCAAGTGGGTTGCCTTTCAAGGACAACACTCAGCATCATATAAACATCATATCACATCAGATTTACATCATTTACCAAGTCCATCAAGTCAAGAATAACTTCATCAGGTGGATTGCCATCAAGGACAACATATGTCAACAGTCGCATGTCTTTAGTTCTGCTTCAAATAATTTCGTTTATGTTTCAAGTTGTTGTTTAGTTTTGCTTTTAGTGTGATGTTGTAGGTTCCATTTACTTGTGAGTAATAGAATAGAGGAGAAAAACCAAAACGTTGTGGATTAAGACCCCCTTTTAATCTCTGTTAATCGAACTCGAGGAGGGAAAACCTTCCCACAGACCCAAAAATTCATTTATGTTCATTGTTTCTGAGATTAAAATTAGAGTTGCATTACCATTTTCAGTCTTTCTTTGCACTGTATTTTTACTCATTTTTCTGTTTCTCAGTGCATCAGTTAGCAAGTTGATTACAGGAATTATTGTTAAAACCCCAAAGCAGCTCCGTGGTGCCTCCTCGCTTCATTCTCCATCTTTGTCTTCACAATCTATGCACTGCTATTATGCCCTCCATTTCCTCTTTTTCTCGCTTATTCTCACTACCACACCCACCTTCGTATTCATAAAAACACTTAAACTATTCAGCCCGCCTTATTCCTTTGTCTTTATTAGTCACAGTTGCCTTAACCATTTTAATGCAAAACGCTTGAAAACCATTTGAACTCAACCTCCGCCCTTGCTCCTCGAACTTCCCGCTACCATACTTCGCCTTTTTGCAAATTTCACTTCGCATCTTTTTCCTTTTTTCTTTTAAGACTTACCGCCCCTGTCTGCCGATTGCGATATTGGTATTGTGCTCCGCCACCGATCCCACCGCCACGTCATCTGACTCATCGCAACCTTTGGCCTTTTCGCAAATCGCCCTTCGTAACATTTTTCCTTTTTTTAAGACTTACCACTCCAAACGCCGATTTGCGATAACTCTCCGTACTCCACCGCATCGCACATTGCAGATCACATCTTTTACTTGGTTCTCATAACACGTTCTGCTCCCAATGCCGATTGCGATATTGGTATCATGCTCCGGCACCAGTCCCACCGCCACGTTATCCCATCGTATTTCGCAATTCGCTCCCGCTCCCAAACAACACTTACACTACCCATCAGGCTTTGCAATATTGCGATTGCGATATCGCATATCGCATATTGCACTGCCAGCCCTCCATCGCAACTCTGCCGTCACACTTTTTTAATCAGTCTGCGCCAAAGAATTTTTGTGCCATAATAAAGCTTTAACAAGGTTTAAACCCGCTCTTTCCACCTCTAAACCTTGTTTCATGTGTTAAGCCCTCCATAAGCACCTTTAGCCTAGTTTCCTCCAAACTGCAAGCCACACTTTTTCAAGTTTAGTTTATCATGAATAGTTGCATGGTTAGAAGCATGATATCATGGTAAATAGATCAGAGGATAAGTAGGGTGTATTTAGCTGATTGGCATAGCTAGGTGCAACTTACTTTAGTTTATTTTCAGTCATTTCCTTTTGCAAATTAAATTAGTTTCGACCTTTCTGTCATTTCCTTTCTGCACATTAAATTAGTTTCATTTTTGTCATTTCTTTTCTGAAAAATAAGTTAGTTTCCTTTCTGTCATTTCCTTCCAACAATTTACTTTTTAGTTTTTATCATAGTTTAAGAAATAGCACCCTTTCGTAAAGCAGAAGAGGATGACATGAACAGAATGCATATGTTGTGTATATAGCACTGTCACCTCTAAGTTTGCATGAACCCTGGGTTGATAAAGTAAAGTAGGGCGGCCCCTGGGAGTTGCAACAGTCTTGGTGCAATACCAGGGCTCACCAATTTTTGGCGTTATTGCCGGGGAGGTGTCTAGTAGATGTTTTGATTTTGTTTTCGCATTATTTTCTGCTTTCTTTTCTTTTCATGTCATTTCATAAATATTAAAAAAATACAAAAAAATATGATTTTCATGCCTCGTAGGAGTAGGAATACTCAAAGACAAATCTTACCTAAAACCCCCACATCACCTCCTAGCCACCCTTCACTCTTCTTCAGTGGTAGTGAGATTGAACCCCTTATAGGAGAGCCATCTAAATATTTTGAGGATCCTATTGCGAAAGAAGAAGAAAGAAAAAGAAGACCTTATTTCAACTGAGGGACTTGCTTCACCTATCTTAACCATGGCTAGGATCGATAGATCCTTTCCCATAAGAGAGGCAGATGGGGAAACTAAGATGAAAAACATTAGCCCCTCAGCTCTTCCACACTTTAATGGACTTACCTCTGAGTACCCTGACACATTTATGTTTGAATTTGTTGTTGTTTCTAGGACTTATGACTACACCTCTGATGATCAAATTTTAAGCTATTCCCATCCACCCTTAAGGATGTAGCCTTGTGTTGGTTCATGGTTCTGCATGGGGATAGTAGCACTACCTGGGCACAGATGGAAGAGACCTTCAACAACAAATACAGAGACTACTGTAGGTCCAAGGAAACTAAGGATGAAATATTTAGGATGACTCTATGACCTGATGAATCCCTAGAGGACTATGAAGATAGGTTTCAATTAAACTATAAAAGAGCCAATTGTACTCTTGATCCTGCATCACTTAAACTTGTACTTCTTTGACAGATCAGTGAAGAGATGATAGAAACCTTGAATATGCTATCAGGAGGAGATTTCTACCAACTTCCTTATGAAACAATCAAAACTGTCTTTCGAAACCATTCTAGGGCATTTAGGAAGACGGGCAGAGCTAGCCAAATCACATTCAATACCCCTTCCTCTTCCACCTTCATAAAACATGAGACTGGAAACATGCTATATGACTTCAAGAGTGACATTTTGCACACCTTTGCTTTGCAAATGGACACAATGCAGGTCAAAAGGAAGCAAGAGGAAGTAGAGAGAGCCCTGGCCATATTTTTCCCTAGATGTACCTGGAAGCACCCAAGAAATAAATGTCCATTGAATGTCATAGAGGTTTGCTTATTTTATGAGGAGAATCATGCCACAGAAAAGTGTCCCTCCTTACCTAGACTTAAGGTTGTATATCAAGGTGGGGAAGCAATGCCAGAGCAACTAGAGAAGGCCTCAAGGCCATAGGCCATATCAACAAGGTATGCCAGGTGCACCTTACTCTTATTATCACAACAATCAGAGCACACCCATGCAACCTTGGTACATCCCCACTCCTCCATCTTGGTCTACACTTCCTACTTGGCCTTACAACCCTTCATATCATCCTCAGCCTTTCAACCAACCATTCCAGCAGTATGTTCCACAACAACCTTAGTGGAACAATCCATCCCAAAGGTGAAGGCCTCAAAAAAATAAACCACCTGCTCTAATGCCTCCACCCCAACCTCAACCTCAGCTTACTCATGCTGCTCCACCTAAGCTACCTCAAATACCTGCGCAACCCAATCTGAACCCGAACAACAGACAGACACAGCAAGATCCCACTAGAGAAACATATTATCCAGCTTATGTTGTGGAGATACATGATGTTAATCTCAAGTCAGGAAGAGTACTCCCAAAAACCATCCTCCATAACCACCTGTAGAGGTTGAGGAGGAAAAGGAAGAAGGTAACACTCAAATCCAACAACCTCCTTTTCCTGAGCGGTTGATCCACCCTAGTCAGCACACTCCAAAGGAGACTGACCTCCTGGGAGAATTGGAAAACTTGTGTGTAAAGATACCACTTCTCCAGGTCATTAAGGATGTCCCTATCTACAATAGGCTCATAAAAGAAAAGTTCTTCAAGAAACCTAGGAGAAGGAAGAGAGATACCACCACCATCAATGTGGTAGGACAACTATTTGACCTAATACTGGGGAGGGTGATATTTCCAAAGTACCTGGAGCCTCGTAGTCCAAGTGTTGATGTGCGTATATATGGTGTCATAGTCCCCAACACTCTTATTAATCTAGGGGATGCCATCAATATCATGACCAAGGAAACTATGTTGAAACTTAAACTCTAAGGGACTTTGAGGAAAACCACAATAGTTCTACAACTTGCAGATCGATCCACAGTAACTCCGGAAGGAATTTTTGAGGATGTTATGGTTACCATTGACTCTTGGGAGTATCCTATAGATTTCCTGGTCCTACAACCAAAAACCAAGTTTAATGGTTATCCTCTCATCTTAGGGAGACCTTGGTTACCCACTGCAGATGCTTATATTAGTTTTCGGGCCATAAACATGACTATAAAAAATGGGCCTTTTTCTAAACAGTTATTGTTATATCCTCCAACCCAGCCTTCCATTGATCATGATCTCCCTATATGGTTGGAGGATGAATAAGATGAGTTATATAACACTGCCCCTATGTGTACCGTAGATGCTATTCTTAGAGGGGGGCAGCTTGATGAAGATGAACTCATCGATCATGCCATTGAAAACTAGTCCTCCACTAACATTCCTCTTGAAACCTTAGTCAAAGAGTCTGAAAACCAACCTTGGATGGAAGTGCACTCAGTTTATTCAACCTCTGAAACCACCAAGGCTATTGAGTTTGGCCCATTTGAAAATCAACCCAAACCTCTTGAATGAAGAAGAGAAGCAGTTATGCCAAATTTTGAAAGAAAATCTTGAAACATTTGCATGGGATTACAAGGACATGTAAGGGGTGCATCCTTTAGTATGCAGACATCACATTTACATCAAAGAAGGATGCAAGCCTGTGAGACAACCCCAAAGAAGGTTGAACTCGGCTCTAAAGGACATATTCAAAGAAGAGATTTAGAAACTATTGGATGCAGGGTTCATATATCCTATATCTGATAGTGAGTGGGTATCCCCTCTTGTCCTAGTTCCAAAGAAGAATGGGAAGTGGTGAATTTTTGTTGATTATCGAGAAATTAACAAAGCCATGAAGAAAGACCATTTCCCTTTCCCTTTATAGACCAAGTCCTGGATGGCCTTGCAGGGAAGAAGTTCTTTTCCTTCTTAAATGGGTTTGGTGGGTACAATTAGGTTCAAAATAGTCCTGAAGACGAGGATAAGACTACTTTCACCTGCCCTTGGGGTACCTTTTCTTATAGAGTCCTACCCTTTGGGTTCTGCAATGCCCCAACTACCTTCCAAACAAATGTCCTAAGCATATTTTCTGAGTTAGTCCATGACTCTATCGAAATCTACATGGATGATTTCACACCATATGGGGATGACTTCTAGGAAGCTCTCTCCACTTTGGGTAAAGTACTAAGCAGGTGCATTGAGATGCATCTCTCCTTGAACCCAAAAAAGTGTGAATTTCTGAAGAAAGCAGGGGTTGTATTAGGACACTCCATATCCCAAGCAGGAATATAGATAGACCTGAACAAAATCATTATCATCAAAAGGGTACCTACTCCTCAAAAGCTGAAAGATGTCATGAGTTTCTTAGGCTTAGCTGGTTACTATAGAAGGTTCATCAAAGATTTCAGCAAGATGGCTTCTCCATTATTTGGGTTATTGGCCAAGGATTCAAAGTTTATTTGGTCTGTTCCTTGTCAAGAGGATTTTGAGCTCATTAAGGGAAATTTGACTACTACCCCCATCCTCCGAGGTCCAAATTGGACTCTTCCTTTCCACAGCCACACTGATGCATCCGAAAAATTTGTAGGGGCGGCATTAGGAAAATTAGAGGAAAAAATCCCTTATGCCATTTATTTCATTAGCAATAACTTGTCCAAGGCCGAGCTGAATTATATTATTACTGAGAAGGAGATGTTAGCCATTTTCCATGCTTTGAAAAAATTCAGGAATTATGTAACTAGATATCAGACCTTTGTTCACACTGACCATGCAGGCATCAAGTATTTAATGAACAAATTGGATGTTAATGCTAGAATAATTAGATGGTTGTTACTTTTTTAGTAATTTTATTTGACTATTGTTGATAAACCTGGAAAGCAGAATGTTGTTGCAGATTTTTTTGTCCAGGTTAGCTCTCCCTGTAGGTGAAGTAGGAATGGTGGATGACCAGTTGCCAGATGAGCATCTCTTTGCTATATCATCACTCTCACCATGGTTTGCTGATATAGCCAACTACTTGGTCGCTAGGAGACTCCCTCCTAATATTTCATTCAGGGAGAGGAGAAGAATCATCAGAAAAAGTGCCCCTTTCACATGGATTGGGGGAAACCTTTTCAAGCTAGGCCCTGATCAAATCCTAAGGAGATGTGTGAGGGAGGAAGAATTTTTTGATATCCTCTTTGCATGTCATGACAACCCATGTGGAGGCCACTTTGCTGCAAAGATAACTTCTTACAAAGTTTTGCAGGTAGGATATTATTGGCCTACCCTTCACCAAGATTCCAGAAGATACACCAGCAGGTGTGACCAGTGCCAAAGGATGGGGAAACCCACGCAAAAGGACGAGATGCCTTTGCACCCTTAAGTGGCTCTTGAGCCATTTGACAAGTGGGGCATGGACTTTGTTGGACCTATCGATCCACCATCCGGACAAAAGAATTATATCATAGTCTACACTTATTACCTGAAAAAGTGAGTTGAAACAAAAGCAGTGAATGTAGAAACCGAGATGAAAGTAGCAGAATTTCTGAAGGAGAATGTGTTTTACAAGTTTGGATACCCCAGATAAATAGTCATTGATCAGGGATCACAATTCACTTCTCACCTCATTGAAAATATTTTGAGGAACCACGGGATTAAACATCGAACTTCTAATTCCTATCACCCTCAGGCGAATGGCCAAGTAGAAGTAACTAACACAGCTTTAGAGAGCATCCTCACCAAGGTTGTGAGTAGCAGCAGAAAATATTAGGCAAACAGATTGGTAGAAGCTACTTGGGCCTACAACACTACTTGGAAGACAACAACAAGATTCACTCCTTATGAACTAGTATATGGTAAGAAATATCTACTCTCAGTTGAGTTTGAATTCAGTACTTTAAGGATGGCAGCTAAATTAAATCTCGATCTATCAAATTCCCAAAAAGAGAGGTTGCTACAACTAAATGGAAATGCAAGCACTTCTTCACACGGAGGTAGTTCAGCTGCAAAGGAAGGTATGGCATGACAAGAAAATTAAGGAGAAGGCCTTCCAAGAAGGAGATTGGGCATTGTTGTATGATTCAAGTTTTAAATATTTTAAAGGCGAGATAATGACAAGATGGTTGGGACCTTACACAGTGGAAAAATTTTTTGATAATGGTGCAGTTCAAATCAGAACCATAGATGAGGAAGGAATCCCCTTGCTTGTCAATGGTCACAGACTTAAAATTTACAAGAATCCTTTTTCAAAGGCAGAGTTCATAAATTCAATAAGAAGAGAGGTGTGTGTGGGAGAAAAATCTATAGTTTCCCACACCTCCTAAAAAAAAAAGGAGAGAAAAAATAATAAATATCCATGGGTGAAAACCTCTCTGAGGCACCCAAGTCAAGCTTGTGGGTTGAAAACCTCGATGGAGGCATCTCACTTGCTCTCAAAAAAAAAAGGAAGAAAAAGAGAATAAAGATCCATGGGTGAAAACCTCTCTGAGGCACCCAAGGCAATTTTGTGGGTTGAAAACCTCCATGGAGGCAGCCCACTTTCTTTAAACAAAAAAACAAAAAAAATACATCTGCATCTTTGTGTTTTCTATGTTTGGTGTTTTGTAGGTTATTAATGGTTTCTGAAAACACAGGGAAGCATTCGTCTTCTCTCCCCTTCTCTTTTACCATCCATCCCATCATTCACTCCATTCATTTTCATAACTTCCTCCATCACCTCCATACACCACATTCCTCCATTCCTGAGCACAATGTAGCAAGGAAAGAAAAACACAGACTGCTACAGACATTAGGGAATTCCTACAGCACAAAAATATGTTCATGAACAGCAAGAAAAAACAAAGAGAGGAGCTGATAAAGCAGACCCCGGGAAAGACAATAGTGCCACCCATGGCATCTAGAGCACCCCCACGCAGCATCTACAATGGGAAGAAACAACAAGAAATATCATCATCTCACTCAGAGGGTTTCTCATTTAGCAAGTTGCTCACTCATAAAACAGGAAAATAAGGAAGAACACGGCATATAAGAGGCTTGTCTCCAAATTCCAGCTCCTGTAAACACCTTGACAACAACTGGTAAGCTCAGGTATATCCCCTCACCCCTTGCTATGCATTCATGATGGATGAAAATAATTAAATTTGCAGACTAAGAGTTTAAGAGGCAGAAAGGTAGCCAGTTAAGTTGGCCACCACCATGAAGTATGACTGAAAAAACCAGAAGTACACGCCACCTAGGCCAGTAAAAAAAAAATTTTAATTAGTTGGAGTGGAGGAGGACGAGAAGAGGAGACACACAATATCAACCAGTTAACAAGAAGAGGGTCCAACTGTCTAAAACAGAAACTGGAGTTGAGCTGCGTTACATAAGCACTTCAAAAAAAAATAGCTGCACAGTCTAACAATACATAGTTCCCATCTCATCCAAACCAGTCAATTGAAAATTTTTAAAAGGGAGAGAGACCGACGAAAGCCCACAGTGCAGCAACAGTGAGCTTTAGCCATGTATTTTGGGACAAAATGAAACAGCAGCTGAAAAATGGCTTCACCCTATCCATGGCATGGTCCTCTTTTGTAAATTTGAGTAGGGAAGCTTTCATAGCAATCCAAAAAAAGGAATAATTCCACTTCTAACCTTAGAGAAGAAGAAGAGGAACCAGAAGAAGAACCAACAGAGGAAGAAGAACCAGAAGAGGAGGAATAAGAAGAGGGGGAACAAGAAGAACTAGAAGAAGAAGAGGAAGAGACAAAGGGCACCATTATACAAGAGGGCCATGCAGGCCAAAAAGATCCAATGGTTGGGACTAAAGCTCATCCCACCTTTGTTGTTGGGGCTGAATGATACAAAGGACACAGATGCACAAGAAAGAGAATGGGAGAATGCCGAAAAGAATAATGGTTTTTACCCCCTTGGGTAAAATACCTCACTTCTTCCAGGAAATTAGGGGGGTTTTCAAAGCCTTAAAGGAAATGCAGGAGGAGGATTAGTTGCTCAGAGGATGAGCAACCATTCAGTAGGGGGGTGATGATGAGCTCCATCATTAGACATATTTGGAGGAGTTAATGGTCACCTTTTTGGCCTTCTTAGATCTCTTTTTCTTGAATTTTTATTATTATTTGGTTTACGATGCTATTATAGGTGGCGATTAAGGCTAACATACTATGAGTGCCTAATATGAGGTTGAGTGCAGAAAATCATGAATTATTAGCATTTTTATAAGGATTTTATCATAAAGACTTAAAGGAGACAGCAAGTAGAAATTATAGGAGGATTTTCCACCCTCCTTAACTCTCAAAGGAAGCCAAAGGATCCCAAAGATTCTCTCCAGCAATTTGAATTTCAAAGGCAGCCAAAGAATCCCAAGGATTCTCTCCAGCAATTCGAATTCCAGAGGTAGCCAAGCAACTCAAAGAGGAGTGCACTCAATCTTTGTTTACTTGGAGTCAAGCGGACTCAATCACTATTTTCTAGGGAGTTGTTGATAGCTACCCTATAGAATAGATAGAGAAAATCTAGAGCTAGGAAGGGTCGGAACTTTGTTGCAAGCTATTGAGCTTTTTATTATTTTACCCATTGATCAAACTTTCAGAAATTTATGAGGCTATTCTTTTATGAAATGAGGAGACTGATTTCATTTTACTGATTTAAGTTTCAGAGAGCTATGCTTGTGGGTTACGGCCCAATCCACGTGTCTCGGCCTCTCTGTTGTATTTTTTCTCTGCTTTCTTTCATTACATTAGTCCCACTTCTAATAATTTCATTTATGTTTCAAGTTGTTGTTTAGTTTTGCCTTCAATGTGTTGTTGTAGGTTCCATTTGCTTGTGAGTAATAGAATAGAGGAGAAAAACAAAAAATCTGTGGATCAAGACCCCCTTTTCATCTCTGTCAATAGAGCTCGATGAGGGCAAACCTTCCCATAGACCCAAAAACTGATTTCTGTTCACTGTTTCTAAGATTAAAAGTAGAGTTGCATTACCATTTTCAGCGTTCCTTTGCACTGTATTTTTACGCATTTGTTTGTTTCTTTTTGCATCAGTTAGCAGGTTGATTACAGGAATTATTGTTAAAACCCTAGAGCAACTCTGTGGTGCCTCCTCGCTTCATTCTCCATCTCTTTATTCACAATCTACGCACTGCTGTTACGCCCTCCATTTTTGCTTTTTCCTGCTTATTCTCGCTACCGCACCCACCTTCTTATTCAAAAAAACACTTAAACCATTCTGCCTGCCTTATTCCTTTGCTTTTTTTAGTCACGGTTGCCTTACCTGTTTTAACGAAAAATGCTTGAAAACCATTGGACCTCGACCTCCACCCTTGCTCCTCGAACTTCCCACTACCATACCTTGCGCTTTCACAAATCGCACTTCGCATCTTTTTCCTTTTTCCTTTTAAGACTTACCACTCCTGTCTGCCGATTGTGATATTGATATCGTGCTTCGTCACCATCCCCACTGCCACGTCATCCGACTCATCGCAACCTTTGGCATTTTTTCAAATTTCACTTCGCAACCTT
Source organism: Pinus albicaulis (assembly GCA_034641835.2). Lineage (NCBI taxonomy): Eukaryota > Viridiplantae > Streptophyta > Pinopsida > Pinales > Pinaceae > Pinus > Pinus albicaulis. The sequence goes on from CM076584.1 coordinate 537,061,920, forward strand.
TTTCCTATTTTTTTAAGACTTACCGCTCCAAACACCGATTTGTGATAACTCTTCATGCACCACCGCATCGCACATCAAAGATCGCATCTTTTACTTGGTTCTCGTAACACGTTTCACTCCCAACGTCGATTACGATATTGGCATCGTGCTCCACCACCGGTCCCACCACCACGTTATCCCATCGCATTTCGCAATTCGCTCCCGCTCCTTGACAACACTTATGCTACCCCTCCGTCTTTGCGATATTGCGATTGTGATATCGCATATCGCACTTCCAGCCCTCCATCACAACTCCGCCATCGCACTTTTTAAATCATTCTGCTCCAAATCATATTTGCACCATAATAAAGCTTTAATAAGGTTTAAATCCTCTCTTTCCACCTCTAAGCCTTGTTTCATGTGTTGAGCCCTCCATTAGCACCTTTAGCCCATTTTCCTCCAAACTGCAAGCCACGCTTTCTCAAGTTTAGTTTATCATGAATAGTTGCATGGTTAGAAGCATGATATCATGGTAAATAGATCAAAGGATAAGTAGGGTGTGTTTAGCCGATTGGCCTAGCTAGGTGCAACTTACTTTAGTTTATTTTCAGTCATTTCCTTTTGCAAATTAAATTAGTTTCATTTCTTTCATTTCCTTTCTGCACATTAAATTAGTTTCATTTCTGTCATTTCCTTTCTGCAAATTAAGTTAGTTTCCTTTCTTTCATTTCCTTCCAGCAATTTACTTTTTATTTTTTATCATAGTTTAAGAAATAGCACCCTTTTGTAAAGCACAAGAGGATGACATGAACATAATGCATCAGCTATGTATATAGCACTGTCACCTCCAATTTTGTACGAACCCAGGGTTGATAAAGTAAAATAGGGTAGCCCCTAGGAGTTGCAGCACTCTTGGTGCAATACCAAGGCTCACCACTTTGTTGACAAAATATTTCTTGAATGTAGTGATTGAAGAATGATTTCATTTTTTTTCATACATCTTAAGTTATGGTTTCCATTTCCAACATTGTTATTTCTATTGCGTAGACTAGGCTTCCTTTTGATGTACCATTTACACTCTGTAAATAGGTTAATGTTTAAATTTCTAAAATTAAGATTAGCATTTACATTCATGCAAAGTAGAATAGACTTTCCTTTTTTCAAAAGTAACTAGGATTTCCTCTCTGCAAAAGCAATTATGTTTCATTTCTGCAAACAGAGTAACATTTCCATTTCTAAAATTAGTTTAGGCTTGGATTTCATGACATTCATTTCATTGCATTAGATGAATTAAATAAGGACACATTGCATGCTACACATATAGTTTCAACACCTCTTAAGTTTGTACAAACCCCAGGTTGATAATTTAAGTTGGTATCCCCGGGATTTGCAGCATTCTTGTTGTAATATTGGGGCTCATAAGTGACCTTATCAACAGATTTGATAAAAAAAAACACACGGGCCTCTTAGAGCCTTATGTATATGATGCTCATATTATGTCTTTAATATTTGGTGCCAAATACTATCAACATTGTGAGATGGAACTATTTTACTTGCAATGTGATCCCATATTGTGTCATTTGAGAGTAATATCTCAAATATGATTGAATACTAGTTTAATAGGCTTGTCTCTTGGATCAATTTTGATAAAGTTGAGAATGTACGAGTTGTCACTCAACGTAGGTGGATTTTCAACGCAATATCTACAATAGATTTTCAAGACTCCACTCTAAGGATATTACTAAAGGTTCTTGTTGAGAGGTGTGTTTCCATTGTTTAATACACATTTTTTCATTGTTTAATACACATGTTGTTATTGTTGAGTGTATTAGACAATACATTGCACATATATTTGATTAAAATTATATTGAAATATCTTTGGAAAATCTCTTCACATCTACGTTGTGTGTCTCAGTGATGCCAAATTTTATGATATTTGAGTGGCCAATTTGAGGGAGATGTCTAATTCCTTCCATACTCAATGTGGAAATGACATATAACCTTGGGAAAAGAAATCAATATAATTATTTTGTCATGAGATGTTATCTGTATAAGAGAACCATTGAAGCTTTCATATGATATCAAGAATTGTATTTCAGTTAAGAATCCACTAGATGCACCACCATTAATGAATTTGAAAGAGCCTTCATTATATATAGTCACCATAGAGATGATTCCATTACACATTTCTCGTCAATATAATGAAAAGAGTATGCATCTCAATAACTAATTGAGGATAAAATACTAAATATTCCCTGACCTACTTAGACGGTGGAGAAAATTTATGAGCCAATTTTAGAGGAATGAAGGAAGCCACCATTCCCGTGACACATAAACCCCATGGACACAAGTCCCATATTCATTCCTGATCCATGCATTTCGCATGGTCATATTTGATCTATCTAGTTGTCAAAAAAGTAAATAAATTCAAATTCGAAGTCAGGTGATTTCATCACATTCATGAAATTTATGTGAGGGGGGTTCTTAAAGGGATTAGTGATATGCATGTGATTATTTCCAATTAATATTAGCATCATTTATGTTTTTTGTAGAAATTTTTCAATGGGAGGAATCATTAACCTTTGATAAAGTAAAATAACTTTGTTTGGTTGCTTATTTTGTGTAGGCAACTAACTTTTAGAAAGTGTTAAACTCCGTGCTACTAAATTATCTAGGTACCTTGGGTTTTTAAAGCATGGCCTTCTCAACAGAAAATTCCATACTCTTGATTGTAAATATTTTTTTGATTCTCGGAGTGTTTAAACATTTAAATTATCTTACAACTTCACTTTCCCTATTTTGTCTATATCGTTGGTGTCAAATATGTGGAGACTACTAAGTATGGGTATTGTTCAGGATGTTTATGCTAGTATGAATGCATATTTTCACAGCTCTTCAGATTGTAGATAGAATTTTGGAGATGAAATATGTAAGTAGTGTTATCACTCTATAATTTATAAGATTTGCAAGACTAAACTATAAAGCACAACATCAAAACTGCTTGAAGCATAGGATCTAACCCTCCTAGACTCAAAGAGGGATCTCTTTATAATATTTAGATTTGTTTAAGTTTTCTGGTATTAGGCTAGTTAAATTGATTGTGAGGGTTGTTTGTTTTATTGTTTGTGGTTGGATATAAGGGGTATTCTCTAAACAGTTTCCATTGGGCTATGGAGTCGGAATAGGCTGGGCATATGCATCAAATCATATAGCAGAAACAAGGCAAGCTAGCTATGAATATTGATGTTTATAAATGAATGGATTTATGAAATGGGGAAAAGGTGATTTCGGTAGTGACTTGAGAGAAAATAAGAATTCTTAAACCATACATCAGAAGGAAACATGGAAATTGTAAAGACAGTAAGACTTAAGGTACTCTTAACAGTGAATCTTAATCTAACATTCATGTTTTACAATTACAATTCATATGGTGTACATGAAAATATTACAGTGGAAAGACATTAAACATGAACAGGGAAAACATCACCAGGACATCACAACATATGAATCTTGCAGACTGATCTCTATATTGATGCTCCAACTTGAAAATTTACAAGTATTTGCAATGAAAAGTGCTTACAAAACCAGGGTCCAACCCTTGTTATAGAATGAAAACTTATATTTAAACTACTTGCACCGGATTGCCGTTATCAAAAGGGAAATTGGTTTATTTACTACAAGAGTAACTGAAGATGGGTCTGTGCGTCTCCCGTAAGAACGTGTTGTGACTATTTTTTAATCGATGTCTAAAGTTGTTTTGGAAGCATATTTTTTTTGTAACAACCCTCTTAACAGATGTCTAGCGTCCTTGTGAAGTCGTTAAATAGTGTTGTGGTGGTTTGTTGTGCTGGCAGATCTGATACACTAGATGTGCCGATACTGACAATTCGTTGAACTGCCAGCTTTGTCATCGAATTGAGTTGTCATCCTTCCTGGTGTCTACATAAATTTTCCCAACTCTCTGGATTCGAAATCTTGGTCTTGTTTAGCTTTCTGTATACTTCATCAGTCTAGGTATACTTTACGAACGTTGGTCTCAGCTGAAAAATGTGCTTAACCTCATGTTGTATGAAGACATCGTTGTTGATGACTTCATAAAATGCTTTCCCAGTCATGGTGTTCTTCATATTTGTGAACTTGGATGTGTCCTTTGAGATCTCTATGAGAATTTTTACATAATCAGTCCTAGGCATCAACTTATCATTGATGACAAATAAGGAAGGAAAACCTCTTTTGTTCAGTGGCTCAATCCTGTTGAAAAATATATACTCCCCAATCTCGAGTTGATGGCATCTTTCTTCTAGCTGTGTAACTAGACTCTTTTTGTTCAACGTCTTTTTAACCTCCAATACAAAGGTGGTTCTATCAGCCACTTCCAGTTTTTCCAATTCATGCCTACTTTTAGAATTTAGGAATCTGATGATGTTTTTGGAAGTTTGGGAATTATCCCAATTTCCTCATTTTTTTTCTCAATGGAAACTTTCACCAAATCAATTAGATCCCTTTGTTCAAAAATTATCTGATGGCCATATATCATTTACAAATTCAATTATATCCAACCATATAATTTGTTTCACTCTCCCTACCATGCTACCAATCGAGGACTCCTTAAGATACTTCTGCAAACTTTCATTTAGTTTTTTGCTAATCTGCAGCTCTGTGGCATGTGTAGAATCTTTCCTTTTGAATTTCTCTTATAGGTCACTAAGTTGATCCTGCATATTTTTAATCTCTGCTGACTGTAAGGACATGTTCTCCATCACCTTGGCTAACTTCTCTGTACTTTCCCCGGGTGCACCTGTAGATGTTGTGGATGTTGGAATCACTGTGAGAGGGACCGCTTGTAGGGGAATCCTGGCCTTAGAAGCTTCTTTTGTTGCTTCTACCACTACATCCCTTATTTATTTATGTCTCTCCTTTATCATATTATCCATCTCACCGTCCATTTTCTTAATTTGTTATGTTTTTTCCACAATCAAGTGCAACATTTATGCCTTTTGTGTTTCAGATGCCTCTATCTCCTTGGTTGTAGGGTCTTCTGTCAATGGCATATTAAGCTGCCTCTTCGAAGAAGCTATGTCTAAATTCTTCTTCCTCACCAGGGTTTCTGACACTACTATGTTTGATGGATTGTATCCCAGCTACATCACTAAATCCTCCAGAGATTTTATCCTTGAATATTTTTCCATAGCGGAGATCCTTTCCACCTTCAACTGTGACTGTGTGTTTGACAAGGTCACCTACAATTCGGAGAGACTCATGGTTGTGTTAGTTAGCATGGAGGAGATAATTTCCCCTGTTTTCTTATGCATCTCCATCTGGTCTATTAGATGAATGTTCTTTGTTTTAAACTCAAAGGAGGTCTTCTTGTAGTCTGTTTCCCCTTTGGGTTGAGGAATTTGTGCTTCTAAGAATGTCATCTTCATCCTCCCATTCTCATAATCAAATGTTGATAGAATTCTACTCTGGGAGTTGCTTGTTTGCTTCCAAAATTGATTGTATGTGTTGGCATTTAGAACCTCATTCCTTATTTTTATCTCCCTAAATGTTTCATATATATCTTCCTCCATTTTCTCTATAGTGGGTGTAGATGTTGGAGTCTTCACATTTGGCTGTTGGAAAGGCACTGTGGCGGAGGATGTCGAGAAAATTGTTTGGCTCCCTGCTGGAGATGAACTTGGTGAATCCCCAATTGTGATGACAATTTGATGGTTCTTCTCAATTCCCTGGTCAGGGCCAAGCTGATTTCTGCCCTCTTCCTATATTTCATTTTGAATTATTTAGTGGAGGAATCGATGTACATGTCTGTTTGATCCTCCTTGGTCCTCTTGATCCCTATTTCCTTTTCAGGCTCCTTTCCCTTGTCATCTTGAAATCCTGTAGCTTTCCTCTCTTGTGGAGTTGGTGTTTGGATTCCTCAATTAGAGATGACCTACTCTTTAGCCTCCTAGAGTGTGTATGCCACCCATTCTTCTTGGTTCATGTACTTCTCTATCTCCAGTATGTGGGTAAGAATGTAGGGTGTGGACTTATTTTCCACCCTCTTCTTGGAGATGATCCCCATTGTATCATAGGACCAAGTGAAACTATGTGTGAAATTCATCTCCTTTAACATTTTATCTGCCTCCTCCCCTGTTGCCCTGTTGTTGCAGATGAATGGACCAATTTGGAACTTGATCTTGAATTGTGACTTCTTCTTGGCCGAAACAAAATGCACCTCATCTGCATATATCATTTTTCTGATATACTCAAGAGGAAATATCCTCATGGATAGGTATTTGGGTAGTTTATAGGGGGCCAATTCACTGCCATAAACCCTGATCTATGTGTAGTTTTGGTAGAGATACTAGTCTGATGTTCTAATCTGCTTTGTCAACTGCATCACCTTCTTGATTTCCTTACTGATCCTAGGCTCTGTGGTGCTACTGAGAGAACTTATTGCTGGATGAAAAAATAGGTCTACAAAGCTCTTGTAGAGATATTCTTTCTACTCCTTTCTCAATAAATTTGTCCAAAAAATTACAGATTGGGATTGAGAGTCCTCATCTTGCTTTATCATGTCAAATTGGAACTTGCTGGATTGAAAACAAGAAAACATGTACACCAACACAGAGGTGTATTTGAATACCCCTTCTGTCTGGAATTTCAAGAATTGATCATGAATTGCATTAGCAAGGAACTGAGCATAGTTGAACATAATAGTAGTCTTAGCATCTGCAAAAAGGATAGACAAGAAACCAATTATGGCTTCATCTACCCACCGATCATTATGACATCCTAACAAAAAAGATAGAGTAGTGATGATGTGCTTGGTCCTATCCAGGAAGGTGGATGATGGGTATGGGGGATTGGTGGTAGGCATTGGCGCATTTGTGGCCATGAAAAGCTCTAAGGTCTTGGCCCTGCTGGAAAAATATAATCCCTGGTATAATCCTATAAGGGCCTTATATGAAAAAGGGACAGTTTTCTCAATAATGGGGGCTTGCAACATCTCTTGAATGGATGGGGCATTTACATAAAAAAAAAATCTCTCATGTATAGTTCACAATGGCTCTTCATTTAATGTCATAGCAAGATTGAAATTTTTTGATTAACTCAGGGCAGCTATGGGTTTTAGGAAAGATGTAATGTGGGAGCTTGGTCTCCCACTGTTTTATATCATCCGCTTCGTTAAGGAGCTTATCCTTGAGCCAACAATAGACATCGAAAAAGTCGAGGTTTAACTCTGTCTCATGGATCCTGTAATCACTGTCAGCCAGGGGAATATGGTCTAAGTCTACCTGAGGGTAGACCATGGGATTGAAAGGCTGTTGATCTGCCTTAGGGGGCATGATTTGTTTTTTTCACTCTCTTTCTCAACTATAATGGATAATGGGTTGTAAGAAAAATGGAGTAGAGAAGGGGAAATGGTATGAATTGGCACTGGGGAAGGAGTAAGATCGAAGGGGATTGGGATCGGAACTGAATTAGCTGAAACGAGAAATATAATCAGGCTCACAGAGCATTGATCATTTCTTCTTTGATGCACAATTTAACCTTCGACCATGGTGGCTAGTATGTGCTTTCCCTATATGTATTCGCAAATCCAACACCTATAATAGTCCAAAAGTATCAACAAGGAAAACACTGGCGCAGCGGTGAATTTGGGCTTTAACAAGTAGTTTGGGGGGGGCAGGGTGACCATTGAGTTGGCGCGGGTCCATTGGATAATGGCCCAACCATTCATGGCGCAATATTTCATTGGAGGGAAAGGACATGATAGGATTGGGAGGACACATGGCAGAGGATGCGGAGCAGCGGGATTGGTAATGGTCACAGGGTTGCAGTGGTTTGGAGGACAATGGAAACCTCTTTTCGAAGGGGGTTGAAGGCGGTGAGTGGTAATGGTGAGGGAGAGTGTGAAACAGTGAGGGTGCGCCACGTAGCAGAGTGGGCGGTAATAGATACTGCCCATTTCAGACCCCCCCCCCCAACTTTGTTAACGTCTGGCGGCTGAGGGGGGGTCGAAATGGAGTGAGGGTCGTCGATTGTGGGGTTAGGGGCGGAGATGGAGGGTGAGGTGGGGGATGCTTAGTGCCCGATGTGATGTGGTGATGGGATGGTGGGGTTGGGCATTATTAATGACCATCGGGGGCATGTTAGAACTTAGGATAATGCATATAATGTGGGTTTGGGGGTTTTAGGCATACAGTGAATTTAGAGTCGGGGCTTAGGATCATATTTTGCATAAGGTATGCCCTGATGATATTGAACCCAACCTTTAAAACATGCCTCTTTCCCATATTTTGAGCGATAAGAAATCGTTGTCTTGGCTTTCTTCTTGTAGCAAAGGAAAAAGTGCAACTGAGATGTTGCACCTTGGTGGGATAGTATTCACAATGGCTTCCATTCTTCCTCTTCAACCTGTCTACCTACCCAAAGCTATTCATCTAAAATTTTCTCCTCTATTTCAGGGTGCATTTGGACTAGCAAACCCTTAAATATTTTTCTTTTGAATTTATTTCCTAACCCCTATCCTTATTTTAGCCATTGGCTCAGCTTAAACTGTTGATCGAACTTCATTTTCTACCTATCTACTAATAAGCCAAGATTAAAAAGTTTGGCAAATATTTATTCTCTGACCTATCAATAGAAATTGAAAAACTATCCAATCATGATTAAGTTGTATGACTGGACATACCTATCTAATGAGTAGTGGCATTTGAACTTGCAGCACTTTCATCTTTATTTCTTTTGGGGTTCTTCTTTCTTTTTCTATTTTTTCTCTTTTTCTTTCTCTATTTTTTATACCCTCTTTTCTTTCTTTTCCTTTTTCTTTTTATTTGAAATCATTTGAATTTTGAAAATCCTTTCAGTAATTAAAAACTTGCAAGAAATATGAAGTATCCAGTCACCTTGAGATCCTATAATTTATAGGGTACTAACAGTGGCTCCAGCTGGGGATGGCGCTTCTTTGAAAAGAAGTGTCAAGAACTTAAGACCAGTAGCCTTGAATGCTCCTTTTTCTGCAAAATTTTGACTGATTTCCTTTCTTCTTCAACTAATTTCTTTTCTATTTTTTATATCTACTCATCGAACTAGGCTTAGGGCCTTCACTTCAGTCTTCAACTTGATCCCATGAATTATTGAAAACTATAAGACTGCGGTATTTACAATGGTGAAAATATGACCTGAGTTTTTAGAAGAAATAGCATTTTAGCATCCTGCCATTGACAATACCTCCAGATGCTTTTGAACCATCCAATTATTTGAGGAAATAAGCATTATTTCCCCTGAAAGCATGAATTATGTATGGCCCTTTCCAAAGATTATCAAACTTTCCATGCTTGCCTTTGTCCTCTCTCCTGGAATACCATTTTAGAAATTTGTCACATAGATTGAAATCATTGGCTTTGGTTCTCTTGTCAAATATATTTTTGATATTCTCTTGCATCACTTGTGTTCTATTGTAGACCTCTTCCCTAGACTGCTGCAGCTAGATGGTGTCATTAATTCTCCTTTGGATGTCATTTGGTTCAGCTTGGACTTCTTGGATTATCTTCATTATTGGAACTCCCAAGGAAGAAGGAAATATTGCATCCGTCCCATAAACCAATTAGTATGGAGACATACCAATTGATTTCTTTTTGGTGAGCCTATAATCCCATAGAGAATTGATTAGCTTTTTGTGCCATGACTTCTTATTCTCCTCCAGAAGCTTTTTAATGATATTCACCAGGCTTTTATTTGAAGATTCAGCCAATCCATTACCTTGCGGGTAATAGGATGTTGAATGCCCCAATTTTATATAATATTGTGACAGAAGTCAACCATATTTTTGGATCTAAAGGCTGCAGCATTATCTGTAATGATTTTTCTAGGGTAACTGAATCTAGAAAGGATGTTGGTCTCTAGGAATTTTATAATGACAGAGTTAGTGGCATTTCAAGAAGGGGTGGCCTCTATCCATTTGGTGAAATAATCTGTAGCAGCAAGGATCCATTTATGTTGGGAAGAGGATGGGGGGTGAATTTCTCCTGTGAAGTCAACCCCCATTGCTGGAAAGGGCTTTCCACATAAATAGATTTCAGGGGTAAGGGAAATAACTTTCTCTTGCCCTCAAATATTTGAAATTTATGACATGCAATGACCATCTTATGGACATCAGGAAAAAGGTTGGGCCAATAAAAACCAGCTCTCATGATCTTGTTGGCAGTGTTTTTCCAATAGAGATGACCACCACAGTCCCCTCCATGGACCTCCTGCATTACTCTATCTGCATCATCCTTCATTAAACATTTAAGAAAAACACCTCCAATATCTTTCCAATATAAGACTTTGTCCAAAATGCAGAATTTAACAGCTTTAAGTTTTAGAAATAAGCTTGGTTTTAGACAAACCGGGAGGAGAATTTAGATTTGAAAATACATACAAAATATCAGCATACCATGGAGAATTCAGGAATGCTTCATCAATCGGTGGAGTCGTCAATTCCTCTTGATCATCTAATGTGCGTACCATGTTAATGTCTAGTTCGTGAAAGTTAGATTCTGCCATCAATTCAGTTAGTCCTTGGCCTTTAATCAACTTGGGAGGCTTGATTTCCAAGTCATATTCTAGGATCACTGCAATCCATTTCCCTCTTTTGTCATCAGGACCGTTTTGTGTTAAGATGTATTTTACAACTGCATTTGGAACATAAGAAATGATATGTGAATGTAAAATATAGGCTCTAAAACCTTTCAATGCTTTAACCAATGAAAAATCATGTTTTTCCATGATATTATATTTCATAGATGCATCTCTTAATGCCTTGCTGAAAAATGCTATTGGCTGCTCTTGTCCTTCAATGTTTTTCTGTAATAAAACAGCAGCAATAGTATGTTCGGAGGCAAAAGAGAAAAGCATGAAATCTTTAGTGAAATCCAGATTGATTAGTACTGGGGCTTTTGTCAATGCAAGTTTAACCAGATCAAAAGACTATTTTGCTTCCATGGTCCATTTTATTTCTGATCCCTTCTTGAGCATATTAGTAATGTTCCTTAAAAGTTCTGCTAGGTTGGGTATAAATCTCCTTAGGAAGTTGATTTTACTAATGAAGGATTGGAGTTCCTTCAGATTTCTGGGATGGTTGATTTTTAATATCCCTTCAGTTCTGCTAGGGTTAATTCTAATTCCATCCTTAGAGATAATATGACCTAACAGTTTTCTTTCTTCTAATCCAAACAATGTCTTCTTAGGATTTAGAGAGAGTCCAAATTTTCTGCATTTTTTAAAAACTATTCTCAAGTGTGCTAAATGTTCTTCATCGGTTTTAGAAAACACAGTGATGTCATCCAAATAAATCACAATAAAGTGGCCAATGTCATAAGAAAATGCAATTTACATGGCCCTTTGAAAGGTAGCCCCAGCATTCATTGATCCAAAGGGAATTTTCACATACATGAAATTCCCCCAAGGAGTTGTAAAAGTTGTCTTATGTTGGTCATCAGGTGTACCAACACTTGATTGTAACCAGAGAAACCATCTAACAAATATATCCTAATAGAACCTACTACCCTTTTCAATATGTGGTCCATCTTAGGTAAAGGGTAATTATCCTTAAGAGATACCTTATTAATATTTCTAAAGTTAATGCAGAGTCTAATTTCACCTGTTTTCTTCCTATTTGGGACAATATTGGAAACCCATTGGGAGTACCTGAGTGGCACTATCATTTTTTCTTCATACATCTTTTTAATCTCTTTCTCAACTAAAGGCATTAAAACAGGGTTTATTCCTCGCAATTTCTGTCTAAATGGTTTCTGATTTTCTTTAATTGTAATCTTATGTTCAATGATGCTGGTATCATAGGAATTCAAATCCTCATAGCTCCATGCAAACACATCAATAAATTATGTGAATAAGGTTATATATATTTTCTTTGTAATAGCAGGCAACGATTTAGGCATTTTGATGATTTTCGGGTTCTTTTTTGTGCCTATATTACATTCCTCAATTTCTGTTGTAGTTGGCTCTATTTTGGGTTTTTTGGCCACATCGTTAAAGTCAAATAATTCTTCTAAAGGGACCAGCCCTCTAGGCAGATTATTGTCTTTAAGTTGGAGTATTTCAAATTCCTCTTTTTCCAGGTCCTTTTGATTATCGGTATTGTATACGGTGTTGTTAGATGGAATATTTACAGTGATATTTACATCTAAAATAGTGTTTTCTGGAACATTAATTCGTTCTTCCTTGGTACTTTGTTTATCAGTAAGATTTTCTTCCTCACAATCCATATCCACATTATTGTCTTCAAATTCATCTTTAGATTGTAGGAAGCTTTCAATTTGTTTAGCACTGCCAAAGACTTGCCAGTACCTTATGTTATCTAGCACAGAAGGACGATGTTTGATCTCAATTGTATGCTATTTGTTTGGGTGAGGCAGTTTACAGGTACCTGTTGAAAAATCTAGGTCGTTTGCTAGGACATTTTGGTTTTTGGGAGTTACTTCCAAATCATATTCTTCAAAGGTCCTCAAGAAATCAAGGACGCCATTTCTATAAGCTCTCAGTCTAGGGTGTTTGGTTGCATATAGTCCTTTAACTTGTTTAATGACTAGCTCAAAATCACCATGCACAGAGATCCTTTTTGCTCCTAATTTTTTCAACATTTGCAATCCCAAAAGCAAGGCTTCATATTTCGCAATATTTTTTGTGCACTGGAAATTTAATTTGTATGAATGACCATATGCACTATTGTTTCCTGTATTATACACCCAAATGCCTGCCTCGAAGCCTGGTTGGCCGCATGAGCCGTCAAAACTCATGTTCCAAAGGGGTTCCTTGGCCTGATCTGGTTTCTCTATTGATATTTGACTGTCAGGATTTTCTGTGGGATCATTTTCTATCTGGGAAATCTACGAATCAGCAATTCCATCATTGTACAAAATGAAAGAATCCAGGTCAGTGTGAACAGAGTACAGAGGGTTATTATGAGGCTTCTCTTGGCTAATTACAATTTAATTCATTAGCGTTTCCCTATAAATTTATCTCGATTGACCAAACACCGGGATGGTAGCATATGTCATGTCTAGTTGCAGAGTCCCTTGCAATTCCCCCCCCCCCCCCCCCATGAGCGAGATAAAAGCATTCCATATTTTGGGGGAATGTCAGCCACAACAATATCCATCACCAAACTCTTTGCAGGTATTTGAGCTAGAGTGACACAAAGGTCCTTGATCATACCTAGGCACTTAAATTTCCTACAATCAAAAGAGCATAAATATTAATAAGGTCTAGTGATTTCGAGGCCAAGTTTCTCCATGACAGCCTGGGGCATAAGTTTGTGTGATGCACCCGAATCCAACATGGAATTATGAAGTATTTTGTCATGGATATTTAAACTAAAATAAAAAGGGGGAACCCCTCCTTCCTACGTTTTGCCATCGACCTCTGGCCCAAACAAGAGTTGAGGTTGGTCATCACTTAAATTGATAGTGTCTATAATCTCCCCTATATTTAACACTTTTAGGACCTGAGATCTATAGACATTTTCCTTGATCAATTCAATGAGAGGGATAGAAATATTTACCTTTGCAATTTCGCTCTCAATACTGAAGGGAGTTTGATTTCTCAATGGGTTTGACATATCAATCCTTTCAGCCTCTATTATTTGGGTAACTTCAGTCTGTTTACTTGTATTGGGGATTTCATTATGAGTGTGTCTGGTAGGAACATATACTAATTTCTTGACACTGTTCTCTATGTTTTTCTTTTCTGAATTATTTATATTTTTCTTTGTGTTTTCAGTTGTTTTCTTGACTTCGGATTCAGATACTTTCTTGGTAGAGTTTTCTGAATTCCCTTTATTTGAATTTTCCAAATTCTTATTGCTCCTTAAGTTGTACTTTCTGTGGACTTCCATAATGGAATCCTTAAAACCCATCTTGTAGTCATCAAATTCTTCTGGTCCAAGGTCTATTTGGGCTAGTGAAAACAAATCTTGCTCTTCTTCAGTGAGAAAAATAGGATCATCTTCATTAATACCCATAAAATTTATATGAGTTTCCTCAACTTCCTCCACTATTCCTTCATCATCATCGGCATAGTTTTTTTGGAAGGGAGGCATGATCTACTGGTCAGGACCTCTTTTCTCTCTTTGTCTACTTTGTGGAGGGTCTCCTTGGGTTCTAGTTTCTGTTTTGGGGTACTGGCTGATTTTCTCTGGGTACTGCTCTTTCATTCAAACTCATCCTCTCCATCATCCTTTCCATGGTCCTTACCAAATTGTTAAATTTGGCATCGAATGTGGAAACTACATGTTCCTCTCTTATGGTGACCCTCCTCTTAGTCCTCATCCTAGCCCTTTTAGCTAATAAGTTAGCCTCTACACTCACAACATTTTTATGCATTTCCTCTAAGGTTGATGAGTCTCTTTCCCTAAGCTAATAGGCCATGTCTGGGTCAAATCCATCTTGGAATTTAAGCAGCACTATCCCTTGGGGTGGTCTCATATTAGCAAGGAGTGCGTTATATAATTTGTTACATCTAGCACAGTAGTATTTCACACTCTCTTCAGGGGATCTTTTGATAGTTTCATACTCTGATAAAATCTACAGTGGGTTTTTCTTGACCTCCCATCTGTTGATAAATTTTTGGTGAAAAGAAGGGAGATCATGGATACTATTAGCAGTTAGACCCTTAAACCATTTCCTAACTTCACCCCCTAAACTCTGGGAAAAAATTCTCAACTTGACACTGTCATCGTCAATCTCTTGCAGGTCAAAATAGTCATTCATCTTATCTATGTTTTGTTGGGCATTCATAGGGCTAGTTCCATAAAATTGTGGAATATTGGACTGGTAATCCTAGGGCATAGGAGGTAAAGGCATTGGTAGCACCAGTGGGGCATATTTGGCTGCCATGATAGGTGGAGGTGGTGGAGGGGATGAACAGTGGGTGAAGGTGGAAGGGTAAAGATACGAAATATGGATGGATCAAAAAATGTAAGGTCAGTCCAATTCTGATATTTGGTCCTGAAAAGACCTTGTTCAAAATGCAAATAAAATTGAATGTCTTGCAAAGTGAAGAAGTGATCAGGTAAGGAGCTAGACCTGGGAAGAAATCTGCTACAGGTTGGACTGTCCATTCTAGGAGATATTCTCAAAATTTTCTCAAGGTTGTCTATGATAGGAGGAGGAGGAGGATCTGGATGGGACCTGGTGGATATTCTTTTGGGAGCCAGACTTCAACTCAAAATCACAAAAAAATTGATTGTTTAAGACTATAAGGAACCAATATTTAAAAGAAATTTGTATCATTCAATGCTTTGTAGCTGGGGTTTTCTGAATTCGGATGAAAATTGAAACTTTTCAGCTAGCTCCCCAGTATGGTCACCAATATGTTATCACTCTATAATTTATAAGATTGGCAAGACTAAACTATAAAGCACAACATCAAAACCGCTTGAAGCCTAGGATCTATCCCTCATAGACTCAGAGAATGATCTCTCTATAAGATTTAGATTTGTTTAATTTTTCTGGTATTATTTTAGTTAAATTGATTGTGAGAGTTGTTTTTTTTATTGTTCGTGGTTGGATATTATTAGGGTCCTATAATAATAGGGATCATAATTTTGAATTGGCTATGTTAAGTCTTGTAATATTGTACATACCTTTGCATATCTGCAATTTTTTTCCATATTAAAAAATGAAAAGAGGGTATGTCCTAAAAGAATTATCAAAGGACCAAAAGAAAGAAAGATCAAAAAGATATAAAATATGAACCCCATAAAAAGAAGAAAAAATAAATTATGAAAGTGTTTCACATTCAAATGCCACAACTCTTAGCTTACTTTACTTTTGAAAATAAATTGTGTGCAGCTTGTTCAAAATGTCACAAATTCATGATGATCATACAATCTAATCTTGATCATTCTTGCTTTAAATTTTATGTCATGATAGTTAGTGAATAAATATCTGACCAAACCATTTAATCTTGGCAGATTAGTAGTTAGGTAGAGAATAAAAATGAGCTCATAAGTTTAATCTGAGCCATTGGAAGATATAAGGTTAGAAATAAGTTAGTTTATTTATCAAAAGAAAACAAAAGGGTCAGCAAGCTCAAATGCACCCAATAAATGAAAGGAAAAAATGTTAGCATAAATAAAATGGTAGGTATAATACTTTTCAAAAGTTATATAAGCATCATTATGCTTATCCCTTATCAAAAATATCTTTCTAAACCCCTTCCCCTTGCTAAAATCCCTTTTTCCCTTTCTAAACCCCTTCCCCTTGCTAAAATCCCTTTTTCCCTTTAAAAAACCCCCTTACCCCTTGTAAAAACTATATTTTTTCATAAAAACCATAAAAACCCACTTGTCCAAAGTCTAAAGCGCTAGGAAATTCCCCGACCCCACTTTTATTTGACCCTCCCTGCTAATTCATTTCTCGTCCCCACCTCTTCGAAAGTGCGCATCTCCACCAGCCATCCGATCATCATCTAACAAATTGGACGTCCCACAAACCATATCGCACCCCCCAATGATCTATGTTTAACGCCAAGGGGTGGGTGTGAAATAAGTGGTTTTCCCTACCCGATCCTCTGCCACGCGGCATGTCATGGTGCTCTCGCACCCCCCCCTTTCCCAAACCACAAACCACTACCAAACTATGTGATAAACCACCCAAGTTTCAAAAATAAATAAAACCTCACTACCCCATTCATTTCCCTACTTTTTCAAACTTGCGAAAAATACTGAAAGCCCGCTTGCCTCCCTGTAAACCTTTGTTTTCATTACAGTTGTTTTTGTTGTGCATGTTATTAACAGAACCAGGAGATGGAGGAGCAGGTTGATACAAGTTCCATCCTGCTTACTCCAGACCCACAGGATAGGAATTCGAAAAGGTCTAGAGAAGAAGACTTTTACTCAGCAGAAACTACATCTGACAATAAATTCAAGAAAATGTACAGAAGTAATGCATCAAGCTAACCCCAGTAATAGAATAGGAAGAAACAATTGAAACAGAGAAAGTGATTGTTATCAGGAATGATACACCTACACCACATAAAAAAGAAACACCTCTGCCATAATATTCTAGGGAAGAAATCATTCAAAAGTAAAATGAAAATTTATTTTACCTCCAACATGAGGTAAATCACATTGCTGTAAATAAATCTACATTTGCCATATATTCAGAGGCAGATGAGATTTACCGCAAGATGATGAAAGTAAAAATCCCAGATGAAGAAACATGAGAGAATTAGTGTGATTTACTGTAAAATTGAAAGAACAGACAGGTAACAGCAAGCAAAGAATCAGGACCAGATTTCAGTCAGTTGAAAGGTGTCACTATATTTTTGCATAAAGATATTTTATTTTCCTAGAATAAATCCTAGTTAGTTGACAGGATATTTTGTAATATGTTGTATAAATACTTCATCATTTGAAGTATCAATGGTCGATCAAGTGTGGATTTCTGAATATTTTTTTAGCTAACTGATCTCTTGCCAAAGGGTTATTGTACCAATTTCTAGTCAACAGACTGAACAAGTTATAAAGAAACTTCTTTACAAGATTCATGTGTTGAGATATCTCAGTGAAGTACAAGATTTCAATTGTTCATGTTATTTCTCTAATTATTCCATAAACTTTTATGTGCTCTAAATTTGAATGTTATAACAGGAATATTACTGCAGAATTTTCTTAAATATTACACTCGACTTTTAACTGTTATACATTTCTATGTTTTCTTCTGATATCCGGTTTAGAGAATTCTTAATTTCCCTATGATCCCGATTGACTCCTTCATCCTTCTTCATTATTTGGCTTAAGGAATTCTTAATTGCTCCTTGATACCGATTGAAATATCACTTCACCATTCAGCCTTGAGATCTGATATTGCTCACCTATCTTGCCCTGTAACACTTTCCTTATAATTCGATTCAATTCTATTTCAAAGCACATTGACTCCATAGCCCAATGGAAATTTGATAAGCACCTATTCATCTAAATCATTAATTACACCAACCAACCAAAACCAATCAAAAACCAACCCAACCAAGCATACATAACTAGCCTAAAATCAATTAAAGAAACAAAGTTAAATCATATAGAGAGAGCCCTCTCTGAGTTTAGGAAGGCTAGATCCTAAGCTCCAAAAGTGGTTTGTAGTTACCTCTAATATTTCTTTTCAACGCAAGAACAACCTTTGGAAATTTCGGAGTGATAACAGATATAAGGGGTCTTCTCTAAACAGTTTCCATTGGGCTATGGAGTCAGAATAGGCTGGGTATATGCATCAAATCACATAGCAGAAACAAGGCAAGCAAGCTATGAATACTGGTGTTTATAAATGAATGGATTTATGAGATGGGTAAAAGGTGATTTTAGTAATGACTTATGAGAAACTAAGAATTATTAAACCATACATCAGAATCAAACATGGAAATTGTAAATACAGTAAGACTTAAGGTACCCTTAATAGTAAATATTAATCTAACATTCATGTTTTACAATTAGAATTTAGATATTGTACATGAAAATATTACAGTGGAAAGACATTAAACATGAACAGGGAAAACATCACTAGGACATCACAACACATGAATCTTGCAGACTTATCTCTTTATTGATGCTCCAACTTGAAAATTTACAAGTATTTGCAATGAAAAGTGCTTACAAAACTAGGGTCTAACCCTTGTTACAGAATGAAAACTTATATTTAAACTACTTGCACTGGATTGCCGATATCAAAAGGGAAATCGGTTCATTTACTACAAGAGTAATTGAAAATGGGTCTGTGCGTCTCCTGTAAGGACGCATTGTGACTGTTTTTTAACCGATGTCTAAAGTTGTTGTGGAAGTGTCCTTTTGTTGTAATGGCCCTCTTAACATATTTCTGGCATCCTTGTGAAGTCGTTATCTAGTGCTATGGCGGACTGCTGTGTTGGCAGTTCTGATACATTGGATGTGCCGATACTGACAATTCGCTGAGTTGCCAGCTTTGTCATCAAACTGAGTTGTCATCCTTCCTGGAGTCTACATAAATTTTCCCAACTCTCTGGAGTCAAAATCTTGGTCATGTTCATCTTTCTGTAGACTTCATCAGTCTCGGTATACTTTACGAACATTGGTCTTCGCTGAAAAATGTGCTTAACCTCATGTTTTATGAAGGCATCATTGTTGATGACTTCATAAAATTATTTCCCAGTCATGGTGTTCTTCAGATTTGTGAGCTTGGATCTGTCCTTTGAGATCTATGTGAGCCTTTTAACATAATCATTCCTAGGCACCAGCTTATCATTCATGAAAAATAAGGAAGGCAAACCTCTTTTGTTCAGTGGTTCAATCCTGTTCAAAAATATACTCACCCCAATCTCCAATTGATGGCATCTTTCTTCTAGTTGCGTAACTAGACTCTTTTCTTTCAACACCTTTTTAACCTCCAGTACAGAGGTTTTTCTGTCAACCACTTCCAATTGTTCCAATTCATGCCTGCTTTTATAATTTATGAATCTAATGATTTTTTTGGAAGTTTGGGACTTATCCCCAAGTTATTCATTTTTTTCTCAATGGAAACTTTCACCAAATCAATTAGATCCCTATATTCAAAAATTGTCTGAATGGATGGCCATATATCATTTACAGATTCAATTATATCCAACCATATAATTTTTTTCACTCTCCCTACCATGCTACCAATCGAGGACTCCTGAAGAGACTTCTACAAACTTTCATTTAGTTTTTTGCTAATTTTTAGCTTTGTGGCATGTGCAGAATCTTTCCTTTTGAATTTCTCTTGTAGGTTACTGAGCTTATCTTGAAACTTTTTAATCTCTGTTGACCGTAAGGACATGTTCTCCATCGCCTTGGATAAATGCTTTGTACTTTCCCCAGGTGCACCTGTAGATGTTGTGGATGCTAGAATCACTGTGAGAGGGACCGCTTGTAGGGGAATCATGGCCTTAGCTACATCTTTTGTTGTTCCTTCACTGCATCCCTTATTTCTTTATGTCTCTTCTTTATCATCTTATCAATCTCACCCTACATTTTCTTAATCTGTTTTTTTTTGTTCCACAATCAAGTGCAACATTTATGCCTTCTGTGTTTCACTTGCCTCTATCTCCTTGGCCATAGGGTCTTCTGTCACTGGCATCTTAAGCTGCCTCCTCAAAGCAGCTATGTCTGCATTCTTCTTCCTCACCAGGGTTTCTACCACTGCTATGTTTGATGGATTGTATCTGAGTTGCATCACTAAATCCTCCAGAGATTTTATCCTTGAATCTTTGGCCATAGCGGAGATCCTTTCCACCTTCAACTATGACTGTGTGTTGGACAAGGTCACCTACAGTTTAGAGAGACTCATGGCTATGTTAGTTAGTGTGGAGGAGATCATTTCTCCTGTCTTCTTATGCATCTCCATCTGGTCTATTGGATGAATATTGTTTGTGTCAAACTCAAAAGAGGTCTTCTTGTAGTCTGTTGCCCCTTTGGGTTGAGGAATTTGTGCTTCTAAGAATGTTATCTTCATCCTCCCCTTCTTAGAATCAAATGTTGATAGAAGTCTACTCTAGGAGCTACTTGTTTGCTTCCAAAACTGATTGTATGTGTTGGCCTTTGGAACCTCATTCCTTCTTTTGATCTCCCTAAATGTGTCATAGATATCTTCCTCCTTTTGCTCTATAGTGGGCGTAGATGTTGGAAAGGCACTGTGGCGGAGGATGTCAAGAAAATTTTTTGGCTCCCTGCTGGAGATGAACTTGGTGAATTCCCAATTGTGATGACAATTTGCTGGTTCTTCTCAATGCCCTGGTCAGGGCCCACGTTGATTTTGGCCCTCTTCCTATATTCATTTTGAATTCTTTAGTGGAGGAATCGATGTCCATTTATGTTTGATCCTCCCTGGTCCTCTTGCTCCCTATTTCCTTTTCAGACTCCTTTCCCTTGTAATCTTGAACTCCTGCAGCTTTCCTCTCTTGTGGAGTTGGTGTTTTGATTCCTGAAGTAGAGATGACCTTCTCTTCAGTCTCCTGGAGTGTGTATGCCACCCATTCTTCTTGGTTCATGTACTTCTCTATATCCAGTCTGTGGGTATGTCGAATGTAGGGTGTGGACTTGTTTTCCACCCTCTTCTTGGAGATGATCCCCATTGGATCATAGGACCAAGTGAAACTATGTGTGAAATTCATCTCCTTTAACATTTTATCTACCTCATCCCTTGCTTCCCTGTTGTTGCAGATGAATGGACCAATTTGGTACTTGATCCTGAATTGTGACTTCTTCTTGGCCGAAAAAAAAATGCAACTCAGCTACATCTATCATTTATCTGATATACTCAAGATAAAATATCCTCATGGAGAGGTATTTTGGAAGTTTATAGGGGACCAATTCACTGCCATAAACCATGATCTCTGTGTAGTTTTGGTAGAGATACCAGTCTGTTGTTTTGATCTGCTCTGTCAACTGCATCACCTTCTTGATTTCCTCACTGATCCTGGGCTCTATGTTGTTGCTGATTGCACTGATTGCTGGATGAAAAAATAGGTCTACAAAGCTCTTGTAGGAATAGTCTTTCTTCTCCTTTCTCAATAAATTTTTCCAGAAAATTATAGATTGGGATTGACAGTCCTCATCTTTCTTTATCATGTCAAATTGGAACTACCTAGATTTAAAATAGGCAAACATGTACACCAACACAGAGGTGTATTTGAATACCCCTTCTGTCTGGAATTTCAAGAACTAATCATGAATTGCATCAGCAAGGAACTGAGCATAGTTGAAAATAGCAGTAGGCTTAGCATCTTATGAAAGGATAGACAAGAAACCAAGTATGGCTTCATCTACCCACTGATCATTGTGATATCCTAAAAAATAAGATAGATTAGTGATGATGTGCTTGGTCCTATCCGGGAATGTGGATGATGGGTATGGGGGATAGGTGGTAGGCATTGGCACATTTATGGCCATGAAAAGATCTAACATCTTGGCCCTATTGTCCAAATATAATCCCTGGTATAATCCTATAAGGCCTCATATTAAAAAGGGACAGTGTTCTCAATAATGGGGGCTTGCAACATCGCTTTCATGGATGGCTCTCCTGCAGAGTTCACTATGGCTCTCCATTTAATGCCATAGCAAGATTGGCATTTTCTGATTAGCTCAGGGCAGCTATGGGTCTTAGGAAAGATGTAATGTGGGAGCTTGGTCTCCCATAGGTTGATATCATCTACTTCATCAAGGAGCTTATCCTCGAGCCAGCAGTAGACATCGAACAAGTTGAGGTTTGACTTTGTCTCATGGAACTTGTAATCACTATCAGCCAGGGGAATATGGTCTAAGTCTACCTGAGGGTAGACCATGGGATTGAAAGGTTGTTGATCTCCCTTGGGGGGCATGATTTGTTTTCTTCACTCTCTTTCTCACCTGTAATGGAGAATTGTATGTTATAAAAAGGGATCAGATAAGGAGAAACAATATGAATTGGCACTGAGGAAGGGGTAAGACCGAAGGGGATCGGGATCAGAACTGAATTAGCTGAAACGAGAACTATAATCAGGCTCATAGAGCATTGATCATTTATTCTTTGATGCACAATTTACCCTTCGGCCATGGTGGCTGGTCTGTGCTTTCTCTGTATGTATTCGCAAATCCAACACCTATAATAATCCAATAGTATCAACAAGTCAAACACTGGCGCAGTGGTGAATTTGGACTTTAACAAGTAGTTAAGGGGGGGGGAACGAGGGTGACCGTTGAGTTGGCACGGGTCCGTTGGATAACAGCTCGACCATTCATGTGCAACGGGTCATTGGAGGGAAAGGACGTGATAGGACGGGGAGGACACATGGCAGAGGATTCGACATGATGAGATTGGTAACGATCACAGGGCTACAGCAGTTTAGAGGACAGCAGAAACCACTTTTCGAAGGGGGTCGAAGGCGGTGAGTGGTAATGACGAGGGGGGTGCAAAACAGTGAGGACGTGCCACATAGCAGAGTGGATCGTAATATATTCCACCCATTTTGAACCCCCCCCCCCCTTTGTTAACGTCCGATGGCTGAGGGGGGGGCGAAATGGAGTGAGGGTCGTTGACTGTAGGGTGAGGGGCAGATATGGAGGATGAGGTGGGGGATGCTTAGTGCCCGATGTGACGTGGTTATGGGATGGTGGGGTCAGGCATTTTTAATGACCATCGAGGGCATGTTAGGACTTAGGATAATGCATATAATGTGGGTTTGGGGGTTTTAGGCATACAAGGAATTTAGCACCAAGGCTTAGGATCATATTTGGCATAAGGTATGCCCGGATGACATTGAACCCAACCTTTAAATCATGCATATTTCCCATATTTTGAGCGATAAGCAATATCTGTCTTGGCTTTATTCTTGTAGCAAAGGAAAAAGTGCAAGTGAGATGTTGCACCTTGGTGGGACAGTCTTCACATTGGCTTCCATTCTTCCTCTTCAACCTGTCTACCTACCCAAAGCTATTCATCTAACATTTTCTCCTTTATTTCATGGAGAATTTGGACTAGAAAACCCTTAAATATTTGTCTTTTGAATTTATGTAATAACCCCTATCCTTATTTCAGCCAATGGCTCAACTTAAACAGTTGAGCCAATTTCATTTTCTACCTATCTACAGATAAGCCAAGATTAAATAGTTTGGCAAATATTTATTCTCTGACCTATCAACAGAAACTAAAAAATTGTCCAATCATGATTAATATGTATGACTGGATAGACCTATCTAATGAGTAATGGAATTTTAACTTGCAACACTTTCAGCTTTATTTGTTTTGGGGTTCTTCTTTCTTTTTCTATTTTTTCTCTTTTCATTTTTATCTTTTTCTTTCTCTATTTTTTATACCCTCTTTTCTTTCTTTTCCTTTTTATTTTTATTTGAAATCATTTGAATTTTGAAAATCATTTCAATAATGAAAACCTTGCAATAAATATGAAGTATCCAGTCACCTTGAGATCCTATAATTTATAGGGTACTAACAAGTATTTTGAAACTTCCTAACCAATTCAGTTGTGATAGCCCTCGATCACTTTCACCTTGGTAGATATTGTAAATATTTTAAAAGGAAAAAAAAGGAGGTGGACTTTTACCCCATTCTCATAACTATACGTTGAGGGTCGGGTTATGATAGTAACCACCTTTGGTTAGATAAGGGGGTATGCTACAACATTTTAGTTAATTTCATCATTAATATATGACTTCTTCATTCTTTTTTTTTTGCCAAGGCAAAATTCGTAATTTTCATTAATTGTAAGAAAATTACATGTTGTATTGGCCGCTGATTGCATCGTGCATAATCTGTATGCCATCCCTAGCTTAAATTTAAGTTCTATAATAGTTCAGCAGAAATAAAAACAATATTTACAATTTACTGTGTGATTCCAGATAGACATAAATAGCAACAAAAATAGGAGGTCCAAAAACTAAAAACAGTAGAGTCAAAAAATCCTCTAATCAGTTGAACTGATCAGCAGGCTCCAGAAGCCCAAAATCCTCTATGAATGACATGTGGTAGTGCTAATAATTTTTTTTACCCTTGTGCTCAGTGATATTCCATTGCCCCCAGGTCAGGTGTGCGGCTTCTTTGGATAGGATGTCAGTAGTTTGGTTCCTTTGCCTATAAATATGGGTGACAGTAATGGTATCAAAATTATTTTTTAGAGCCAAAACTTCATCCAAAAAACTCCTAAGTGTGTGAGCATGACATCTTGCATTATTTTTGAACCAGTTAATAATAATCTTAGAGTCCCCAAATATATGTATCTTGTTGCATATTTTTTCTAAGGCAAAGATAAGAAGAAGTCTGAGACTGTTGAGCTCTGAGTAGTTTTTCATTCCCAGACCTAAACCAATCTTGAGATGAAAATAGTGTGAATCTGATAGGTACAGTACACCCCTCCACCAAAACCTTTGATACCAGCAGTGCCATCGAAGTATGCCCAAGGGAGATCTTTGTCAATGATTTCAGGCACTGTGATCCTATCATGCTTTGAGATGACCTCTTCAGGGATAGAATGATAGAGGGCAATAATGGATTTGCATATGGTAGTCCAATAGATGGTTTCACTTTGGAATGTGATATGGTTCTGAGCCAGCCAAATTCCCCAAGAGATCAGGATAGGCATGTTGTGTGCCTTTATTGAATTACTAGAGTGCCACCAATTATGCTAAGGTGTGGATATTGACTCCCCATGCCAATTATTAATAATGCCAAGTTCCATAGTAATCTTCTACCAAATATTGCAAGTCATGGAGTAGTTGAGGAAGAGATGGACAATTTCCTCAACTTGTTCTTTGCAAACACCACACTTGGAGGGGCCATGAATGGATCTCTTTGCTATATTGTCCTATGTAGGCACCCGATTTGTGAGCAGACACCACATGAAAATTCGGGCCTTTGGGGGATCTTTTAACTTCCAAAGATGTCTCCACCACCAGATATGTTCATGGGGTTCTTGAGCCGAGATGAGAGTAGAATAACCATATTTGGGCGTGTATAAACCTTTTGAGGAAATGGCCCAGATCAAGTCACCCTCTGCATCTGAGATTTTGATGTGAGATTTATTGAGGGCCGTGACATATATGTTACAAGCCCTTCAATCATTCTCCAGAATGTTCAGATCTTGTGGGGATTTCCAAGCTTTTGATTGCCAATTTCAGTTTTCCACATCCACCACCTGACTAAGTTGAGTGATCATGGAGTCCTTGAGATGTTTTATGAGGTCCAAGGGGAGAAAATGTTCCCTCTCGCAGCCAGACCAGGCATCCAACTCAATCTGAAGATGTGTGCCCAATCTGATGTGCCTAGCAATACCTCATTTGATTAGTGCTAAAGATTTAGATATTGCATGCCAAACTATAGATGCAATTGTCATGTGTCTGATGGGGCTTCTTATCCAATCAAGTGTGGATACAGGAGAAATTTATTTTGAATATGTAACTTCCTGCCAGAGTTTGTTGGAGTTCAAGGGTTTCCATCCCATTTTCGCATCCAATGCAGTGGCAAAGAGATTTAAGTCCTTAAGTCCCCAACCACCCTAGTGTTTGGGCTTGGAAATTCTGTCTCGACTTACCCATGCAAAGGTATTTCCATCCTTCTTATCGTGCCAGAGGAAGTGCTAACATATTTTTTGTATTCTATTAGTAACACCTTTAGGGATCTAAGCAAGAGCCATCCAGTACAATGGGATTGCATCCAAAATAGACTTGATAAGAACAATGCGTCCTGCTCTAGAGAGCCAATTTTGTTGCCAGATATTGATTCTTTTTTCAATTTTAGAAATGAGCCAATTCCAATCTGTGATTTTATAATCGTTGGGCTTGAGTCTGAATCCCAATTATTTAAGGCCCTCCTCAATATTCTTGTGATCAAATTGAAATAGTTGAAGGGCATGTCTACCCTTGTGGATGCAACATCTTGACATCATAATGGTGGATTTTCTTATATTGGGTTGCATTCTAGTGGCAGTGCATAAGGTAGACAATATATTCTTGAAGCAGTTGGAGTCCCGCAAGGAGCCATCTAGGAGTCAAGTGAATAGTTTCAGTTATTTTGAATCCCAGGAACTACCCTTCAGCCCTAGCAGAGGTTATGAGCTTAGTGAGCCCCACCATTATCAGGAGGAAAAGAAGAGGGGATAATGGGTATCCTACTCGAAGGCCACGACCCGCATGGAAAAATGTAGAAGCCACCTTGTTAATGAGGATGTTGAACGAGGCATTGGTAATAAAAAACATGATCTATTGGATGAAAGGGTGGGGGGAAACAATATGGGTGAGGATCGGATGGAGGTAGGTCCAGTAGGAGAAATCAAAGGCTTTGGCCAGATCAATCTTGAGAATGGTACATTTGAGGATTTTGAGCTTGATAGAGTGAAGGTATTTTTTTGCAGTTCCAATGGCCTCATGAATTTGTCTTTTGTGGAGAAAGGAAAATTGATCCTTAGATAAGTTCCAGGATAAGATAGGTTTAATACGATTAGCAATGATTTTGGCAATGATTTTGTAGAGACAGTTGCATAAGGATATGGGTCAATAGTCACTGAAGGAAAGGGGCTTGTCGACCTTGGGAATAAGAGCAATAAAAGTGGCATTGAAGCTGTCATACATTCTGCCAGAAACTCTGCAATACTCAATGGCCAAAAGAAGGTTCTTACCAATAAGTTCAAAGAAGGATAGATAGAACTCAATAATCTATCCATCTGGTCCAGGACTCTTGTCTTTTTTGAACCACTTTAGGACAACTTCAATCTCACCTAGGCTAACTGCATCATTGATGGAATCAGTGTCTTCGTCCTCCATATACCTAGGCATCTGCCTTGCAATGCTGAGTACCTCCGCTATGTTAGCCACCCTTGGAACTCTGTAGATATGGGATAAATGTCTTATTCCCATATTTGAAAGTTTTTGATGAGTCTTTGTCACCCTACCATTTTGATCATTCAGTTCCCAGATGGTATTGATACTATTTCTTCCTTTGGCAAATCGATGAAAACATTTGGTGTTATTGTCGCCTGCCTCAAGCCAGATAGCCCTACTCTTGAGTCTCCAGGTTTCCTCTTTTTGTTTTAATAAATTAATTCTTTTAATATCTAGGTGTGTAAGTTTTTCCTTATCCTCCAAGGAGGAGTGACCCAGAACTTCATCATCAAGCATAAGGGTAATCTCCCTTTCAACCCTCCTCAGCTCTTCCTCATCTCTGATCCCTTTCTCCTTTGCCCACTTGATAGTATTCTCCTTAATGCTGGAAATATTATTGGCAATGACTTTTGTGAGCAGAGTATTATTCTCCTTGTGACAATGATTCTTCTTCTCTAAAACAATCTGTTGGAAGTCAGGGTCATCGATCCATGAGGATTTGAACTTGAAAGGGGAGTGGGGCTTTTTTTCCTTGCCATGTATCTAAATATAGATGGGAGAATGGTCCGATATACCAACCAAGCCCACCCATTGCCTAGCCCTATCCACCCAGACTGCAAACTTTGAAGAAATAAAATATCGGTCCAGCCTACGAGCTAGAGCAGCTTCCCATATCCTTCTGTTGCACCAAGTGAGCAGTTTTTTAGACATCTCCAAGTCGATCAAATCGGCATTGTCTAGAAGTTGCTCAAAATAACTAGACAAGGTATCAGGCGTGGCTGGGGGACCCCAAGATTCCACATGTCCGATGGAGAAGTTTAGGTCACCTCCAAAAATGATATGGTCAACCTTCATGATCAAAGAGCTCATTAGCTTGTCCCGGAAAGTAGGTTTGTTATGGCAAGGACCATAGATGTTGAGAATTATAAAAGGGGTGCCAAGGTCAGAGGTTGAGATATCTACACCAAGTATCCCATCCATCCCCCACAAATTGTGAACTTCAATGGTCTAATTATTAAAGCCAATGGCACATCCCCCGAATCACCCTCGCACATCCAAGGTCTGAAAGGTCTATCATGGGAAAATATGGGAGAGAAACTTAAGAATCACCTCTCCCTGTCCAAATTTTTCCTGAAGCATAAAGACGTCCACCTTTTCTAACACTAATAGGAAAAGAAGAGCCAGTTTCTTATCCAGGCTGACAAACCCTCTACAATTGAAAGAGAGATAGATCATGGGTCACCTTTAGCAAGGGTATTCTTTGCTCTAAGAACCCGGTCGATGGAGATTTGTTTCCCCGAGGCCACTTCAATCCCCGCCTGATGAATGGCTTTAGAAAGTGAGGATGGTCTGCCTTTGGTGGATTTCAGGGCTTTTTGGGCAGGGTCATCACCTAACCCATATGAATTACAGGTTAAGGCTTTGGAAGTGGACTGAAATTGTAACGACAGGAGGAGCTAGAGCCAAATAGGTTGGAACAGGCTACTTTTCCCAAGTTGTCTGTGGTAATGGAGGGGGAGGGAATGGAGGGCTGGGGGGGCAAATGGAACAGGACAACATATTTGGCCAACTTACTTTTAATAATATGAGGACTAGAATTAAGAGAAGTTACAGTAGTAATAGACGAAAGCAGAACATTAAAAAGTAAAGGTGAGGAGGTAGAGGTCACAATACCTAAGATGGGACTGAGATTCTCCTCTTGCAGGTGTGGAGCATCTGGTGCAGCCGCCTGCAGAGTTTCTTAGGGCGCGGACAATGGAGTGGTCTGACGAGGGGCATGTTGTTGTTGTGCTTCCAAGCTTTGTTTGTGTCAATGAGTGGGCATGCCGAAACTCTCAGTGGTTTGGGTCCCCACATGAACTAGTGTTTTGGGTTTAGCTGCATTAGTCGTCACAATGAGTCGTCACAATGAGAGGGGAGTCGTTATACAGATTTCCCACCTCATGGCATCTCCTGCACCTGAAGGGGACCCCTTCATAATCCAATATTTGGCATCTAGAGATTTTCCTGTACTTTAGGATGTAGCTTTCGACCAACCTTTCATGCATGTCTAGGTGCACCAGGATCCTCGCCATCGATATATTGTCGGTTTCCATATATGATCTATCATGGTCTAAATAAATACCCAAATCCTCACCAATGCATCTGAGGACATCCTTCGTCCAGAATTGCAATGGCAAACCAAGAAGCTGAACCCATATAGGACCAGCTCCCATCTTCTCCTTGTCTGGCTCAAAAAGGGGTGTCTGACGCTTAAGGAGAACTGGCATCATTTCGATATGAAAATATTTCATTAAAACCCAACTAGCCATATCAAGATGAGGGAAAATAAGGGCAAACCAACCTCTATTCATGGTGAGGACAACAGGGATTTGTTCAAGGATGTTTCCCCACTACAAGGAAAATACCCTCTAGCGGAGGTTATAAAGGAGGTTTTTAGTGTTATAAAATTGGCCAAAATTGTCAAAAAAAACATTTTCTACAACATCCATTTATGGTTATGGAGGTTTTGGCGGAGCTTCTAACGGAAATTCAACACAACTAAAAAAGTTGGCTGGAGCTTATTACGGATGTTTTTTTCATCGGTGTGCTACTAAGGTTTCAACACACCAGTGTGTGTCATCTAGATGATGGCCTTGGGGCAGTCGAAGGTTCCTGCACCGAGCTATCAAGGTATAAAACCGCTGGTGATACAACACATGGGGTCGTACCAATTGGTCTTGGGATTTTTTCGATGCCAATAGGTCGTCTCAACGCACCGGTACGTAGACTTATAGAAACGCATCGATGCGTCGTATCAGACAAACGCACCGATATTTACAATTGGTATTGGTATTTTTGCGGTGCCCATACGTCGTACAAATTCACCAGTGCGTAGTTGTTTAGTCAATTTAGTGTCCTAAATTTCTTGCATAAACTATCAACCAGGGTTTGTATATTGATGAAGTGTGGGTGTACTATATGTACTTAGCTAACCTTTTTCTTACTTCGTTGTTTGTATTTTATGTTGTTTTTTTTGGGGGGGGTTTTCTGTTCCTTGATGTCTAATAATGTTAATATAAAGCTATGGAAAGAATTAAATGAATCTAATAATATTTTAAGAAGGAATTAAATGAAGTGTTCCTAAATTAATCTAATAAAAATAAACCAAAATTTTTTTACTAGTTAAAAACCTAATTTGGAAAACAAAGTATCTAGTTGATCTTATTATTAGTGCTATTCCATGGATTTAAGTCTTAGAGCTAAGAATGAAAATGCAGTGCTTGAAAGTAAAGGCAAAAAATGAAATCAAATAATGTACTTCTGGTTACTCCAGCATTCAATTATGAAGTATGACCTTCTTGAAATGATGTATTAAGCAACTTTATGTACTTTAACTTCTAAAGTCCTAGAACAGTAAGCAGAGGAAAAACATCTAATGTATCTTTAGTTACTTCAACATTCAATTATGAAGTATGATCTTCTTGAAATGGTGTTAAGCAACCAATTATACTTGATGATCTAGAAATCAAATAATTCATGCAGAAGGTAACTCATTAATTGCATTCATTAAACATTCAATCATCCAATTTATGAAGTATGACTAAATCAATCTCCTTGAATGATCTTTAGGAATATCAGTGTTGCAACTAAGTGAGGATCTAAAAGAAAAATGTAAAAGCATAAACAACTAATGTACATTTGATTTTCTTCAACATTCAATATGAAGTATTACCCTCTTGAAATGTTGTGTAAGAAGTCAATTATACCTTAGTTCTTAAGTTCCTAGAAAGTAAATAACATTTTGCTGAGTAAATTCAATTACTGTATGGATTAGATATTTAACCATTCAATTTAGGATCATTATCATCTTGAAATGGCTTTTGAAAACATCCATTAACACAGTTAATTGACAATTCTATTCTAAGAAAATGAATGACAAAACA
Source organism: Pinus albicaulis (assembly GCA_034641835.2). Classification (NCBI taxonomy): domain Eukaryota; kingdom Viridiplantae; phylum Streptophyta; class Pinopsida; order Pinales; family Pinaceae; genus Pinus; species Pinus albicaulis. The sequence goes on from CM076584.1 coordinate 537,093,168, forward strand.
GTAAGGAAACTAGGAAATTGTGTGTTCTTAATTCTTCAATCTTGATTCGATTGGAAAATAGAGCTATCTATCTTCTCAAAATATCTTAGAAGAGAAAGGTTGCACATTTGTGATTTATCACTATGCTATTGATCAAAAACTGAAATGAAGCATAAACCTAATTAGAAAACAGATTTTATAAAAAATAGAGTAATGAAATTAAGTTAAAAACAAAAATGAAAAACCTCCTTCAGATGCAGGGGCCCTCTACAAATGATGTGGTTGAACTTATAACTAATTAAGGTTGTAATCAAGCAATCATTGGCAACATAAACTTCGTATTATGATAAAGTTAAGTCTGAATACAGAGTATCAGCAAAAATCCTAAGTTTAACAATTAATTTCTGAACTGTGTTCTCGGTTCTATGCAACCGATATTTAAAGGAAAATTACATAACTGTTTATGAGTTAAACTAGCTACAGGTGGCTACTTCAAATTATAATTGCAATAGGACTGTTGGACTTCTTGATTTGATACGAAGAGAAAATCAAGAGTCCTACTGATTTCAGCTAACGTCCTTTGACTCCATCTTTGACCATGATCTTAGGCTCACTTTTCTGTTGACCTAGACCGAGTGAATAGGATAGAATCCATGTAGGAATGATTTTAGAAAAACCCATGTGGCTCAATTCTTCAGTTAACACTTGGAACCTACTAAACCATGAGAGTAGCTACGGAATCCACAGTTAGCTGCAGAACAAGCTGCATTCTGTCGCTAAATTGCAAAAATCTATCCAAATAGCAAGAGCATGAAAATATAATATGGCAATCATTTTAATGCATCCTTAAGACAAATCCTAGCATTTATCATTGATTGGGGTCTATAATATTATGAGAAAGTGAGGGAAATAGGTGAGAAAAATTGTCAAAGAGAGGGTAATTCTGAGGTTCAACAGTAGTCTCACATAAAAGCACCGGTGCGTAGTATTGCAAAAACGCACCGAGATTTTTAATTAGTTTTGGTATTTGTGCGATGCCCAGAGGTCGTAGAAACGCACTGATGCGTTGCGGCACACAAACACATCGGTGTTCATTTTGTATTTTTTAGAAACATCGACCTGTGACAGTGCAATTATTGTGATTTTTCTAAATTCATTATTCATCAAAATTCGACACATCTTATAACAATATTCATATTAATTAAATTTTTATTAATGCATTTGACTGTGATGTTTGGATTAATTTGTTATATCATATCATAATTATTGTGATTTTTCAAATTTCATTATTCATCAAAAGTCGACACATATATATCTTATAACAATATTCATAAGAATTAAATTTTTATTAGTGCATTTGAGAAGGATAATGGAGAATGCAATAGAATAAATTAAAACATATTTTATTATATATATATATATATATATAAGACAGCCTTTGTCATACAAAATGGGACAGCTATTGGTATCCCTTTGTCTTTCAATTGGGATAATATGTCCATTACATTAAACAAAATGTCTGATTTCACACACAAATATTTCAATAAAAAAAACTCCTTGCTTTGATATCCAAACATAGTGATCATCATTCTTCGCTTGAACTGTTGTCACTGCTAGAGCTACTTCCATGACTTGGGTTATTTTCAAGAATGTTTTGTTCACGGTGTTGATTGTTTTCTTCTTCTTCACCTTCCATCTACAAACATAAAAATAAACTGAAATGAGTGTATATACATTGGTGAGAATAATGAAAATTTCAATATTAAATAATATACACCAATGTAAATCGAAAAGAAAAATGACGTACCATACCAACCATTGACTCATTAACTATACACATTTTTTCAAAACCATGTACCATGCCATCTTTCAAAATTTCATCTGTTGGCGGAGTTCCATACTTTGTTTCCTGCAAGTTTTATACCCCATAACAAATCATATATTAATATAAAAGATTTTTTTGTTCTATTAATTATAGACAGAGCTAAGTAAAACAAGATTGATAGATGCTTACAAATTCCACAATTAATTTCTGATATGCCAACATATACTCACCACCCATATTTAACCCAATTTCAATCAATTCATCTGATGGTTCTTCTTTGTATGTTAGCGCCTGTTTGAAGACATTCAATGATGATTTTTGTAAAACAACTTTAAAAATACAAAAATGAAATCTAGTTAAGTTGTTATAAGGAAATAGAAATTACTCACAAACTTAGATATCAACCCATTTCTTCCTTGTTGTCATGTTTTATGTGCTGAATGGATTCCATTTTCTTTTCTTTTCTGCAAGAAAATTCTTGAAAATTAATATTTAATGCTAAATTTTTTATTTATTGTACCTAATGATCGAAAAATTCAATGATTACATATTACATTTGAAGCACGTTGTTGTTGAGATGGCTCCTCCTACGATGCAATTTTTTCCATTTCTTTTACCATCTCCTTGTATACCTTTTTGGACATTCCTACTGGAATATTTCTGATATCAGCTCATTCATCTTTTGAGATTTCAATAATCTTCCTGAAAATGTAACATGACAATAAACTATTTAATTTTTATATTGATATATGAAAAGTAAATATAACAAAAGTGATATTTATAAATAATTCTATACAAACATTTAAAGGAATATTACCTTTTAATTCCTTCTTTTTTGTTGTTGTACATTTTTGCTATTAAAAGTGTGACATGTCTCATTGACCAATTCTCTGGAAACTCTTCCTGTAGTTTAGATAAAATTTGGTTCTTGGAATCATTGGATTGGTTTTTGTATTGTAAGTGGAAAGAACATCTATACATTTGTTCCACTAGATCCCTCAAACTTTTGTAAAAAAATTCCCCCCTTTCGTTAACCTCCAACGCCACTCCAGATGAGCTAAGGAGCAATTCATTTTCATTTGCATGTTCTATTTTTTTTCTTTTCTTAGAAAAACATTCATTTTCTGAGTTGTTGGTCCCTATAGAACATTAAACAAATGTGAATTAATAGACTGTTTGACACATGTTATCTAATAGTTTTAAGTATATTATTAATGAAAATTAAAAAAAGAAACTCATATAGGATCGATAGTATTTTTTCATTGACCTGATTCATCTTTTTGTAATTTTTCCATTAAGTTTTTAAGCTCTCCTGGTCCTAGATCAGAAATAATCTTATCGAGCTTAGTCATTTTGTGGCTCTGCATGATACACAGTAAACAATACATATTAGTTAAACTTAAATATAGTTCAAAAATAATATTTTTTGTAAATAATTTACAAAGAACTTGCCTTTTTTGTTTTTCTTGATGTGTTATCAGTATTTTTGTTACTTGATCTCTTGTCAGTCATTTCTTTATCAATCTGAAACCTATACCATATCATTCATTAATATATTTATAAATAAATTATCAACTTTTCAGGTAAAAAATAAATCTCAAGAAATCGGTGTGCTTTTCATGATGTACGCACCGACGTTGGTGCGTGGGGGTATTATAAACACACCACACAAACAGTATAATAGACCGTATGGTGTGTGGGGGTATTATAAATGCACCGCAAAAATAGTGTAATAGACCGTACGGTGCTATTCTCGTAACATAGAGCACCAATGCCCTAATTTAGATATGGCACATTGATTTTAAAAATTTGTTTTTTAAATTTTTTATTACACAGTACTTGTGCGGTGCATTGTATAATACAGCACATCGGTGTGCTCGATTACACAGGGCGCACCGATTTTTTTTTTTTTTTTTTAAATCCATTTTTTTCAAAAATTTACGCAAGGGCCGACATGGATGGGGATCTGACTATGCAAGTCATATTGCGGGTTGGATGTCAATCTGAAATGAAAATCCCTAATTCTGAAATCACAGAAACAAGGAGAAGAAAGGGAAAAAACAAAAAAAATTAAGCGTTTAGGATAAAAATGGATAAAACTGCAGAAAAAGTAAAAAAAAAAAAATCAAATTTAATCATGAGATCATTTGAAATTCTATGCTACATGGTTTGAATCACCAGAGGTTTGGATTTTGATTGTCTGAATACTTTTGTTCGAACGTATTTCGTTGCTCCACAGTTCTCTCATGCTCACTTGCTCAAGGTATGTCTCTTGCAAATCTCTAGCTGAAAATTTTAGCAAAAATAGTGAAATTATGAAAAGTGTTTAGTATTTAAACAATTGTTTTATGAAATTATATTTTCAAAAATATATTTCCGCCCATTTCTCAATTTTCTGCTTTTTTTTCACTTAAAGAAAATAGAGTTGTGCTTTTTTTATTTGCGTTTATTCATCAATGGTGCGCCATTTAATAGCACTGCGCCAGTGCGTCTATTGGTAACACGACACCGGTGCGTAGTAAGTAAAACGCACCAGTTCATAGTAACTAGAACGCACCAGTGCGGTTATTTGTACATTAGCATCGATTTGTGGTTGAGGCACCGAAATTACTTTTATGTGTGTACACCAAAATTAGACATGTTGGAAATGTACATTTTGCTGTGAAAATCTTTGGGCCATTTATTTTCAAAACTACACCTATTCTTCTTTCAGAAAAAGAAACTTGAACCTTTCCATAACCTGCAACAAGAAAAGGTGCCCCATGATCTGCTTACTAACCCATGATCTGCTTGCTGATTTGTAAGTTCCTCCTCCATCTTGGCATCCAATTTCCTCTTTTCTCCTTTATGCTTTCTATCTTGATCTTAACAAAATTTATACAATCTTTGTTTTACGAGAAACTGACCTTGAATGTTCTGGGAGCAATGACAACGAGTCCTTCATTCTACATTTGTTAGCAGAAGAAGATTGATTTTCAACTAGACGATGCTGTTATTACATGTGGAGGAAATGGTTTCCCGTAGAAAATGAGTATAGGGTTGAGCAGAGGAAAGACATTGCAAAATGGGCTATTACATTATCTTTTCCAATGGGAAACCGATTTGCAGGTGGAAATATGGTAGCTGCAGGTATCTATGCTTTTCTTCCCACAAAAATGGTCACTGGATTTCCATTTATAATAGAAGCAGAATTTTTACTGGTTTCATCCAGAGAAAGCGTCATTTTCAATAAAAAATGGAACCAGGGAATCCTTAAGTGTATCCCGTTCGCATTTTGTTCGGCATTTCGTTCTTTGATAAGTGCTAATTCACCTATACTTTCAAAATTTTGGATTTTTGGGTACCTTCCATGCGATATTCCTCATTATCCACAGGACCGCAGCTTAAACAAGTTAGAGATGCCATTTAGGTTCAACTGAAAGTCGAAGATGTGATTTTATGCGACGTCATCTTTTCCGGTAAAATTTTATGTAAGCCAACTGAAGCTCAGACAATACTCCCAACTGCTTTTAAATGCATTCTGGAGAATATTTCCCTTCATGGGACCTACCAGCCTGATCAACAACGTCAATTGATATTTCTCTGTTGTCCTTAAGGGAATGAGAATCCTTCCCTTCATGGTGCTTCTTGGCTTTATCGACTACCTCAATTGATCTTTCTCTATTGTCCAATCTTTCCCTGCCATCCTTGTAAGAATGAGAATCGTTACCTTCATGTGATCTCTTAGCCCGTTCAAGAGACTCATTTGATCTCTCTCATGTGCATCTCAGATTTTTCATAAACCTTTTCTCCTTTTGTACTCTATCAAGCTCTGTAGCCATCTGCATCCCTGTAAGCATCTTTGTCCGTCTTTATGTTTGAATCACTCATTTTCTCTGTTATAAACTTCTCAGCCGAAATTCAAACTCTCATCTTTTCAAACCCTCATCTCCTCAGAATAATTCTTGCCCACGATTCGAACCCTTCGCTGCTCCAGTGCACAGGGTTTTATAGGCGCACCTGTGCGGTTTGTAAGATCGCGGTTTATGTTTTGGCGCGGTGTTTTATGACACACCAGTGCGGGTTATGATTATAAGTGAACTAGACGAAAAACTAGGAATCTCAGCTAGAAATTGCGTACTGTATAAAGTTTTTTTTTTTGGTATGTAAGATCATAATAAAATAATGATAATTCTAAAGTACATGAATTTATTTGCATTATTTTATAAACTTTATTATGTTACAAAAAGTCATATTATTCAAGATTTATTATTTTACAATTATTTACAAATTTACAAATTTACAAATTTTAATAAAATCATTTCACATTAATAAAATTAAAATTTTCCATTAATACAATTAAAATTTTACAAATATTTTACATACAATTACAATTAAAATTAAAATTACAATTACAATTACAATTTTACAATTTCACATACAATTACGATTAGAATTACAATTACAATGTTAGAATTTTACATACAATTACAATTACAATTACAATCATTTCACACTAATACAATTAAAATTTTACAAATATTTTACATACAAATAGAATTAGAATTAGAATTACATTTACAATTACAATTACAATTTTACAAATATTTTACATACAATTACAATTGCAATTTTAGAATTTTACATACAATTATAATTACAATTACAATTTTATAATTTGTCATATATACAATTACAATTACAATCATTTCACAATAAATTAAATATTAAAATTACAATTACAATTTTACATCAAATATTTTACATACAATTACAGTTAAAATTACAATTACAAATACAAATACAATTTTACAATTTTACATACAATTTAAATTTAAATTACAATTACAATCACGACATAATATTTAATAAATATCATGGTCATTTAATATTAAATTAATTAATAAACATTGTGATCATGATAACCATCGCATAAATATCATATTCGACTAAAAAACACATTCAAATTTGCTAACACCATCGTGATCATGATTATCTAACAAAACACAATTAGCATTGTATAACATCATCACAACACAAACATCAAATATACATCTCATGTCAAATAACTCATGCTATCACATACACATCTATCTGCAAGTTGCACATTAAATGAACATATCAGCTAACATGACCTAACAATATACACATCATGATGATCATCAACATGTAAATTATACAACCGCAACATGAACATAAAATACACACCATATATATATAATTGAATAATGTTAAAAATATACAACTATAATATAAATGTCATGGATCAGCTGGTGGTACAACATCAATACAGCATTTCAGTTTGTACCATTTCACTAATGGTACCTGATTTGGTTATTATTCAGCTCGTTTGGCTTGATGTTTGCAGTTACCGAATGATCGTTGATGGTTCAAATTTACTCTACGATGATTGCCAGATGCTGTAGTGGAGGCTGACCATCTGCGCAAGGCGAGGTGAACGATCATGAGATGATGAGTCGCTGCTCATGAACCATCGATCACGTGCTGCATCTCGACCATGCCCATAACGTGCAACAGTCCTCCTCAAATTCTTCATAATCTGTTTGCCCTATGACATGTCAGATCAATGTACATGTCACGCCAAGATGTCTCTCCACATTTGTAACAAATTTCGCCAAAAATGTATGTCTTCATACATGGCCCACTCAACATTCATCGCAGTTGAGTCGTCCTCAAACTCCATCCCCGCATCTAGCATCAAGTTGAATGCAATTTCAGTAAAGGCAAGATTGGCACAAGAGGGAGCAAAGTCACCCCATTCCCGCCTCCCCGATCATGTCCTCAAGATCCGGCATGCCCCGATCATCATCAAGATCCACACTGGATCATGTGGTGGTGCTCAGATGTCTCGCCACTCACCCAATGTCTGCAAAATATATACAATTACACAACAATAATTAGACAATTTCATTACACAATTTAATAAAAACAAGTTAAACAACATGTTAGAATAAATTTAAATAAAACAGTAATATTACCTCTATCATTCGGCGGCTCATCGGCTGTGAAGAGGATGTTAGGACACCCTCACCAATCCAATCTAGCATAAGGATAGGGGACCATAATGAAGGGATGCAGCTCGTCAACACTGGCTAGCAACTCCAGTGCATCATATGATATCCTTGCTAGAAACACAGTCTCACCCCTCTTGGGAATCAGCTACCCCCACATGTGCATCTATGCCTCGAACATCGGCCTACGAGGTTTCCGAACAAAAGTAGGCCTCGTCTCTCGAAACCTCTCAAAAAATAAACAAAAAATATCTGAAGCAAAAGGGAAGTTGACCCTCACTTGTGCATGAGCACGACATCTATCTAGGGTTGTACAGAACTGCCACAAAAAAATGGCAGACCACCTGACAAGTCGTGGCTCTTGTACTAAAGAATCAACATAATATAGAAGCGAACAAATAATGCATTTCCCATCACTGGTGTTGTGTGAAATGGTCGAAAGGAGAAGTGAGAGGCACTACACCTCCTCACTACCAAATGCACCAATACGTAACAGACCTCCAACGACCCGAAAATCTGAAGGAGGCAGTACATCTACTCCAATGTATCTCTGGGAGTACATTAACTAACTCCCTACTACATAGTCAGCTAGAACCTCTGGGAACGAGGGAAAATCCACCCCTCTCCTCGATAGCCCTGTAATGAAATATATATCCTCCTTAGTGGGCGTATACTACTGGTTAGGACTAACCTGGAAAGCTTGTCGGTGGGTATTCCACCTACGGATAAGATGTCTCAAAAACACACCACAGCCCTTTAGGGAAGTAGCCTCCTCATAGAACTTGAGGAGGCCTACTTGCCTTAGGAGCCCCTGGGTAGCTGCTGTAATAGGGTGAGGGTACATATCTCTCTCCCTCTCTCATGCCTCCCACAGGTGAACCATGTCATACTGCTCTGCCTTTGTTGTTGTTGTTCCCCCTCTTCTCTCTGAATGATTGACATATTAAATAATAAAAAAATTATTAAATGAGACATGTATTTAGGAATATACATATATATATATATATATATATATATATTTTTTTTTTTTAAAAACAAAATAGTCGGTGCACCACAAAAAACAGTCATGCACTGGTTCCAGTGCATCTTTTGTTTGTCGCATGTCAGGGGCGGTGCCCAGATGACATTTAACGCACCGTAGCCAGTGCACCTAAAAATTTTCAAAGCACCGTTGACCATGTATGGTGTCAAGAGTGCGGTGTGCTGACTAAACTCTATGCCTCGGCGCGAATAGTTGTGTCAACACACCGACCTCCTGACTATTTACATAGTCAACAGTGTGGTCCTTTACCAAGCCGCACCATTGACCCTGTCGGAATGTCGAATGCGGTGTGCTGACAAATACCGGGGCGGATATTTCCGTCAACACACCGCGTTTCTGCTATTCCACATGGTCAACAGTGTGGCCGGCTAAATGACCGCACCTCACTTTTTTTTAAATTTTAAAATAATGTGGTGTGCCTTTTGGTACCACCCCAGTTAATTTTAAGGTTATTTGAAATTATAATCCGCTAAAAACAAGAAAAATACCTGAACATTTGGCCGTCGAGGAGGCATATTGGCTGTAGAATTTTCAAAAGAAAATTTGACCACTGTTTTGCAAAATGCAAGCTGGAGATTGGTGGGCAATGCACAGTAGCAGTGCATGCAATGGGTGCAATGGGAGCACCGATGTCAGGTGGCTCAGACAAGGATAAATTGCACCAGTGCTTGAGAGCTCTGGAGCACTAAGAAAAGTGAAAAATGTGATTTTTTGGTTGTATTTTTTTTTTTATTTAACCTTGTTCTGGTGCACGAGGTATATAAGTGCACCAGTGCGGTTTTTTAATACCGCATCAATTGGTTTCTGTTTTGGCACGGTGTTTTATGACACACCGGTCCGGAAGAGTTGTAAAGCACCGGTGCTCTACAGTAATACAATGCACCAGGTGGGTGTGTATGGAGCGCACGGTGTCCAGTGTGCCAATGTTTTGTGTGCATCGGTGCTTTCTCTTATTGAACGCACCGGTGCCGTTTTGGATGATAAGCTCACCGAGCAGAAAACATCCTCAAAACCCTCCACCCGCCAACCTCCTTTAGTAACCTCCGCTAGAAACGAATGTCTGGGGTATTTTTATAAGGGCTTCCTCAAAAACATCCACTAGAGGGTATTTTCCTTATAGTGCCCCAAATATCGAATGTCCATTTCTTAAGCCTTGTCGAGGTATAGTTTTTCCCCCAACCCTTCCAATCAAAACAATTTGTTTTGTCTCCTCGGCTTGATGCATGCTAACACCCTCACCGAAAACCATCCCTCTGGATTTTTCACGTCTCTCTGTACACCGCGTCTTCTTCTTTCCACTCCTGTGTAACGGAATGTCTCTAAGGGTTCCTACTTCCTCAGGTAGTGTATCATCTAAATTCGAAGACCTATTCTCTTTCAGCTGTTGGGTCGGAATAGGAAGACCTTCAAAGCTACCTGATGCAATGACAGGAGTCGTGCATCCACGGAAGTCCTTGTATGTAAGCAGCTCGTCGGTCGGCCCTAAACCAAGATGTTCGAACCCAAATTCCCCTTCAAGGGCTCCTCCTAGACCGCCTGTGAATCCCGCATTTACTAAACCCTCTTCTGGGTTGAATGGCTCCTGATGTTAGTTCTACAGGCACAGTGTCGACGGGGATGGAATAGAAAAAACCGGAGAGGGTGGGATATTAGGGCTAAGAACCAGAAACTGCTCAGTTAAGCTCGGGTTAACAACCCTAAACCCCATTATGCTAGCAACTGATCTGGATTTATGCAGGAACGCAACAGAATAAACATATAACCATAAATACAGAGATACAATGGAAATAACACTTCATTTCATTAATATCAAAGAACTGAAATTTGCTTACGTACGTAGGGAACAAAACTAAATAGCTACCTTTAGTTGTTCTAGAATATATGCGCTGTTGGTGCCTTCTAACCGAGAAATACAATGATGTCGCCGAGGGCCTATTTATTATTGAGAAACAATGGAGAACCCTAAACATCCAAAAACCTAACCCTAGGAGATGAAGCGCTAAAACTATGGGCCCCGTTTGGGTAAATTGGTGTTTCAACTTCCTGGTGGAAGGCAGTCTGGCACATACCATCTCCGCTGACGCGTACCATACCCTCGTTAGAAAGATCATATCCGAGACCACAATGGAATGAGAAACATCTACCCACAGATCCATGTTGCTCTTCGTTCCCAAAAACGTCGCTAGGGCCCCAACCGCCTTCCCGAAAGTTCGTGACCCGAAATCGCCAGAAAATAAGTTGTGCCGAAACTAAAAAACTGAAAGAGACAATGGTGGGGCCTCAAGTGGAATAGGCGGGTGACCACCAATATCCACCTGGATCATTCCTCCCCCCTTAGGAAGCAATGGTCCCCATTGCGTTAAGTTCCTCCATGAGATGAGGAAATTTCTGCTGAACTTGGTCCCTGGTGAACCACTTTCCTTGGTGCAAGAGTTGGCCAGCTTTAACAACCCGATACAGTTGGATCTTATGTTGGCGAGTGTTCTTCATTTTCATGTCCATGATACAATCTGTGGTGGCCTATTCCATGCAGTCTGGGTTTAACTCTGTTGGTGTGAGTTGTTCTGCAATGTCCGAGGTGTCCAGTAGAGGTGGGAAGTAAGGACGAAGGCGATCCACATTGAAGACTGGGTGCAGACCAAGGAATGGTGGAATACTGAGCTCGAATGCATTGTTCCCTACGGCCTTGGTGATGGTGTACGGACCGTAGCAGAGCGGGCGAAGCTTGCGGTGGGGTCCAGTGAGGCGCTCCTTCCGCAAATGTAGCCATACTTTGTCGCCCACCTGGAAGTGGTGTGGCACCCGGTGTTGATCATGGCGCTGCTTGTACTTCGCATTGGCTCTGTCCAATATATCATGAACCCGTTGGCGGATGTGTTGAATGCGCTCGATGAAGCTACTTGCTTTGTCAACTTCAGACTGGACGTGCGCTGAATCGGCCTGAGCAGCTGCAAATGGCATGGCTACGTCAATGGGACATAGTGGCTGGAATCCCAAGCCCACCTGAAAGGGGCTATGGCCAATTGAACTGTGGAGAGCCCGGTTATAACTATGTTGTACATAGGGAAGGCTCTCGTCCCATGTGCGTGGATGCTTTGAATTGTACATGCGCAGAATGTGTACAATCATTCTGTTGATGACCTCTGTCTGGCCATCTGTTTGGGGATGGAAAGCTGTGGACTTGGTGAGCTTTGTGTCCAACATTGACCAGAGGCTGGACCAAAATGTGTCGAGGAACCTGCTATCTCGATCTGATATGATAGACTGTGGGATCCCAAAGTGCACCCACACTCGTTCAAAGAAGAGTTTAGCAGTGGCTTCTGCTGTGATATTCTTCTTACAGGCCGCCATGATGGCCATCTTCGAGAATCTGTCAACGACCACGAAAACACAATCATTTCCATTCTTAGTAGAAGGCAGGCCCGACATGTAATCCATGGAGATGGATTCCCACGGTCGACTAGGGGTAGGTAGTGGAGTATATAGGCCTTGCTTTTTGATGGTCGGTTTGGCAATGGCACAAGCAGTGCAGGATCTGATGTGCTTCTCGACATCCTTTCGAAGGTTCGGCCAATAGAAATACTTCTGTAGTATTGCTACTATTTTCTTGACCCCAAAATGCCCAGCGACTCGACTGTAGTGTGCTTCCCATATCATCTTGGCACGCTCGCTTGAAGGAACACAAAGGTGTCCCATGTGACATAAAAGTGCATCTTGGAGGTGAAAATTTGGAACTTGCGTACCCCCCAAGAGTGCCTTGTAAGTGTGGCCGAATTCTGGGTCACTCTCACAGAGAAGCGGCCAATCAGAAGTCTCGTGCCCACAAGAGTTGAGCACGGTGGTGAGCGCCACGATCGGTGGTCGGCTGAGGCAGTCTGCAACATTATTGGTGCTACCCTTCTTGTACTTGATGTTCAAATGAAACTGTTGCAGATATGTGGACCACTTCTGATAGCGATCATTCTGCAACTTCCCTTGTGTCTGTATGAACTGCAGGGGCCGGTGGTCTGTGTGGATGATTGTTTCCTTCCCCAAAATGTAATGCTTCCATTGTCGACAGGCTTGCACAATGGAATACATTTCTTTGTCATAGGTGGGATACTTGCGAACTGTCTCAGACAATGTCTCACTGTGATATGCCACCGGATGTCCCTGTTGAGTAATAACTGCCCCAATAGCATAGTCAGAGGCATCTGTCTCGATCTCAAATGGCTGCTGCAAGTCTGGTAAGGTGAGCACTGGGGCAGAACAGAGGCGATTTTTCAATTCTTTGAACGCCTTCTGTTGAGGTTCCGACCAAAATAATTTTTCTCTCGCTCCTCCTTTGGTGACTTGACTCAAGGGCCAAGTGACATGAGAGAATCCCAACACGAATCTACGGTAGAAATTAGCAAGACCCAGAAAGCTGCGAAGCTCTGTTATAGTAGTCGGGGCTGGCCAATCCCGAATGACTTGGATCTTGGCTGGATCCACATGCACCCCCCTTTCATCAATAATGTATCCCGGATATTGAACCTGGGTCATGCCAAACGTGCACTTCTCCAAATTGGCACACAACTTGTGTTGCCGCAGTGTTTGGAGGACTTGTCGGATGTGGTGAAGGTGCTCTTCCCAAGTCTGGCTGAAGATCAGAATATCATCCAAGTACACCACTACAAATGAGCTGGTGAATGGCCGCAAGATGTCATCCATCATCCTCATGAAGGTGGCGGGAGCATTCGTCAACCCGAAAGGCATGACCAGCCATTCGAAAAGGCCTTCCTTGGCTTTGAAGGCAGTCTTCCACACATCGGAGGGTTCAATTGGTACCTGGTGATACCCAGACTTCAGGTCGATCTTGCTGAAATATTTTTCACCTTTGAGTTGGTCCAGAAGGTCATCAATCCGTGGGATTGGGTACCTATTCCGGAAAGTGATCTTGTTCAGTGCCCGATAGTCAATACAGAGTCTCCACGTCCCATCCTTCTTATGTACCAACATGATCGGGCTCCCACAGGGCAATGAACTTGGTCTGATGTGACCTTTCTGCAACAGCTCCTGAATCTGCCTCTTGATTTCATCATTCTCCGTAACAAAGCGCTGAGAAAGTGGCCCATTGCAGAAGCAAGGCACTTTTGGTCAAATCAACCCGTGTTGCACGGACAAAGGCAGAGAGGACCCCTCGTGGGTGAGGTGAAGATGTCCTCGTACCTCTCCAACCTTATCCATTTCTTGCCGTGCGAGGAGCCCGTCCGGGAGGGCCGGGCCATGGGGCTTTCTTGCCCTGGGGGCGGATCATCAGGAAAACGAATTTCCTGGTTTGGGAAATGAGCTTACTGCATTGTTTTGCAGTAACCAAAGAGATAGCGGCAGGAGGTGGCACCTCTGGTATCCTGTACAACTTATTTCCCAAAGTAACAATAACAGCACGAGGTCGAGACTCATACACAGCATGACGCTTCCACAAGTATGGTTGTCCTACTAATACATCAGAAACATCAATAGGAGCAACGTCACATAATACCTCATCCGTGAAGGGCTTGATGCTATAGGGAAGGCGACACTGCTGGCTGACGCGGAGATCTCGTCCTTGGTGAAGCCACCCGATGGTGTATGGATGTGGGTGAGTTGTGGTCGACAAGCCCAACCGCTTCACGGCGTCTGCTGAAATGAGGTTCTTTTGGCTCCCATTGTCGACAATGAACTGTACCGGGGAGCCCTTTACCCACATCTGGGAGTGGAAGAGACGTTCCTCCTCTTCTGGATCTTCCGGTTCCTCCTTTTGGATCTTTGTAGTGGCAACAGTGGCGTTGGGCTCCGCATCAATAATCTGTTTCCCTTTTTCATTCGCCTTTTCAGGTTCTGATTCGGAGTCATAGCATGCATCTGACTCAGAAGCCCTCATCTCGGCCACTAGCGACTGCTTGGCCCGACACTCACTCGTGTTGTGAGTGGAGCTCTTATGGAACTCACACCACTTTCCCGTGTCCTTCTTTGGCTTTGCGGTGCTGTTCTTTTCTTGTGGCTTCAATGAGTTGTCTTTAGTCGCCATGCCTTGGCTCGGTCCTTTGTTCTGCGGTTTGGAAGCACCTTTCCCTTGCTTTTGATTCGCAGATCCAAAGTCTCGCTTCTTCTGCTTGAATTTCTGCTCAATCTTGGCAGCATACCGGTATGCCGTACCAAGCGAGGAGATGCCGAGGAACTCCATTTCCTCCTGAATGTATCTGTGCAGACAGCTGCGATACTTTAGCACCAAATGTTTCTCTGAATCTTTGATACCCAACTTTGTGCGCAGGGTATGGAACAGATTCGTCAGCTCGTGCACATCTTGATCCCTTTGTTGTCGCAGCGTGGTCCATCGTATGTACTTGTCCTCATAGCTCCCCACGGGATAGTACTGTTCCTTGATGGCGTCTCAGAAATAATTCCAAGTTGGTACGGCCGAGAACAGAGAGGGCTCTGTCTGGTCCTTGTTCTCACAGTAGGTTTCCCACCAGTCCTTAACATGGGGGGTAGCTTTGAGGAGTGCAAAAATAATCTTCTCCCGGTCTGAAAAGTCATGAACAAAGAAATATCCTTCTAATAGATTCAACCATCTATCTACGGCATCTGCGTCTATTTGACCCTCAAATATGGGAATGTCAAAATTTACTTGTACCTTAAAAGGAGTCGCGCCTCCAGAGTGGCTGCTAGATGCAGATGCACCGCCGGTGGGCAGTCGTTGAAGGATCTTAGCAAAGTTATCCATCATCGCGTTCCTTTGTTTTTTGAGGGCCTCCTCAAGCAATATTTTGATAGGATCTCCTGCTCTCTCGTCTTTCTTTTCATCCCCCATGGGCGTCCGTTGAGGTTTGTGAGGCTGATCTTGCAAAGGTTCCACCAGATCAAGCCCTAGCTCCTTATACCCCAACCTCGTTGGGGACATGCAAAGAAGGATCGAGAAAAAGCAGACCACTCTGATACCACTGATCCAGATTTATGCAGGAATGAAACAGAATAAACATATAACCATAAATACAGAGATACAGCGGAAATAACACTTCATTTCATTAATATCAAAGAACTGAAATTTGCTTACAGACAGAATGGAAATAAAACTAGCTAGGGCGCTGGTAGCTATCTCTGAGAAGAGATGTGGTGGCTAGAAGCCTCCGAACTGAGTTACACTGAGGCTCGAGGGCCTATTTATTATTTAGAAACAATGGGAAATCCTAAACAGCCAGAACCCTAACCCTAGGAGATGAACCGCCAAACTATGGGCCCTGTATTGGTAAATTGGTGTTTCAACTTCCTGGCGTGCTTAACTCTACACAAGACCGTTGACGGCAGCATCATACCGTTAGAAAGATCTATCCGAGGACTAAAAATTTTGAATGAGAAACATCAATCTATGGACCCATGTTACTTTCTGTTTTCCCAAAAAATGTCGTTTAGGGCCTTAAAACGACTCCGGAAGTTCAGGACCCGCAAAACTGCTAAAAATAGTAAGTTGTGCCGAAACTGAAAAACTGAAAGAGACAATGGTGGGGCCCCAAGTGGAATAGGCGGGTGACCACCAATATCCACCTAGATCAGCAACTGACGCGGCAACCTCCATGTATGTATGTCAGGATTCCAGTTGTTCAGTGTCCTCCAACGAAACACTTGCCTGAGCCCTAGCTGGTTGCTGAGGTGGGTAGTTTGACCATATTTGGTCAGGCTCCAAATTATTGGAGCGATAATCCAATGGTTCCTCCTCTATAACGGCTTTTCTCGCAAGTTCATTAGGATCCATAGTAAAACTGCCAAGAACCCGAACCTTCCTCCCTTCACGATCATTCCAATATGCATTGTCCGTAGTCGTCAGTAACTGCACTGGGTCCAGATATGAGTAGGGAAATTATTATTTCTCGTATTTTGGGTTGTATCCTTCCTCATACCACGAAAACCACAAGGGTCAACCCAAATAGCTAGCCCGTGACAATGTAAAGTTAAAGGTTTCAAGGGTGATGCTATTCGATGGTGTCTAACCGAAATTTGGGGCGGTGAGGGAAGGTGCTCCACATCGAGGACTGGGAAAAGCACAGCAAAGTATCCCTAGAGTAAGAAATGAACCAGTGAGAGGACCTAATCCACCATAGCTAGGGTTGAGTGCATCCTAACTAGGGTTTCTCCATCATTAAATTATTGTTTATTTCATCAACTTCTTCATTCATTTTCAAGAAGACATCCAAATTAATGTGATTACACATGAGAGTTGTAGAGCATGGATTAAGCATTGAATATCAGGTTATTAAACTAATTACAATTCTCTGTTACAACAATATGTAACTATGCATACCTCGTGGAAACATCATGTTATTCATAGACTAAATGGCCATCATCACAAACCAAATATTCATTTGAACACACAGAATATAAATTAAACTCATAACCTATAAATTGGTCTACAATCATGGTTATGGTAGTGAGTTTCCCAAATTCATAAACATATCAGATAACAAAGAACTTATAAGAAGAGAACAAGGTAACATTGATTAATTTTCAGACCATCAGTCATGAGCATATCCAGCAACCAATAATGCATTGAGACGCCATAGTAACCGCATAACTAAAACATTCATTAGCACCGTGGACAAATAAGATAACTTGTCAACCATGAATATACAATGGTTCTGACATTCCTTGATGAATGAAATAGGACCTTACACCATCCAATCAAAATAACAAGAATAGCCATCATCCACAAAGAAAATACATAAATAATTGTACTTATATGAGTGTGTTAGAGTAAGTGGCCAATGAAGGAGGGATTCCTACTCTCTACCCAACCATAGGCCAACTACATTGCAATTTTTCTTGAAACTAAAAACCCCTGAGATAAATCCAGAGTTTGAGAGGATGCTTGCAAAGGGGAAATTCACATTAATGGATTGCTTAAACACTCTAGAGATGGAGTCCATTGTCCAAGTGGTTCATCAACTACTCTTTGGCAGTAAGAACCACAGTGGCCCACTAACCTTTTGAGTTTCAAAACATAGGTTTTAACCAAACATAAAGAGGGATATGTTACTCGGTCCAAGGGTTTGAATACACTATTAGGGTGGTCCATCAGCCAGTTAGAAAGCACTTAGAAAGAACTAAGTGGTTCATGAACTAAAGGCAAGCACTTAGTAGTTGAGTTCAGTTGCTGAATTTTACATAGGAGACACAAAATTTCACTAGGATTTTAATGGTCTTAAACACAGTCACAAGAATGAACGCTAAAATCCACAAAGCACCAACTCAATATTACAAAGCACGAGCTCAAATTTAGCTCCAACACTTCTCATTCATTCATGTTATACTCTACAATTTCCATTCTTTCCAAAACCAACCAAGAATCCTTCAGCCAAGGCCAATCACCAAGAATCCAACAATAAATTCTACCCAAACAAATATGAAAGCTTGATTGAGACAACATGAGAAAGAGATAGTTCCTTGTGTCATCCTTTCCCACACAAAATCAGTTACTCATACATTATTTGAAATCCAACCACATCATTTTCAGAGAGAAACACAGAGAGATTCATTTTCTCTTTTATTATGTGTATATGTAGACATTTCCTTTGCATCATAGTGCATTCAGAGAGAGAGAGAGAGTAATGCCCCTAATAATAATAATAAATAATATAATATAATATTAAAATATAAGTAAATAATTGGTAAACAATAAAGAAAATATAATAATAGTAAATGAATAATAAATAATAAATAAATAAAATAGTAAATAATAATATTGGAGTTCTAAATAAATATATATAAAAGTAAACTATAAAAATAGTAAAAATAAGTAAAGTTAACAAAAAGTAAAATAAAATAAGAAAGAGTTAAATTAAGAGAACTATAAAAATAGTAAAAATAAGTAAAGTTAACAAAAAGTAAAATAAAATAAGAAAAAGTTAAATTAAGAGAATTATAAAAATAGTAAAAATAAGTAAAGTTAACAACATAACATGGACATGACAGTCAGTTATATCAGTATGGGAGTCATGGTGGAACTAAGCACAACCATCTGAGCTTCGTAACCTCCATCTACTAGTCAGTTGGGGTATCTGAATATGCACGAATAAACTCATATTTCAAGGGAAAGCACCCAACTGGACTCTTATTGTTGCTCACATCTCTACTCTATATAACATGATTCTTGATGATGACCCTAAGCGTACACATAGGGTCATCACAAAAGAGACTCTCGATAAATCATCCCCTTGGGCATATTTTGATGGTTCTACTCAGCAAGTTGGTTGTGGAGGTGGTGCGATATTATACCTCCATGAACAACATCACTTCAAATTAAGAATGGGGCTAGGCATAGGCACTAACAAATTCATTGAACTTATTTGCCTCAGACACCTTCTCTCATTCACATTAGAAAAAGGATGCAGGCGCCTTCAGATTTTCGGAGACTCCAAACTTGTTATTAATTGGTTCGATCAGCTATATATTTCTCACGTGCACACACTTTAGAACATATTGGATGATGTTTTATTATTAAAATATCAATTTGACACCATTTCATGTCAACATATTTACACGGCGAGGAACCAAATTTCTAATTTTTTATCCAAGGAGGCAGCGCTCCAGCCGCGTGGTCATTGGATGATTCGAGAACAACATGGGCATGAATTCTACTAGTACTTCCACAAGCCTTTTGATGCTCATAACATGCAGGGGGCGCCTCTACCCTAATTTTTGGTGATGAATTTTTCTGATAGGTCCACTATGCTTATATCAGACTTATGTATTTTGTTACAGGTTGTCTATTATTGTAATTTTAATGTGGGACAATATTTACAGATATGTAACAGACTCTTTTTTGGTGTGTGGCATGCCACCAATTTTGATATATGCTTTAGGTGAAGCATCTACAACATGTAATTTTCTGAATATAGTAAAAGTTATGATTTTTCCTTGGGGAAAAAAATTAAAGTTAACAAAAAGTAAAAAGGAATAAGATAAGAAAGAATTAAACTAAGAGAAATATTAAACTATAAATTGCCTCTAAAGGTGCAAAGGTACACCGAAGGAATAGAAGTTTTGGGAAGATTTTCTTGCCACTCACTCCAATGCAAGCATGGTTAATCTTTTCTATGAGTGCAACAAAATTGCTTCTCGATATGAATATGTAGTTGACAGATATCTAAACCCACTCAGAAACATTATAAAAGGGCATACAAATCTCTGAAGAGGACTCCACCTGTTAGATTTTAACAACTGATGATTAGAATTAGGTTGTTATTAGGATTGAAGAAGGCATTTTTGGTATTTAGAAAGACGTCATTGTCAGCTCCTTTGGTACAATCTAGTGTCGAAGCAAGAGTAATGGGAATGAAAACATAGGAGATGGAACTGGAGTAGGGCGATGCTCTTTCAGAGGTGGAAAGAGAGACCCTCTTCCAGGAAAAACAATCTAATTTCGTTAATCATTTTCTGGTTAAGTTCATTTTTGTGCTAGTTTTGAACTTCTATGTTCTAAGTTTTTTAAATATGGGAAACATGATAATATAAAATTCCTTTTAGAAGAAAAAAAAAAATTGAGCGAAATGGGTAGCACATCTCACCTGTGGTGACTGCAATTACATAATTTCTTTTTTTTTCGAATAGGGTTTATCTTCTAAAGTATACAATCTTGAATTCACCAACCAATTTCTAGGTTGTGCTTGTGAAATCCCAAGCACACCGTCTGTGATCTTAGGCTCGGGCTTGCGAATAAAACTATCAATCCTTGAATGCTTCAAATAACTGTCCAAGTCCCCATAATTTTCCATTTTGGGGTAAAAGTAACACCTGTGGCATTGATTTTGGCCAAAGCTTTGATAGATTACAGGCACATCTAATCCATGAGATTGATTACAAAAAGGCGGCACAAAAGCGACAATACTCTGTGATTAATCTACAAGAATTAAATATTTCCTTCCACTCTAATTGAAGCTCCATCACATCTTTGTGTCATTCTTCATTGTTGTTAAATCTCCCCGATATCTCTTTTGCAATATCATAATATAGTATAATAAAAGAATATAAAATACTTATATATTAATAATATATATTAAATTTTTGTATAATAAATATTATAAATTTTATTATAAAATCACACACACACATATATATAATTCTAATATTTTTTTAGATTTATTTTTTAAAACTCAATCATACTTAATTTTATAATAAATTAATTTAGAAACCAATGAAAAATCAAAATATCTCAAGATTTAGAGATTGGAATCTTTCTTTTTTATTTAGGATGAAATTTAGAAAACTTTAAAGAACATGCACTTCCCAACAAATTCCATGTGCAGTACTACTTGTCGAAAATACTTATATATTAATAATATAACTTAAAATTTTGTATAATAAATATTAAATATTTTACTATAAATTGACTTTAAAACATTTAATTATAAAAAAATATAAATTATTATTCTAATATTTTTATAGATTTATTTTTCAAAACTCAATAAAACTTAATTTTATGATTAATTAATTTTTATTTTTTTACAGAAACGGGTAGTGGATTTTATTCAATACTTGGCCTTGATGCCAGAATTCGGGTTACAGGAGGAGAGTTACAATTTGCATTTGCTGCACAGATTTGGATGGCTGTGGCCATCATGCTTATATAACTTCTCTCTTTATTTGCAACAATGAGGTCTAATTCTGTGATTTTCCCATGCTTGAAAATGCATACAAACTGGTTTAACAATAAACAGTAAAACATGTCTGCTTTTTAATTTAAGGGATTGGATCCCATGACTCTTTTCCGCCTCTGCACAAGGCTCCCGCCAATAGAAGGGCTACTTTGTTGGCTTCAGTATCCGCCTGCTTGTTGTTGGCTCTCAACACATGGTAGAAGCTCAATTTCTGAAATGAATTTGCCAGGTCCGTTATTCTGAAGATCATTCTTGCCAGTCTTAGATCCGAAGGCTTAGAACGTGAAACCATAATGTTTATTATTATCTGGGAGTCCACAAAAACATTTACTTCCCTAATGCTCAGTTCTTTTAGGATCTTAAGGCCTTGGAAAAGGGCCAATGCTTCTGCTTGAATGCTGGAAGCAATGCCTAAACCCCAGGCGAAATTATGAGTCTTTATGCCCTCTGAATTTAAAATGACACCTCCTGCTCCAGCTCTGCCCGGATTTCCCTTTGCAGCCCCGTCAAAGAAAAAGGAATGGCTTGGGTGATTTGTGATCCAATCTTGGAACTCTTTAGCTGGAGCCCTTATTTTCCATTCCTTGAGGAGGAGGATTTTGCTTGGAGCTTTTTGAAACTGCATGTCTAGAGCGGCGCCCCAATTTATGTCTTGATGGCTTAAGTTTGTATCATCTTTATGATCACTCAAGCACTCTTTTAGCAGACATTTTATTTTTTCTACCACAAGCTTCGCTTCTTGATTACAATTCCTGAAAATCCTTTTATTCTCTCCAGCCAGATATTCCAACAGATTAATTTGGGGAGAATAATCCATGCAGCTTTGATCGTCTTATTAGATGGGGGAGGACCAGGATAAATTTGCATCCAGTTAGCAAAAAGAGCTGGCAAAGAGGTAGGCAGAGCGAAGTTGGAGCAAAGAGGGGCAAGGAGATCAGTCCAAATTTGCATTGAGTAAGGACATTCAAGGATGAGATGCGTAGCACTTTCCTGGTGAATCTTGCACAAGCTGCACCTTGAGGGACCCTGGAATCCACGCTTCTGCAGGTTTTCATCCGTCAAAATTTTACCATGGCAAAGCAACCAGTTGAAGAAATCGATTTTAGGCAAAGATGGGCAGTGCCATATCCCCTTCCACGGAGCAGGATTGGTGGCAGCATGAGGGCGTTCGCACGATTTGGAGTAGCCCAACGCTACTGTGAAGCCTCCAGTCAACGCCCCCCACCCACGTGAATCTCGTTTTCTGATCTGCGTAGGGGCCGCACCATGAAGAAGCGATAACAGGGCGTCGCGTTCTTGCTGCAGCTCTGGTGGTGTTTGGAGATTCCATCCTACCCAGCGGGAGTCCTGCCAGCAGGAGATGTCCCACAGTGTGTGTTGGCCCGCGACAGTCATCCACCTGCGCAGCGCAAGGAGCGAATGACATTCTCCCAGCGGCTCCATATTCATAATCCTGTCAGTCCATAGGTTAATCCCTTTACCATTTCCAGGGATCCAAAAGGCGTTGTCTTTGATGAGCGGGCAGGCCTTTGAACAGAGTTTAGAGAAGGGCGAGTTCGTTGCTGGCAAGGGGTGGTCCAGGCAGCGAGATCTCTGGCCTGTGAAGTATTTTTTCCAAAGCGCTAATTGCGCCCAACCGGGATTTGGAGCAATGATTCTCCATATTAACTTGGCGCTCATTGCAATATTGTGGATGCCCAGGTTCTTGAAATTTAGCCCACCTTCCAACAGTGGTTTGGAGACAACCTCCCAATTGACCAGGGGGATCTTTTTTCATTTTGTTTTCCCCCTTTCCAGAAGAATTTTCTGATGATCTCCTCCATTTTTCTAAGAATGCCAGTGGGTGCCAGAAGAACTGAAAACTGAAATAAGGGGAGACTGTTAAGAATTGATTTTATGAGGACCGACTTACCAGCTATGTTTAGCCATGAAGAGCCCCAGGCGAGCAGCTTATTTTTGAATTTCTCCAGTTGGGGGAGCCAATCTCTGTTGTAGGCTCTTTTGAGAAAAACAGGGAGGCCCAAGTACTTGAAGGATGTCTAGTTTGAGGAAGCAGCAAAGCCGAAGCATCTCGAAATGGTGTTGAGAAGACTAGGCGAGGTGTTCCAGCAGTAGATATGGCATTTGCCATTGTTAAGAATACTTCCAGAGACCCTGCAAAACTCGTCTAGTACTCCTTTGAATCTGGAAGCCATGAGGATAGAGGCAGCTCCCAACATCAGGGTGTCATCAGCAAAGAGAGCATGGTTGATGTTTTTAACCCCTCTAGCAATGCAGAGCCCTGTAATTTCCTGATCTGCCATTTTTTTGTCTAGAAGAAAACTGAGAACTGAGGCTTGAAGGACGAATAGAAGTGGGGAGAGGGGGCATCCCTGCCTGAGACCTCTCGTGGCTTTGAAAAATTCAGCAGCTCTACCATTTACTAATGGGGCAATCCAAGGTTCTGATATGCAAGCCCGGATCCAGTTTATAAAATTTTCCCCAAACCCAAGCTTGTGTAATACTTTAAACATATAGCTATGCCTAACTCTATCGAAAGCATTAGCTAAGTCTAGCTTGATAACCATACCTTTTTCATTTCGACTCAAGCTTGAATGGATTGCTTCTTGTACCAAAGTGAAGTTGTCCACGATCTGGCGACCTTGAATGAATCCTCCTTGACTTTCCGGGATGATTTTGGGGAGGATAAGCTTCAGTCTATTTGCTATGACTTTAGTAATCAATTTGTAGCCAATATTACATAGTGAAATCGGGCGAAATCTGTTGAAGGAGTTGGCTCCTTTCTCTTTGGGGATGAGGGCCAGAAAAGCAGAGTTTGTGCTGCCTCCAATTTTCTAACAAGCTTGAGACTTTGTGACCATTTTGAAGAGATCTTTTTCCATGATCGGCCAACAGGTTTGGAGGAATCTGGCTGAGAATCCATCTGGCCCCGGGGCTTTATCTGGATCCATGGCGAAGAGGGAATCCTTAACTTCGTTTTTGGTGACTTTTGCTTCCAGGAGATGATTCATTTCAGCTGAAACCAAGGAGGGAATCACATCCAACGAATCATAGTTTTGGTCCAGCTCTAAGTCTTCACTATACAAACTTTGAAAATGCTGGGAGGCTGCTTTTTTTATGTTTGCAATATCCTTGTGGGTAATAGAGCCATCTTTTATTTCAGAGATAGAGTTGGTGCATTTTCTTGCCTGAGCTTGCTTGTGAAAAAAAGAGGTATTCCTGTCCCCTTCTTTGAGCCAAAGGCTGCGTGATTTGATCCTCCAATATTCTTCCTCAACAAGACAGGCGTTGTGATATTTCTGCTGGAGCTGGGCTTCTTTATCTAGGATCTCTTTTGTGATAATGGCTCTTTCAACCTGGAGATGATGGTGATCCAGAGAGCTTTGAATTGATTTCCTTTCATTTACTGGGTTGGGCAGAGATTTGGCCCAGCTTTTCAAAGCCCTTTTCACTCTTCTAAGCTTCTCCTCCCAGACAAAGAAGGGGGAGCCTTTGACCGGCTGCAGCCAACTATCCTTAACTATATGCATGAAGTCCGGATCTTTAATCCAAAGCGGGCTAAATCTGAAGGGGATAGGCCCATGGTCTAGCTGGGCCACGAGATCAAGTTTGATGGGTTTATGATCAGAAGTGCTGCAAGGGAGAATATGGACCCTAGCCTCTAGACCAAGAAGGAGAAAAGAACTTTGAATGAAGAACCTATCCAGCCTGGCAGCAATGTGGCCAGGCCCAAATCTTTTATTAGACCAGGTATACTTACCTGAGACTGGTTTGATATCCAGAAGATCCCAGTCCTGCATGAGATCTTCTGCCCATTCCCTAGCTGGGTCGCGTACTATGTTGCCTCCTCTCTTATCTTCAGAAAGAAGGGTGAGATTTAGATCTCCAGCAATGATGATATTCTCCAAGCTTAAAAGGTCGGCTTGGTTTCTTATGGATTCCCAACAATTCTTTTTTTCCCCAGCATTCACGGGGACATACACGTTGAAAAGACTGAATATCACATTTGAGTCTAAGTGCCGCAGCTTTAAGAGCATCCAGTGAGGATTGAGTGTCTCAGAGATGACTGAGATTTTGCCAGCATTACAGAGAGAGCCCAAGCCACCAGAAGCCCCTCGAGCTGAGATTGCTTTTGCCTCGCATCTGTTCCATAGATTTTTACTTGTTTGGAGGAAGAAAGAGTCCTCCAGTTTAGTCTCCTGAATGAGGAGTATGTCAGGAGCTTCTATCCTTATTAAGTTTCTGATAGCTTCTTCTTTGATTCTGCTCCCCATACCTCTACAATTCCAGGAGACGATCTTCATCATTTGTATTTCTGGTTGGCTCCCTTGGAGCCTTGAGGTTGGTTTCTAGCCATCTTTGGTTTTGATGCTAATAGCTTTTCAAGAGTTGGCTAGCTGCCTTGTATTTTCTCTTTGAACGTTTCCTGCTCTCTTTTTTCCCGGTCTGATTTGCGGCCTCTAGTGGATCTCCTTATCGAAGCTTGAGATTCGCCTATTTCACCTTCTTCCTCCGATTCTTCGGATTCTTGCTCCACTTCCTCTGCTTCTACAGAGTTTCCTTTGGAGCTCTCAGCCCGACTAGCCCCCTTGGGAGAAGAGGGAGTGCCCTTTTCGGGAGGGTTTGACTTTTGAGTACCTGCATCTTGAGATTCCTCCAGGAGCGAGCTAAGGGGGGCATACTTATTATCTTGCTCCTTTCTGGGGGGAGGTTGCTGCGCAGGGGCCTGGGGACCTTTTCCATTTGGACCCCCTTGTTTTCTGGTAGTCCTTGCATGCTTGACCTGATTCCAGCCCTCTTCCTTGCCCTTGTCTGTCTCAGCATTGGAGGGGCATCCTCTGGTGAAGTGGCCATATACGTGGCATTTTCGGCATTTGAAGGGCAGTTGTTCGTAATCTAGCTTCTGCACATGTGTCCAGCTTCCAACTTTGATTTTGATGGCTTCCGGGAGACCCACCTCTAGATCTACTTCAACGCAGATCCGGGCACAGTCATATTGATCTTTGTTGTTTGCCCGATCTATGAATTTCCCGAGGGCTTTGCCGATGTGCTTTAACGAGTCCCAGTTCCAGCAATGAATAGGAAGATTTGGGAGTCTAACCCATACCAGGACAGCAGAGGGAACATCAACAGCAGGGTCGAAATCTGGTGTCCATTTATTGAGGTAAATCCCCTGGGGGCCCATGAAATAGGGGCCATTCTGGAAGATCATATCCTTGTCGTCCTTGGAGGTGAATTCGAAGAGAAAGAATCCTCTTCCTAAAAAATAAGATGTAACGTTTTCCTTAATCAAAGGCGCCCAGTTCTTATTGACCCAGTTCTTGGTAGTCTTTGGAGAAGGCCACAGTCCGGTAAACTAACCCACGAGGGCGCGTTAAGCCATAGTCAAGGCGACTTGAATCGAGGTCTCCGGCGGCAAGGAAATTTCAGGAATATCCTCGATCCTCTTGACAAACTTGGCAGCTTCACATTTTTTCTTCGGCGGCAGCCCAGCTAAGAGCCTGTCAAAAGCATCTGAAGAAGAAGGAGGCGGGGGGGGGCAGGGGGCGAGCCCGGGGCCTCCATGGGGGCGAACCCTAGCACGGGCCACCACCCTGCAGCAAAAAAGCAGTTCAAACTCGGCAGAAGCGCAGATCCTACGCAGCAGAAAGGGGTAAGGGCCTCAGGGCCGCAAGGGGAGAGCAGGGAGCCGAGGGCCTCAGGCCGCAAGGCAGCAACCCAGGGAGACCGCTGCGCCGAAGCGCATGCAGGAAGGCCTCCTCGCACCAGGTCACGGGACGCAGCGCAGCTCAGAGCGGGAAAAATGTATCTTATGATTAATTAATTTAAAACCCAATGAAAAATCAAAATATCTCAAAATTTAGATATTAGAATCTTTCTTTTTTCATTTAGGATGGAATTTAAAATACTTTAAAGGACAACACATTTCCTAGCTAATTCCATGACAGTTGAGTGCTACGTGTCAATTTTTATTTGGATGGAGGAGGACGAAAATACACAAATCTTATTGGTCAAATCTGCCCAACCAAACCCATCATAGAAACACTTTCGGCGTAATTATAAGGAAATAAAAATTGCATGTTGACACATGTAATGTGTGCATGAAGACTCATTTCCATTGTTTGATCTATTTAATGGATGATGAGGAAGATGAGATTCATCATTCCTCCATCCATTCTCTTGGGAGAAACGTGTTGTGAAACAAAGGATTCATTGGTAGTAGTACGTTGATTGAGGGTTCGAGGGTGCCTAGTTGTAAAAATATTATGTGTAGTTGAGCCTATGGTTGGGTGGAGAGTCATCCCCAAATGTTATGGTTAGAAGAATTCAAAGAGCATTCAAATCCATAAAGCACAAGTAAGGAATATCGTCAATACAGGTAAGTTGTCTCTACTTGTGTTTTCGAAAATTATATGTTAAATAGTTGAATAATTGGGTGTTGATTATTAATCATATAAATTAATGTAATTACTTTGATATTTTAAATCGAGGTTGTTACATATGGTATCAGACTGGGTTTCAAATCTTTGTGACCTCTAAGTAAAAATTTGAGAAAAATACTAAATTATTTTTTTTGTTTTTTTATTTTGAATTATTTTGGTTTTGATGATCAAGAAAAAAATAGTCAAATAAAATTTAAGAGAAATAAATACAATTTTTACTTTTTTTCATACAATAATTATTATATAAATTATATATATATAGATAAATATTATTTATTTAAATTATTAAAAATTTTGGAAAGTTCTTATTTGCAAACAATGTATACATGCATGTATAAACCTAAAATTTTCAATTATTTTAAATAAATAAATTTAATAATTATATTAAAAAAAAATCTTACACACGTGATAAAAAATTAAATATTTAGGCTGTTTTCCATTATCCAAAGCTTAAGGCCTCCTAGCCGTAAGAGAACTTCAATAAGTTTTTGTACGTAAATTCTTGGATAAATTTCAATTGTAAAGTTTTCAACTATGTTGGATTATCTTTTTTTTTTGTAAGCTTGGTAAGACTACATCTTCAACATGTCAAATATATCACCCTGATCGGGGTGGAGAATTGAACCGATAACTTCACATCAAGGAGTCCCTTAATAGAGTACTTGATCACTGTCTATGCAAAACCCTGTGTACATGTTGGGTTATACTTTTCAAAATTAATCAGTAATTTAATTAATATTTATTCTAAAATATATACAAAATTAAATTATTTTATTTTATAAATAATTGTATTTATTTACTTACTGAAGAGCATTGTTTAAGATTTAATTGGTTTTAAAGAATCACCATACAAACCATATTTAAAAGCATTATTGAGTATTGTTTTATCTTTCTTATATTATAAATAAATACAATTAAAACCATTATTTTAAAAAAGTTTATAGCAATTATAAAAAAAAGAAGTGCATATATATATATATATAGGCAGGTATAGGCTCATTAACTGGATTTGAACCGACAATGAACATGGAAGTTCATATGTAACTAAACCAATTGAGAAAAACGAGTTAGTGGTAGCAGAACTTCAAGAATTCATGTACGAAAGTCATGTTACACTAAATATCTTGTAAGCAACTGCGGGTTAATTAGGCTGTTAGACTTTTCTTTTGAATCAGTGCATTTTCTTCTGCAAGTGACATGTGTGCATCACCACATTTATTGTACACTTGACATGTGTGCACCACCACATTTATGTATAATATTTGCACCACCATATTTTTTTCAAACCGTATGTATGTGTCCCTAATTCGGGTATTTAAGAATAATTTGAGCACATGGTTGTATAATATTACAATACTACAATTCCATGTGAGCTTTGCTAAGATATTTTTTTTAATTAGATACTCTGGTATTTAAGAATATGTTGAGCACACAGATGTATAATATTACAATATTACGATTCCATGTGAGCTTTGCTCGGATATTTTTTTAATTAGATATTCATTCATGAGAAACTAAGATGCTCTATTCATATAGTTAGATAGTAGAAGGTTTTATTGACATTTAAATTTTTAATAAAATAGTTTATTTTAAATTCACCACCACTTCACATATTAGAGTGATGATATCTTAAAAAATTAATTTATAGTTTTTCATATTAAATATTTTTGTATATTTAAATATAATTGTTTTTTAAATACTATAATAAAATTATTTAATTAACATTTATAAGTGAACAGCCAGCCTCGTTATGTTATTTGATTGGGCATTTTATTTACTAATTTGTTAATTGTTGAGAGTTAACTAATCTTCAAATTGTGGGTGTATTTATGTGGAAACCTCAAACCATTTTTATTAGCAACAATCATTTACGTTGGGCTTTAATTCATTGTTTTATTGTTTGTGATTCAGTGTCATTACACTTTTGTTTCATCCATTTATGTGGTTATGGTATATTTCTTTGAGTAATAGTTGTAAATTATATTACAACACTAATGTCATATTTATAAATTTGCTGGAATATTATACTTACATTTTATATATATATTCTTGTGGGATTTTCCATTGTGGGAAAAGTTTGTGCTTTGTTTCCCAAGCTAATAACCAGTACACCATTGTGTACTTTTGGCATCAAATGCCTAAGGCATGAGCATTGGGGTTCATGAAAAGTCGTTCATATTTAAACATATGGAGGTAAATTAGCAAAATACTATTGGTTATGTGAGTTGTCATAACAGATTTTGGGAAATGCAAATTTGTAAACAGAGGCTTGTTTATCTGAACGTTTTTGTATAGTTTGTAATTAACGTTTTTGTATGGTTTACCTCTCGATTAAGAGTTAATTATCCTTTATGGTTTACCTCTCAATTAAGAGTTAATGAGGAATTAGCAAAATACCATTGGTTATGTGAGTTGTTACAACATATTTTGGGAGATGCAAATTGTAAACAAAGGCTTGTTTATGTGAACATCTTTGTATAGTTTACTATTATGGTTTTGTATTATTTATGGTTTGCCTCTCGATTAAGTGTTAATGAGTTTTTATGATTCACCTCTCAATTAAGAGTTAATGAGTAGATGTGATAAAATTGAACAAAGAATTACTTTTATTAATTTTTTAAATTTTAAATATGTAATATGAGATATTTTGACAATCAAATAGGATATTCTCATGTGCTTGAGAGTATATTTGTGAATAAATTGAATTATTCTTTTTTTTTTTTGGCACTTACATATATTCTTTAAAAAAATTAGAAAGATTACAATATTAGGTTTTTGGCAAGATTATAATATTAGAATTTTCAAATTATTTTATTTTTAAAGTATATTTTCAAAATTATTTTATTTTGAAAATAAAAATAAAATTAATACTTTAAATGTTATAATTTAAAAATTATAATAAAATTAGTGCAAGGCTAATAAAATTATTTGTGAATAGATTGAATTTTTTTTTTTCTGAATTAGGCTAACTTCTATTAATATAGTACAAAATTTATACAAAAAGACTACGAAGCAGGTGGTAGCTTAAGAGCTAGCCTACCCCTCTCTGATTCTGACACATAAGAAGCGTGATATGGAGTTGGCCTTCAAGGAGAAACTAGCTCATAGAAGGTCTGAGTATAGCATGTTTAACTAGAGAATGATAATAAGCAGAAAAACTAGCTATAAGCCTATATAGACAAAAAAAAAACATAGAAACCAGTAATTGTCATCTATCGAGACTTTGCCCCATCATCTTCGTAGTCGAGAGATCCCTCCGGCACGGGGGAACCAAACTCCAACATAGTTTCTTTTTCGTTGTTAGAGAGTTGGGCCGAGGTCACTGCTGGCTGAGTGGGGGCCAAGAAGCTCTGAATTATTGTTGCATCTACCTCTGGGATAAATCTTGGGCTCTCCTTGCACCAGCTTCCATCCGATGAGAGGCTCCAATAGCCCAAGTCACATCTTTTGCAGGGATCTTAACCGGAAGGTCGCGCGTTTTCTTGGCAATGGGCAGAATAGAGGTCAGGATGGTGGACTTCTCTTTCCTCTTCCTCCCATTAGGCAGGTGCTGCATGTCGATGGGGAGATCTTCCAAGCTTTGTTCTCGATCGTTTTGTTCCACATTGAGCTCTAGCAAGAGAAGAACAACAGGGGGGATAGAGGGATTGCCCCTTCCTCTACTGTGAAGTGAGCGAAGGCGGTGACGAAGCGGCATTGTAGCAGAGACCAGAAGCCGAGAAAAATGGATAGGAAGATGCGTGCAGGAGAAGGCAGACGGAGCGGAAGGTTGAGCCTTGATGCACAACAAGAGATGAGGGATAATGCCATGGGAGGGATGCATTAAGTATAATCCACTATGATCTATCTCCATTAAATCTATAGTACAGCCAACCATTAATTGTAGAGGATGTCGGTGGTGGAGAATGGACCCTTTACACCCTCTTACTTGCAGATAATAAAGCTTACGCTTGCTCGGGAAATGTGCCATGTTTTTCGTGTCATGACACTTGCTCAGGGGGATGTTCATCGGGTGTGGGTGCATCCGATGGGAAAGTGTTGAGAGCTCATTGTTGATCACCCGCATCCAGGATATGAATAAATTGAATTATTCTTTTTTTTGGCATGTACATATATTCTTAAAAAATTTTGGAAAGATTACAATATTAGGTTTTTGGCAAGATTATGATAATACAATTTTCAAATTATTTTCTTTTTAAACTATATTTTCAAATTTATTTTATTTTAAAAATAAAAATAAAATTAATAATTTAAATGTTACAATTTAAACATTATAATAAAATTAGTGCAAGGTTAATAAAATTAAGGTAAATATATAAATCAAATATTATTAGGCCATAATAAACATAAAAAAAACTCCCGGATGCGGGTGATTTATAGAGGAGGACATAAGGCGGGCTTATGGGCTGGCAAGTGGCACAGTCACATGGCCACCCACTGGCCTCAGCGGTGGGCATTTAATTGCTCCATCTGCTCCTACAAATGCACATTTACTCTGCGTAATTGTCGATGCCATCTCCGGTCCTTCAAAATGAATTCGCCTAGTCGTCTTCCTCGCTCGCCTCTACCGTTGAGGTGCAATTTCCCCCCTGGAGTCTCAAAGCCGAGCTCCCGAATGCCTACAGGGCAGCGCTGTAGTCTCCTCTGCTGTATTGAGGTGGTTCCCGGCCTGTACTTCTCTCAGAGTCTTCTTTGCAGTTTTAATTTCGTCTCTGTGGACAGTCGGTCCTTGGCTTTTGGGTCCTCGGCTCCACTGGTCACTCACCCTGCACATATCTCGGTTCAAAGCACTCATCCTCCCCACCGTTCCATCATGCCCCTTCTGCACCATCGAATGCACTACTGCCGAGGCAGCAACAGAGGCAGAGCCGCTCATTCGTCACCTTCTTCCCACTCTAATACTTCCCCCTCATCTCTGGAGCACTATCATGGACGCTATCCGGCCACTCGCAGTGGGCGTGGCCATGCTTGGAATTCAAGCAGGTCCACTCTCTGCCACCGCATCATCCCTCCACCACCTTCTCTCCCACGCTACCTCAGCGGGAGACAACCGCCTCTCCGCAACCCGCCCACTCAGCTCAATTCCATTATTCATGTGTGATGGACCGCCCGCGCATAACTACAACCATCACCATCTCCTTCAAAGAGGAACCCACCAATGCGGCTTGCCTTCGACCTAAAAAATTGCAGAAGTATTCCAACCAAGGAGCTCCATCAGTAGCGGAGAAGAGTGGCCCAGCTTCCAGTAGTAGAAGTAAAGGTATCGACAGCAGCAGCAAAGATTGGACGGGTGGTAAAGACACCCCTGGCAAAGCTCCTGCCACCACAAAATCCTAGAACGTGGCGGATACCACCCACAACAAGCTTGCAGATGAAAACAATGAGTATAGGTGTCCTATTGTGGAAGAGACACCTCCCTCTCCAAATGACACCTAAGTACTAAGCTTCTTTCTGGTTTCTAGTTTCTGGTTCCAAGTGTTTTGGGCCTTTCTATATGGTTTATGGTTTTAAGTTCTATCTGATGACTGCAAATATTTATCTTTTTTCCATAAGCGACACTGGTTTCCCCTTCGCTGAACAACCAATTAGATTGGTTTCCCCTTTTAGGGCAGTCCTTATTTTGTTATTTTGGAGAATTATGCCTTCGGAATAGGCTAGAACTGCAGAGGCTTGAGCCTCCATGTATTTTATGTTAGATTAATAGAAATTAATCTTATTTAAAAACAAAAAACAAAACAAAACAAAACAAACAAACAAACTCCTATCTATGGTCATGTCTCTCTTCAATGTCTCATCAGTCTATTCCTACTGGTTGGTTGGATTAACCTCCTGCCTTGAGTGACCACTTCCCATATTTTCACAATATCCACTCTCACCCCCATGGTTTCCCCCTCCCCCAAGAATACTATAATAGAGTGATAACAAAGAATAGGAGAGCGAAATAATTGTGTTCCACTGGGTGGGGTGATAAGTCTTTCCCTCATTCATTTAATACGATATTTACCCAAGCATAGCGTCCCTTTCCCCACCATTCAGTGGGTAATAGCTCGGCTCAGGTAAGCCCCCTTCCTTATTCTATGGCTCGTGGGTCAGTGCCAGTGGTCGTTTACTAGAGTTAGGTCATTGTCACAAGCTCAGGCTATAGCCAAGCATTGACAGTTGATCCATGATTACATTGTGTAGGCCAATATAGCCAACTCCATTAGGAGGATGATGGCTATGGCCACCACTCCTATGAAAACCAACATAAATAAGGTAAATATATAAATTAAATATTATTAATCCATAATAAACATTAAAAAAAAAAAAAAAAAAAAAACTCCATTTATTTCATATATCTCAATTTGTTAAAAAATAAATAA
This sequence comes from Pinus albicaulis, assembly GCA_034641835.2. Taxonomy (NCBI): domain Eukaryota; kingdom Viridiplantae; phylum Streptophyta; class Pinopsida; order Pinales; family Pinaceae; genus Pinus; species Pinus albicaulis. The sequence continues at coordinate 537,127,480 of CM076584.1, forward strand.
ATAAATAAAAATAAAAATAAAAAATCATAAATTAATTAAATTTTATTTTTATTTAAAATAATAATGATCTTTGCTATTGATAAAAGAATTAGTATAGAAATAAAACATTTATTCCTTAAAAAAATATGTAACAAGATTCCAAAAAAAAATGTAACAAGATTTATGCTTAAAACAGGGAAAAGGTAATCTTTACCTTGTTTTCTCTTAGTAAAAATTGCCCATTTTAGAAAATCAATATTTCTTCACAATAGTTTTAAATCTTTCATTGGTAAAATAAATAGTAAATTATATTTCATTGTAAAAAATATTTCGGTAATAATCACATGCAATGGAACATTGTCGACCCTTTCGAACCAGCCAGTGTGGTTCATCATCAAGACTAGGTGAGAGATCAGATCAGGACATTAAGTTTAAATAGATGTAAAGAAGGCTAAACTAGCCGTTAGGAAAACGACTAGTTTGACCTTCTTCTTTTTTTTAATATATATTATATTTTTTAATTAATAACGGCTAGTTTCATTTTTATTATTTGATTAATTTATTCAATTAATTAATAACCTATTAAATAATTATTTAGTAAATATAAATATAAACTTCATATTTTAATTTGGTTAATTTACTTATTTAATTATAAATTTTATTTATTTATCCACGCGCGAGGTCCAAATAAAAGATCAACAATGACCTTAATATATATATATATATATATATAATTTTAAAATTAATTAAATAAATAAATTAAAATAAAATAAAATTTAAATTCCCCAGATGCGGGTGTACGTAGTTAGTGATTATTTGCAGATGGGGAGGTGGCCGGGCACGTGGTTCACCACCACCGCCAGTCCTCTGCATTCAAAGCGACAGCCCAACTCGCAGACTTCTTCAGTTAATGCAGCATCAATTCGTTTTATTACGCCTCGTTTACCTGCCCTCCTCGGCGTTATGGAACCCACTCCATTGATCCACAGAGTTTTACCTTTGAATTACTGCTGCTCGCAAGTCGTTTCAGAGCCCTGCCTGCGGACCAGTACAGGGAATCGGTGTTATTTGCAGTGTGGTCATCAGCTTTCAGAAGATTTTCAAGTCTCCTCGGGGCCGTTTGGCTTTTACGGTGGCTTCACCTCTGTTTGCAGTCGCCCTCCAGTGTTTCTCCGCCCTACCCGGCTCACTATGCCTCGCCTGAGACCTAGGATGACCGCCAGGCGAGGCTCCTCTCGAGGGCTTGGTATGAGACAGCCAGTGTCTCCTTCCTCATCCTCCCCGTCGGACTTTTCTGATCCTGAAGCTGGACGCAATGTTGTTTACAGGCGTGGACGTGGTCGTGGCCGTGGGGCGCAAATTCGCCTCTCTTCCAATGTTCACTCTCACTCCGCCCGTTTCATCTACCCCTGCTCCCTCAATCATCATGAGTTTATTGCCGAGGTTTCCATCACTCTGAGGCCTAATCCTGTCGCTCAGTCTCTGCTCTCTGGCCATAATTTGAATGCTCAAGCTCTGCCCTCTGAAATTGTCCCTGCTCCTGAGGATGAGGTTCTGTTCTGTCCTCCCGACGTCAGTAGGCCAAGCGCTCCGGATGATAACGCCTCTCAGTTAGCGTCTCAGATGGCAAAGCCCAACGCTCCTTCGGGCAGCGGTTTCTCTGACAAAGTTCCTCTTCCTCCAGATGACGAGGACTTCAATCCGTTCGCTTGCCCTGTGGAGGAAGAAGCGCCTTCGCCTAACGAAGCTTAATGGAGTCTGAACGACAGTTTTGGTCTACAGGTATCAAGAAGGGGTTAAACCTCCTTCTTTCTCTCAGTTTTTTGCAGATTATTAATGGTCATTCTTCATCGAATTATCACAGGCCTTCCAGATACAGGTTACACACTAGGATTACTGATGTTACTGTCCTCAGGAAAGCGTTTCATGGCCATACTAAAATTACTTGTGATTTTTGTTTCTGGTTTTGTCTGTTGAGGTCTTATCAGTCGAAAATTGTCCTTCCTTTCAGCAGTCACAACAAACATAAGTATCAATGGTATAACAGTCGGACAAGGTCCTGGTCCTCAGTTTTTGTCATAGTCTGTATTCAGTCGTTGGTTTTAAGTGTCAATATGCAGCAGTGCAATGCTAGAATGCCACATCATTGGGCTAGCCACTCGGAGGCCTTTGCCTCGTTGTAATATTTTTGTATCAATATAGAAGTAGACTTATTCAGAAAAAAAAAAAATAAATAAATAAATAAATAAATAAATAAATAAATAAATAAATAAATAAATAAATAAATAAATAAATTAAAACAAATAAATTAAAATCAAAAATCAAATAAATAAATCAATAATACTAATAATGAAAAAAAAAATAAAGGAGCAATAAGCAGGGAAGGATTTTAAAAAAAAAAAAAAATCATGATGAATATAAGGCAGGTATCCAACACCTGCTGATGATCCAGCCATCATCTCTATTGAGATTAACGGGTCTTTTTTCAATTTCTAAGGCCTCTCTTAGCTTCCGATGATGGAAATGGTCGATCCTAGCAATGACCTTAGCCTCTTCGATGCAGATATGATGGTTAGTCTTTTCTACATGTTCAGCTAGGGCAGACAAGCAGGATCTTCCTGCTTGTCTGCCCTAGCTGAACATGTAGAAAAGACTAACCATCATATCTGCATCGAAGAGGCTAAGGTCATTGCTAGGATCGACCATTTCCATCATCAGAAGCTAAGAGAGGCCTTAGAAATTGAAAAAAGACCCGTTAGTCTCAATAGAGATGATGGCTGGATCACCAGCAGGTGTTGGATACCTGCCTTATATTCATGATGATTTTTTTTTTTTTTTTTAAATACTTCCCTGCTTATTGCTCCCTTATTTATTTATTTAATTTTATTTTAGTTTATTTATTTTGTATTTTTTATTTTTTTATTTTTATTTTCATTATTAGTATTATTGATTTATTTATTTGATTTTTAATTTTAATTTATTTGTTTTAATTTAAATTTTATTTTATTTTATTTTATTTTTATTTATTTATTTAATTAATTTTAAAATTTTATTATATATATATATATATATATAGGTCATTGTTGATCTTTTATTTGGACCTCGCATGGATAAATAAATAAAATTTATAATTAAATAAGTAAATTAACCAAATTAAAATATGAAATTTATATTTATATTTACTAAATAATTATTTAATAAGTTATTAATTAATTGAATAAATTAATCAAATAATAAAAATGAAACTAGCCATTATTAATTAAAAAATATAATATATATTTAAAAAAAAAAATGGTCAAACTAGTCGTTTTCCTAATGGCTAGTTTAGCCTTCTCTATATCTATTTAAACTTAATGTCCTGATCTGATCTCTCACCTAGTCCTGATGATGAACCACACTGACTGGTTCGAAACTCGTCGACAATGTTCCATTGCATGTCATTATTACCGAAAGATTTTTTACAATTTATATGATGAATCACAAAAGCATAGATTCCAAAAATTATATTTCAATCAACTTTCATCATCTCAATATTTCAATTATTATTTTAATTATGTGTTACCAACTTAATACAAACATGTTAAAAAACCTAAATCTAATACAATAATTATTATTTCAAATCAAAATATAACTTTTTAATTTAACTATCCTATCTACCTCTTTTTACACTTTTTAGAGCAATTACTAATTTTATGCTATGATTTTTGTAGTTAACGAAAAATATACACACAGGCTTTCTTCAGTATCAGTTTTCATCCTTTGTTTATGTTTACTTTTCAGAGTAGTAAGATATGTGTAGTGTCTTATAAAAGTGAATTCTCAAACTCAAGGAATACGTTTTTCTTCCTTTTCAAATCAACCAGATTTAATCCTGAAATTTTAAAAGCTTTATATGTGATCTTATGGGGTTTCAAGATGATATTTAACCTTTTATTATTAGAAATGTAATCATCTCTTTTCCACTCAACTTTGTTTCCACTTATGATTGTCTTATGTACAAGAAAAATTGTTTTTCACTTTCAATTCTCAATTTCGCATTATGGTAAAAGAGATTGTGATTTTATTAATATTTATATAAAGATGTAGTTTAATTAAATTGTTTTTTTTTTGAAAATTATGAAAATCTGGCAAGGATTTTTGTAAATCCAAATTATAACTATTAAACTTTAATATTTTGGGTGTCTTAGAAATTTTTGATGGTGCTGAATGTATTTCCACCATCAAAATCATAATTCAAACACTATTACTATAAAATTTCTTAAACTTTTTTTGACACATATTCCAACCAATTTTAACTTTCCAAACAATTCCAACAACTCCTTTATATAAATCACCTTATATGTACAAGGCATATCTAACGAAAAATATATTATATCCATTGCTAAGTGTCATGATACACACGGGATTCTCACACATTTTTTGTTATAAATTCGCGAATTCACAATAACCATTTATCATGGGTAAGCATATGTGTAGCCTGATATTAAGCGGATAGAAAAGATTATTATGAGTGTTTTCGTTAGAATATAGTAAAGAATAGAAGAAAGTTAAAATAAAACTAATTATGATACTATACTAAATGAAGTAATAAAGTTCATATGTACAATTTTTTTTATCATTATATATATAAAAAGTGGTCAATTAATATGAATATAATTAATAAAAAAATAATTAATAATTTTTTAGTGATGATTTGAAAGGTTTTTTTATTTCCAATTTGTTTTCCAAAACTATAATTGTAATTGAAAATTGAATATAAAGGTAGATACTCTAAACCTGTTATTTTTATTTTAGTATTAAAAATAGAATGTGTTTTAATTTTCAAAGTTTGTGGTAAAAATAATATAATATTTAAAATAGAATGTGTTTTAATTTTAAAAATTTGTGGTAAAAAAAAAGATTATGCTCCTTTAAAGATTCTTGTGGTTGTGTAATGCCACCTATCTTAGTTTTGGGTAACAAGTTAGTTGTGATATTATATTTTGACTTGAACTTGCAAGGATCAATGCTCAAATTAGTATTCAATTTTTTGTCATTATATATAATAAAAGTGGTCAATTAATATGAAAATAATTAATAATTTTGTAGTGATGATTTGAAAGTTTTTTTTATTTCCAATTTGTTTTGTAAAACTATAATTGTAATTGAAAATTGAATGTAAAGGTAGATACTCCAAACCTGTTATTTTTATTTTAGTATTAAAAATAGAATGTGTTTTAATTTTAAAAATTTGTGGTAAAAATAATATAGTATTTAAAATAGAATGTGTTTTAATTTTAAAAATTTGTGGTAAAAAAAAAGGTTATGCTCCTTCAAAGATTCTTGTGGTTGTGTAATGCCACCTATCTTAGTTTTGGGTAACAAGTTAGTTGTGATATTATATTTTGACTTGAACTTGCAAGGATCAATGCTCAAATTAGTTATAAGTTGAAATATAGTTAAATTGCTATTTGTAATTTTTCAATGTAAGTTATCTAATAAAAAAATAAGTTATAAATTTATTTGATTCATTTATTAATTGAAAAGATAAGTTATAAATTTATTTCAGTCATTTATTAATTAAAAAGATAGGAATAAATTTGATAGAATAGGAAAAGTATGATGGGAAAGGATAGGGTATATATATATATCATTAATGATAAACATATAGTAAATATGATCTAGATGAATTTAAAAATAAATAAATAAATAAATAATGGTTTATAAATAAAGTAATAGTGATTTATACTTGGTTTATTTTGAGAATATTGCTTATTGGGTGTCTTTACTAAATGATTTCTAATAAAAGTTTTCCTTATGAATATCTTTTTGTCATTTTAACATCAACTATGAACCTAATAAAGGGGAAGGGATAATGGTAGGAGGTTGCCTATTCAATTCCTAAAAATCATGTAATAAAATCAAATACAAGTTGGTGCTTCATTAATGTTTGAGCACCTCAAACATAATAATGAATAAGAGTTAAAATTTTGATACTTGTAGTAATAATGGTTGAAAACTTGTAAATAACATGTGGTACTTATTTATTTAGTTGCCAAGATAATGATGTTGTATGCTCATGATGAATATGATATGCAAAGGGATTATGATTTTATGATATGAGGTATATTGATATGTGGTTCATTTATTGTGTGATGTCATGATATGTCTTTGATGTTTATATGTTGATGTTATAACTTATGATAGTATTTCATAGGGTGAAGCATGTGGTAAATGCATGCAGATTTTATGACATGTAAGAGTATGTATTTCTTTACTATTCAGAATGTGGTAATTAAAAATGATGTGATGTTATCATGATGTCATTTTTACGGGATAAAACACCCTAGGGTTTGGGTTGGAAACCCCAACAGAGTGAAGGGAATTCAACAACAAGAAGCAAGAAAACAAGTAGTCCTAATGCTTAAACTACTAAAGTGGGATGAAGAGTAAGTACTCATAAGTCCTACATTTGAAGGTGTTCCCGTAGGGTTCAAACCCTCTGCTTCCTCCTCCAATGCTTCAAAACCTACAACACATTCCAGAAAAGCATATATACTAGTAGTAGTTCAAAGCATGTTCAAGATATGAATGTTACATCATATAAGAATATAGATATAAAACATGAAATCATATATAATTAGATCATAATGTGAGTTAAAGAATAAAGAGCATAACTATCAAGAACAAGACAGAGTATAGATGGACCCGCGTGTGTTGGCGAAAAAGGAGGTCTCTGGGTAAGACCCAGGTTCAAGCTTGAGGCCAACAAAATATTGGCTATAGTCTAGAACAATGCCAGAATTTTCACCCTGCTCGAGGGAGCAAGGAGTCTTACCCAAGGCGTGTCGTGACCTTACTGAGATTAAAGGCTAGATCATTGACGTCGAGGAAAAATTACTAACACAGATCATATTTATGAGCATACCAAAGACATATAAGTATCTCAACTCTAAGAAGTAAGCTATCATTCATCACTATATATTCAGAGTACTGAATTAAAAATTTAAAACAAGCATACATTCACCATCAACAATCAAGCATAAACCAATTCATAATATACATCACAACAACAGTCTGATTCCATGAACTTGGTTCAACACAACATAAACATACTTTGCAGAGTCTATTACAGTTTAGTTCAATACAAAAGGCTCCACAGAGTTCTCCCTAGGCTCTACTCTCATATCTGCCTCTCTTTCTGACTAACTAACTAACTACAGAGTCACTTCTTTCCTGCCTATTTGTTCCTGCCGACTGACACTGTCAGTATTTTCCTATTTTGCGCTCATATGTTCCCTTGTGCTCCGCTGCCTTCTGTTTCTTCTTTATCGTTGGGAGTTCTATTGTTTGTTTCTTGTCTCTCGTCTCTGTCATTTGTGTTGTTATTTATCTATGCCCTGCCACCTGCCTCCAGGTCTTTCGCAACCATGAGAGCTCCCTGTCTACCTTGATTGTGCTCCGCCACTTGTCTTTCGGCTCTCCGCGACTCCAAAATTATTCTGTTCAAAACAAAGGCCCCAACAGGCCCTGACCACATACTATTGACTCGTCCCGAGTCAATCTTTCCCTGTTGTTATGGCTTATGGTGGTCTGTTGGCTTCTAGTATTGTCCTAGTTTCTCCTGTTACTTCCATATTTGTCTTTTCTTGTTCCGGTTTTCCCTGTTCCAACAATGGCCCCAACTCGAGAGCCTTGCTCATCATTTATGTTCTGAGCTCTGTGAACTCAGTTATGGCTTGATGCCATGCTTTAATCACATGCTTTGTTTTAGTGACAATTCTATCAGCCTGAGTCGCATCCATTATCTACGTCAGTTTATTGAACACTTCCTGGATTTTTTGTTCAGCTTCAGCTGCCAGTTGCTGAATTGCCTCCACCTTCTGCTTCACGGGTTGTTTTAGGTCCCTGAGAAGTTGCTTTGTTGTCGTTGAGTGTTCCTCGATGGCCTGGATTTTTTTTTCAAGTATGTCTGCTTGTTCATATAGTTGATTTCTGCTGACCGGATCTGTGGTGCCCCTGATTTCAAGGACAATCTTCTGTAGTTGCTCGGAAACTAGTTATGCCTTCATTATTAAAGAATTTGAGCATTCATGTAGTTGCTCCAACAAGTTTTATGCTTCCTTGGTTGTCATTCCGAGTGTGCCCTTTATGTTATGCATTTCTCTTTACCTCTTTGCTACTTTCTCGGCATATACTGTAGAGGGATCTGGTAATGTTGGTCTTGCTACCAGCGCCTCTTTCAGCTCCTGGTTTGCTCAATCCAGGCTCGTACATGCCATTTTGACTCAAATGGATGTTTTACTGGGAAAGCTCAAAGCTAAAAACCTCAACTATCATATATTATGTATATCAATGGATCATGAAACAATCTCATATATCTCATACAAAGCTCGGCTCATAGAGCTCTCAGTACAATAGAAAATCATCTCACACTGTCTTGCATAAATTTGCACCTCCATGCACCAATTTCTTGCCTCCTGATAGCCTGCCTCCACTTGGCAATCCTTGTTGAAGAAGATCCTTGAACGAATTCGACCTTACCTTTCCTTGACTACGCAATACTCATAGGCATCTCAAATGTGTGTGTAGATGCATTGAATGCATCGCTATAATCACAACTGATAATCCATCTGACCCTTTCACCTATCTCTCCACTGGGTCTCCACTAGATCTGACATGAAAGTAGTTAACTAATGTATTTCTTCAGTTGCAAGTAAGACACTACTTGTGAATTAATTAAATAATTAATTCACTCATCTTTCACTAGTGTATGTTTAATTACAACTAGCACAATTGAGTTTAACTCACTGAACTGAGTTAAACTAAATAACAACTCTCATAACTACTCCTCCAACTCTGTTACAACTTGCCATAATCAGCTATAACGAAGTCCTCCATGCATGAGTCACCAACCAACCTTGGAATTCGAAATTCCTTCAATCAACTGGTTTGCCACATCAGTTAACTGAAATAAAGTGCTCCAAGAGAATAAGTTACTATTTATTGTCTGATTATTATTAAGGGCTAATAATAATCGACATGCATTCTATTTTTAGATTAGCGATCTATAAATAGACTTTGCCCATCTTCTAAAAATAGAAATTCATCCAAAGATAGAATTTTCTCAACCATCTAGAATCAGCCTCTTGCTAATTTTAGATTTTTCTCAACATGTCTAAAAATAGACATTCACCTAAAAATAGCCTGTGTGGGTCCCACCTAGTTTAGGTGCTTATTTTTCACTAGGATCAAAGAATGATGTTTCCAGATGCCACTTTCATTGTTTCTTGTTGCAATATTCAACATTCACAATCACATTTCGCAACTTTTCCCCTTTTTCCTTTAAGACTTACCGCAATCCCTTTTCGCAATCGCATTTCAAAATCTCCATCTAGTCTCCATTAACGTTTCTCTACTCCCAACACTAATTGCGATACAATTAAAACACTTTGCCACCTGTCCTACCGCCACGTCATTTGACTTATCGCATTTCACATTTTGTAGTTTTTATCCCCATCACATTTCGCATTTCGCAACTTCTATCCCATCACATTTCGCATTTCTCTCCCACTCCTGAACATCACTTCTGTTACTCCTCCAACTTTGTGATATCACATATTGTATATCGCACTTATGTCCCTCCATCGCAATTCTGCCATCACACTTTTCATTTGCGATGGTATGTGCTTTAATAAAGTCCAAACACCTTTTTCACTCCTTTGAGCCTTGTTTCGTGTGTTAAGCCTTCCATTAGCATCTTTAGCCCTTTCCCTCCAGACTACAATCAACACTTTTTTAATTAAAATTAAGTCATGGATAACTTAGCTGCATGGATAGAAGTATGGTAGATAGAGCATAAGATAAGTAGGGCATGTTTAGCCGATTGGCCAAGTAAAGTGTGATTTAAATTAGTTTTTTCTTGCCATTTCTTTTCAGCAACTTAAATTAGTTTCATTTCCTGTCATTTATTTTCAGCAATTTAGTTTAGTTTCCTTTTTGTTATTTCATTTCTGCAATTTAAATTATCTTATTTTTTCCATTTATTTTTAGCAAGTTAAATTAGTTTCCTTTCCTGTCATTTATTTTCAGCAATTTAGTTTAGTTTCCTTTATGTCATTTTCTTTTTCAATTTATTTTAGTTTCATTGAAGTGTGACAGACTTCATTGAGAACCCCTAGAAGTAGCACACTTTCGTAGAGCGGAAGAGGATGGCATGAGTAGAATGCATATATTGTATATATAGCACTATCACCTCCAAGTTTGTACAAATCTCGGGTTGATAAAGTAAAGTAGGGCAGCCCCTGGGAGTTACAACACTCTTGGTGCAATACCAGGGCTCACCAATTATGTTGAGCAATATGCATTTGATCATGAATTTCAATATGTGTATGTAAACTTGAGTCAAGACAACCAAGTAGAGGAATTGGATTTCCATGTACATAATAACACCCCTTCCCGTACCTTCACGACCATGGGAGAGTGTTTCTATGGATTTTGTAGGAGGTCTTCATTGTCAAAAAGAGGTCATGATTATTTGTATGTAGTTGTGGATAGGTTCAACAAGATGTGTATATTAATGCCATGTAAAAATAAAATCACAGCTGAAAAAACAACTCAAATATTCTTCAACATGTTTGGGTTCATTTTGGGTTGCCCACATCCATTTTTAGTGATCGATATTCTCAATTTGTGGGGAATTTTTGGTCAACTTTGTGGGATTTGATGGATACCAAGTTGAAAAAGAGTACAACCTTTCATCCACAAATAGATGGTCAAACCAAAGTGATCAATTGAACAATCATCTTCTTCGAGGATACTGCGGCAAGCATCCTAAGTTGTGGGACAAAAACTTGCACTACATTCATAATTCTTACAACTGTGCAAAACACTCCTCTACACAAACATCGCAATTTGAGGCATGTCTCAGATACTCTCCTTGATCGCCATTGGATTTCATTTTTGGGAAGGATACTCAAACACTCCTTTAGTTATTTGAGCATTGAAAAGGTGTGTAATCACACTTTTGAGCATTATAGAAGACGATCAAGCCATTGGAAGCTGGACCAAGGAGACGTAGCCCAGTCAGGGAGAACTCCTTCATCATGTGTTGTTGTGGTATTGTTTTATGGTGATGTTCATCTCTGTTATATGTTATTGTTTAGTGTTTTGTTTCTGTTAATTTTCTCAAGAAATTTACATAAAAACTCATGGTTAAACTTGCAATTTACTCCATAATCCTCAAGCACTTTGTTTATATTCTAAAGAGGAATTTAGCACAACAAAACTAATATTTCCCATTCATATCGCTTTGGTTGTGGGTTGAATTATTAGTTCTTGGAAGCCTTGGTTGGACAAATGCTCTGGAATACCTATAATAGCTTGGGCTGAGTTACTAGTCCTGGAAGCCCTAGTTGGAACAAACACTTTGGAGCCTAAGACAACTTGGGTAGAGACCAATCTGGTGATGGTTATTGATGTCCGACCGTGAGGTGGAATCATTGGTTGAGGGTTGAGGTAGTTTGGTCTCTGCAAACCCTGGTTTGGTTTTGATTGATTTGTTTTATGTGATCCCACATTCATGCTTGGAATATGGCACATGGGTGATTGGCTGAAAGAGAGATTTGGTTAAGCCCAATATATGGTCGGGTGTTTCGCGAAGTCCCATACTTGGTCGGGCAATGCAATCATGACTAAGAACTCTTACACGTTGGTATTTTGTGGGTAAATATACTTGTTTATATGTGGTATATGATATAATGGTTGTTATATTTTTGATATTTTTGTTGGTTATATGCTAGTTATGAGTGAGTTTTATGACAGTGATGATGTAAGTCTCTCATCATGTTTTGATTAATTAATGAATGTATGGCTTAATAGATGGTAATGTAGTTATTGTGATAAGGCATCAATGTTTCTTAGTAATTCTCAGATAGGTGTGAGACCCCTAAGCTCAGAACTATTGTTTTAACCTGTATAATGCATATTTGTGACATGTTTGACAAAATGTTTGTCATGGCTAGTAGGGGTCCAGTCAAGTCCTTGTTCAAGTATTTGCATTTTTATCATTGTTTTGATGTTACTTTCCATTTTTTGAAGTTTCATGGAGTTCTAGGCAGTGGCATGTGTCTTGGCCCTGAAAAATTGGCACAAAATCCGAAGTCGCTAACACAAGACTACCTGGAAAAGTCCCCAGTTGTAGGCATGTCTTGTTGTGGGAGTGACTGGAGGGTCCCATTCACATGCATGTCCATGTTATGGGAGCGACAGAGGCTTTAATGCACTAAAATTTCAGGTTGTCTCAGTGGTTGGTCACCTAGAAGGGTTGGATGGCTCCCGGGGGTTTTGTTGCATGTGTAGAATGTTAGGTTGGTTGTGTTCCGTTTGTTCCACTTCCTTAACTGATACATACGGAATTGAATCGTATCATAGTAACTCTTCATCACATTTTTACCCTGGTTAGATCGTTACTTGGGTAGATATGAGAGGAGGGTGTTACAGAGTGGTATCAGAGCATGGTTTTGTTCTCCTTAGATGAATGTGTTGTCGTATGTACATGTTGGTTGCATATAGTTCCATGTGCTTGTTGAGTATGCATGGCATTGGTCATGATTGTAGTGGTGTCCTCATGTGAAAGTTGGTAGTGTCTTTGCTGAATGTATTTGTTATGATTGTATGTCAATGGTGTATTGGTTATGTATGTAATTGTTTATATGTTGTTATGCATACATTTACTGTATGATGGTCATTGTGCATGAAGTCATAGTATGTGTTCAACATATTCATGCATTGATAACTGGATAATAGTTGAAATATGCTATATGTTAATCTGATTATGCTTATATATTTATTGTGTAATCTGGTCAGTCTTGCAGACGAAATATCCTCCTCGAACTATACTAAGGTATGTTGGTTTGTTTATGATTTGGTTTAGCTAACATAATATACCTTACAGGAAGAAGAGATCAAATATTACTAGCAAGATGGTAGACTACAAAGATTCTCCCTATGAATCAGATGAACAACATGGTGTTGGGCACTCTTCTGACTTAACGGACACATTAAGGAGTTTGAAGGAAGAAATAAGGAGTTGCAAAGAAGATAATGACAAAATCATGCAGGAACAGGTGAAATAACCAGAAGTCAATGCAGTAATTCTTCAGAGTCTGTCAGAATTGCAGAGATAGGCACCACTTCAAATCAATTATGGACATGAGGATAAGACTAATGGGGCATATGGTAGTATATCCCATAGTGGGCACAAGTTAGATAAAGATGACATGATCAAAGATGGAAAGTTCTTGGATACTCTGGGAAGGAGAGGCGATGAACACATGTTTTATTCTAGTGTTGGTTCTAACAGGTATTTTGGTCATTATCGTTATCCTCCTTACAGGAGGAGTGATAGGGGATATATGCCAGATGATTTTAAGAAATAAAAGCCACCTACATTCCATGGTGAAATGAAGAAATCAGAGGATGCAGAAGCATGGTTGCTTGGAATGAATGAGTTCTTCAGGTTACATGATTACTCAGATAACATGAAGGCCATAATAGCTACATACATTATGTCTTAAAGGTAAAGCAGATATCTGGTGGGAAGGTGTCAAGAACGTTAGAGATATTTATGAGGAAGAGTTGACTTGGAGTGAATTCGAGAGATTATTCAAGAAGAATTATCTATCAAAAAGATACAATGACAATAGGGCAAAATAGTTTTAGGTGTTAAAGATGGGATCTATGACCGATGAGGAGTACACTAGTATGTTCTTGGAGTTATTGAGGTATGTGCCTTACCTCAAGGAGGATAAAGTCAATATTCAGATATTCATCAATGGGTTGTTGGTAGCATTCAAAGACAGGATTGAGTTTGATGATCCTAGAGCATTGGAGGAGGCCATTTGTAAGCTAAAGCATTGTCACGAGCAATCAAAACACAAATTTGAGACTAAGTAGGACTGGAAAGGTATTGATATGAATAAAGGGAAATGGGATAAGAAGCAAGCAAGACCTCAGTAAACAAGTAACAAAGAGAATGAAACACCACACATGAAGTTCAATGCATCTGACTAAGGGCAGGGATTTCAGTTTGAAGAGCAAAACAAGGGTGCAGGCTGGAAGCCTTTACAGTGTTGGACTTGTGGAAAATATCATCACAGGAGAGATTGTCCACAATATCATGGTGGTAGACCACATATCTACAGTGCTCAGGAAGCTCAGACAGTGGGGGATGTTGGACAAAGTGTTCCTCGGATTTATGCAACATTTCATAACAAGCAGGAAGATCACCATGTGTCTTTTATCGAGATGGACGGTAAGCTTTGTGATCAAGTTGTTTCTATTTTGATTAACCTTTGAAATTATAGTTATGTTAATCCTGACCTGGTGGATAAGTGTGGTTTGAATAAAGAAGTGCATGCATCATCTTGGTTAGTTAGTTGGCCACATATACAAAGAAGCGAGTTCATCATTGGGTAAGAGCTTGTGCATTTGAGTTGAATGGTATGTCTACATCAACACATTTGAATATATTGACGTTGGGTTTGTATATCATGCTTTTGGGTATGGATTGGTTGTATATTCATAGGACCAAAGTGGACTATTATGATAAATCTATTGAGTGCTTGGATGACAATGGAGTACAGAGAGTCTTGCAGGGTAAGAAGAAGGAAACATCAATTAGAATGGTAACCAATATGTAGGAAAAGCATAGTCGTAGGAAAGGGTGTGTGTTATTTGTAGTGCGTATTTATAGTGATAAAGGTAGGAAGATGAGGATGCAAGTGTCTTGACAAGGTACGTAGTTCTACAACAGTTGTAGGATGTATTTCTCGTAGAGGTTTCCGAGTTTCCGCCTCCCAGGGAAGTGGATTTTTCTATTGAGTTGGTACCAGGGGAAGCACCAACATCAAAAGCACCATACAAGATGAGCACACCAGAGTTAGTAGAGTTGAAGTTGTAGTTAAAGGAAATGCTTAATAAAGGATACATTAGGCCAAGTGTATTTCCACGGGGCGCACCAGTATTGTTTGTGAAGAAGAAGGATGGTAACCTCAGGTAACAAGTATTCATTGTCGAGGATGATGACTTGTTTGATTAGTTGAAGGGAGCAACAATGTTCTCAAAGATTGATCTGAGATCCATATATCATCAGGTACACATCAAGGAAGAGAACATTTACAAGACAAATTTTCGGACCAGGTACAGGCATTATGAGCTTGTTGTAGTTCCTTTTGGTTTGAATAATGCTCCAGCTACTTTTATGTGGTTGATGAATAATGTGTTGCGTCCTAATATGGAAAAGTTTATTATTGTATTAATTAATGATATATTGGTATATTCTAAGAACAAGGAAGAACATGTTGAACATTTAGCTGCAGAATTGATATTGCTAAGAGAGGATCAGTTGTATGCTAAGCTTAGAAAATGCAATTTCTTTCAGACAAAGGTACATTACTTGGGGCATGTAGTCTCCAAGGAAGGTATAAAAATGGATCCATAGAAGATAAAGGCTATCATGTAGTGGGAATCTCCTGGGAATGTGGATGAGGTAAGATCATTTATGGGGTTAATAGGCTACTACAGGAGGTTCATCAGGAACTTCTCAGGCATTGCATATCCTATCACATCATTGCAGTGAAAAGGTGAGAAGTTTGAATGGACAGAAGAATGTGCAACAAGTTTTGAGTAGTTGAAACAATTGTTTACAAATTCTCTAGTGCTAAATATTGTAGATCCGAACAAAAAGTTTGTGGTATGCACATATTCTTTCAAGAGAGGACTTGGTGGAGTTCTTATGCATGAAGGAAATGTAGTATGTTATGAGCCACATAAACTGAATGAGCACGAGCATAATTATCTGACACATGATCTTGAGTTGGCAGGGATCATCCATGCATTGAAGATGTGGAGGCATTATCTTCTTGGTAGGAGGTTTGTACTGATGAGTGATCACAATGGATTGAGGTATCTATTTGACCAACTGAATTTGAACGTCAGGAAAGCTAGATGGTTGGGCACGATCAATGAGTTTGAATTTGAGATCAAATACATTAAAGGTAAAGAGAACAAGGTTGCAGATGCTCTTAGCAGGCGGATACATGTAAACCACATAGTATCTATGAGTTCTTATGGGACAAGTTTACAAGCTCATATCTTATAGGCAGGTCAAAAAGATAACAGGTACTTGTAGCTCAAGAACAAGTTACAACATAGTACATGTATAGACACATGTACAGGTACAAGTACATGTATAGGTGTAGGTACAGGTGCATAGGATGTGGACTATCATCTCACAATAGATGGCTTGGTCAGATTTAGGGACAAGATATATGTACCAGACAACAATGAGTTCAAGAAGACTATCTAGAGGGAGTTTCACGTGAAACCATATTCAGGCTACCCAGGATATCGTAGGACATTGACAATGGTGAAGAAGTTCTACTACTAGCTGAACTTGAAGAAATAAGTGGCAGAGTTTGTGGCGTGATGCTTGGATTTTCAACATGTAAAGGCAGAGTGTAAGCATCCAGGTGGGTTACTACAATTGATCTCGATTCCATAGTGGAAATGGGAGGTCATTTCCATGGACTTAAATACAGGTTTGTCGAGGACATCTAGATGACATGACTCGATTATGGTTGTGGTTGTCAGGTTGACAAAGGTAGCACGCTTCATTCTAGTGAAGTCTACTTATTCAGCCAATGATATAGCACATGTCTTCATTAGAGATGTAATGAGGTTGCGATGTGTTCCAAAGAAGATTGTTTCAGATAGGGATGCTAAGTTTATTTCTAGGTTCACGAAATATTTATTTGCAGGTTTGGGTACAAATTTGGCCTTCAATACAACTTATCATTCGTAGACAGATGGAAAGACAGAGAGGGTCAATATGATATTGAAGGCCGAAATGTTGAGGATGTATGTGATGCATCAACAGCGAAAGTGGGAAGGGTACCTTCTATTGGTTGAGTTCGCTTACAACAATGGGTATCAGGAGTCTTTGAGGATGAGTCCATTTGAGGCACTCTATGGTCAAAGTTTTAAAATTCCTACTAGTTGGAGTGATCTAGTTAAAAGGGTATTGATAGGACCATATATGTTGACACAAATGGAATAGGAAATGCAGGTAATCAAGAAGAATCTAAAGGAAACATAGGATAGACATAAAATCTATGTAGATCGGAACATGTTGTTTAAGGAGTTTCAGGTCAGGGAACACGTGTACTTGCACATCAAGCTTAGGAAGAGCTCCTTGAGGATTGGATCATGTGCCAAGTTGGTACCTCGGTTTTGTGGACATTTCAAGATTCTTGAAAGGATTGGACCAATGACCTATCACATTGCACTTCTTCTGACAGTGAAATTCTGTAATATTCCTAATTAGCAACAGCTAATTGGAATATTAGATTTTTGTTTAGTTTTTCCGACTGTAGTTTATTAATAAATAAAAGTGAGAAGAGGGGTCTAACTCACTTAAGTAAAATAAAGTATCTCCCTAGTAGCACAACATTATAACTTATGGGGAGCCATGGGGGTCCAACACCATGTAGAGGAGGGGGTCCACGTAGCCTCTAGGAGCTTCTGCGCAGATTGAGGAGGAACACGTGGAGGAGAGGGAGACCACGTTAGGGTTTTGGAGAGAGGCCAGCGTTATAAAAGGTGGGAGAGCCTTCTCATTTGATCATTCTTGTTGTTGATGATATTTGAGCTAGACTTTTGTCTTCTTGAGCACGTTGGCTGTTTAGCCTGTCTGCAGCACTGTTTAGTGCGTTGAGTGTCTCTGGTCGGAGATCTCACCCTTAGCCCCGGGGGACTTCGAGTGCCTGCTCGGGTAAGGTCATTTCTTCAATCTTTAGCGGGAGGTTTGGTTGGTTGTTTTGCTGAGGAGTTGGGCTTCTCTTGTGACTGCGCAGTCCCTAGGAGAGAGGACGCAGTTCTACTTGGAGGTGTTCCGTTGCGGGGTTTCTGCAGGAGTTTCAGATCTGTGCAGAGCCTTGGAGGGCAACGTAATTCCTTGAGGAGGGACTTTCTGGTGATTTTCGGAGGCTGACCATTTTTGATATGGTTTTTGGGTTTTGTCCGGGTTGGTGAGTACAGGTGGTCCGCAGATTTTCAGCTCATTCCGGCAAGGGGATCAACCCCTAGTTTTTAGTCTATTCCAGCAACAGCAGTTTTACGGCAGATTTCCAGCAGCTGGGACACAATTTCTTAGAGCAGCCATTTTCTGTCTTTCTGAGAGAGTTCTCCACTTTCCTTGACCAAGAATAGGTGCTATCATCCGCTCATCTATTTTATTTCTTTATATTCTCAGATTAATAAAATGGCTTAGCATTCCCAGCATTTTTATGAGTATTTGCTTTATGTTCTATTTCTGGCATTTTCTATATTGTCGTATGCTTGTATTGCTGTCTATTTCCCTTTCGGGATATTACAGTGGTATCAAAGCATAGTTCTGGCTCAGCCTATGGTCTATGACATCGAGAAAGAGATCATACAGAGGTTTGCTGGAATTTTGGAGAGCAATAGCAGTTGCAGTACCAAAAACGAAATTGGAAAAAGGGCCAAGATACAAAGGGTCAAATTTTGAAGTTTGGAATTAGAAGAAACCCTTTTGAGGTTTTTCTGGGTTTTGGGCAAGGATCACTTTCCCAAGTTCCTAGAATTTTCTGAGTAGTTTTCAATGGGTAAATCAGAGGCCGAATACAAGCCGCAGTATAGTTTTGGAGCAGCAGTGCCATTTCATGAGGAGCCTGTAGACACATAGCAGGAGGAGCCGATGGCAGGTGATGATGGTGCAAAGAGATTTGGGGAGATGCTCCTCAAATCAGTACAGGATCTGTCGAGGCAGATTGAGGTGATGGGACAGAGATTCACTGCTATGGAGGCTAGACAGTGTGAAACCCCAAGGGGTTTCCAGATTGGCAAGGGATCAGGCACATCCCACCATTTTCCGGAGCATGATGCCACTCAACGTATGGCATCACATACACCCACATGTTCCACTATGCCCACTATTCTGGGTGCAGACACAAGGGCAGGAGCACAGCAGGAGCCAGAGCCTGGGCACATGGGTGATTATTTCGCCGAGTATCAGGCATATGGGCAGGAGTTCAGGGATGCCCTTCCATTCAGAGATTTTGTCCAGCTCTAGTGGGATAGCAGACCCCGCAACTTTCACAGAGGGAACATGCACTCACATGACGGGGGCTTACAACGCACAGTGGGCAGATTCCATTTACCGACATTTGACGGGTCATCCAAGCGTTTGGAAAAAGCTTGGGTGGAGAAGTTGGATACCTCTTTCCAGCTTGACCGAGTATTGGTGAGGGAAACCATCAAAATGGTTACCTCGCACTTGGAGGATGTGAGCACACAGGATTGTAGGGAGTTCGAAGATACACCTAGTGTGACAGAGGACTCACCCTCATTAGAGACCTCCTTGACCGTGCCGGTTGATATCGTAGTGGAGAAGGTAGAGCCTACACCAGTAGAGCCATCCATTGAGGTGATGAACGGAGTCGTGTCCGAGTCTTCGGGTGGTAGTAGCACACAACAGATGGGTGAGGCGACAGGAGATGTATCCACATTCGATGAGGCACTAGGAGATACAGAGGGATTGGATGATGGTCACAGATAGCGGTATCATCGGCTTCGGGCAGACCTTCAAGTTTTTAAAGGGAAGGCCACGTCAGTACGGGAGGCCATTTTGTTGCAGGACAAGGAGTTGGAGGGCATGAGAGTGGGTTGTGCCAAGTCAGCGGTCAAGTTGGCTTGCATTGGGGAACGACTAGATTCCCTAATGGTACAACCAGAGGGCACGTTGGAGCGTCAGTTCATTCCCCTTCAGGCATGCATGGACGGGACTAGCAGCGTTGTTGGGTTACCTCTTCCCATTGGAGAGAGATAGACAGAGCCACCTAGTCAGATCTCATACGTTGACTTGGATAGCGGTATGAGACGACCAGAGTTGCACAGGGTACAGCATCCACATGTTGAGGTTGGATGGCAAGAGATTTTGAGTTGGTACCTGGTGGAGTGGGTTATGGAGATGGTGGTGGACCCAAGTATAGTTCAGCAGGAGTTTCCAGGTGCTGGGAGTACAGGAACCCCAGATTGGCATTGGGATCTAGGTGGGATCACCTATCATTTTCCAGGCAGGTCGATTGACTATGTCTTGGAGGGTACATTTGGCCTAGCAGTTGAGCATGCACATTTGCTAGGGGAGTTTTGTTTAGCTCCAGTGGCCAACCAGTTTATGGGAAGACTTCCTAGGTTGTCTTGGTATGACACTTATACACGGGATCACGGGGTGGTCAACATACCTTGGCAAGAGCCTGTCGGAGGAGGTGGCATTGGCAGGCCACCAGATGGCGCCTTGTATGGGGCCAAGGATTCTTCACCTTTGTGTGGGGCACAGAGGACGCAGCGGAGCCGAGCAGTGGTGGTAATACTACTCACACATAGGGAGATTCACTTCTCGGACCCCTCGAGGAGGATTTGGAGTGATGATCCATTTGTCGGCGGGTATAGTGATGCGATGGTGGAGATGATGATACCGATCGGAGGAAGTCCAACATGTAGAGGCACAGCGCTAGGACACCACATCCAGGGATGTGTGGGAGCCTCTAGCATTGAGCAGTGGACTTCCGGTGGACACAGAGTTGCATGGTATTGTACCGTAGTGTGTGGGATTGCATTGTGGAGTAGGAGTGTCCTACATCACATTGAGAGCATGCGAGGAGTGACTGATGCCTGGACACAGTCATGGCACGAGACGGTACAGGGTGGTGCAACAGTAGCTTGGGGTATCCAACAGTATACAGAGGTATGCCTCAATGTGCAGTGGCATGTCAAGGAGTACATGGATGATCAATGGTATGCGAGGGCATACGGTGCTGCACAGCAGGGTTTTAGAGTGTTGCATCCAGGGAGACTCACATATAGGGACACCAGGCTTACCTTTGGGAGTAGTTCACCCAGGATCGATGAGGAGACATATGAGCGATACTTGATGGTATCAGAGGGGACTCACGTATCCGGCCCTCTTCTACATCACTCACTGGCACAGTTGATTTTGTTGTTGTCCTTTGGCACTTTGGGCATAAGCAGCGGGGAACACGAGGCTCACCCAAGATATTTAGATGACACTCAGCACACTAGGCGAGAGACCTCTCAGCAGTGGCACTGGGTTGTTTTACTAGTTAACAGCCACAGGTCGAGGGATGATATGATCCTCTACAGGGGTGGCCCATCGGTCATCGCTGAGCCTACACCCGGGGAGCGGGTCACGAGGGAGACATGCATCATTCTTCCCTCAAGGCATGTTGAGATCATGCATGAGCAGAGGATACTGGGTTCAGCAGAGGTAGCATTCCAGCATGCGTCTAGACTCTAGACATTGTATCGACACTTCATTGAGAGGGTGGATGGCCTATTCAATGCAGATGAGGTGGCAGAGGAAGAACATGAGGGCCTTCCTCCTGTATGCCAGGGTGAGGACTCTTCTTCATATGAGTCCATAGGATCAGTTGAGGTCGGTTCTGGGGAGTGAGAGCAATCATGCAGGGATGGAGACAGTAGACCAGAGCTGCATTCCAGTATACAGGGTGAGCAGTCAGGGGACTCTATGGGAGATGCTCTAGGCAATGAGACACTTGTGACGATCCAGTCAGAGCTATATGTGATGGAGCCTGAGTCAGTAGAGGAGGATGCTATGCACATCATGCATGATAGTCCTTTGGGGGAGAGCCAGATGGAGGCTCATGTCGAGTCGGTGATGGATATGCGACTAACCATGGGGTCAGCCATTGAGGAGGAGCAGTCAGATGCATTGACACTGAGTACAATGACGGCAGTTGTAGATCCATATCCTCTAGAGATGTTGGAGGTTGATGGGATTGTTATGCAGGGGGCTAGTAGACAGCAGGAGCTATTGGATATGGTGGAGCATTCATCTTTTGGCCAACACATTGATGAGATACAGATAGATGTACATACAGTCGGTCGAGCTGCAGTACTTTCAGTGAGTAGTACTCTCCAAGAGTACATCGATGGAGCTTGCAGCATATCTTGCCCACTTTGGCCCATTATAGAGAGAGGGGTTTCCTTCTACAGGCAGCTCTCATTGGAAGATAGGGCAGAGCAGTGGGAGTTGATTACGGGTTGGGGGCAACACTTCAGGCATGTTCCATATGTCGTTGTTATTGCTACATCGGATTCTTCTTCCAGGATGGACTGGCGGGAGATCATGAGTTGGTACCCTCTAGATGGTACGGTATTCTTCGTAGGGAGCACAATCAAGCAGGGGCCCTTGGAAATAATATAGGTTATAGATTCCAGCTGGCAAGGTGCCACAGGACATCATTTCTTCAGCACTCCATCCCAATTTCAGGAGAGCAGGATCAACCTGGGATTGAGTCACAACTTGGATTGGAGAGAGGTGATGAGTTGGTATGCATTTGGAGGGGTATCATATGCAACTACAAGTACAGCGTAGCCGGAGCCTGGGAGCATTGATGCTTGTTGGTGGTCTTCACCTCTTAGAGCAATGGTCATAGCCAGAGGCAGTGCACAGTCCGAGCCGTGGGACTTGTGTGATTATTGGCCACGGTGGCGATGGGATCTGGGAGGATTATTGGTTGGCTGGTACTGTGAGAGGTCACTTTGGGATCCTAGCATTGAGGTATCCCTTCGTATCAGGGTGATGCAGAGGTCAGAGAGGTTTCAGTGGGACCCAGGCACATTTTGCAGTATCGGTGGGGAGCATCAGCTAGAGAGGAGGCTTGTTCAAGCATTGCTTGAGGACAAGAAAAATTTTGCCTGGGGAGACTGTAATATTCCTAATTAGCAACAGCTAATTGGAATATTCGATTTTTGTTTAGTTTTTCCGACTATAGTTTATTAATAAATAAAAGTGAGAAGAGGGGTCTAACTCACTCAAGTAAAATAAAGTATCTCCCTAGTAGCGCAACGTTATAACTTATGGGGAGCCATGGGGGTTCAACACCACGTAGAGGAGGGGGCCCACGTAGCCTCTAGGAGCTTCTGCACAGATTGAGGAGGAGCACGTGGAGGAGAGGGAGACCATGTTAGGGTTTTGGAGAGAGGCCAACGTTATAAAAGGTGGGAGAGCCTTCTCATTTGATCATTCTTGTTGTTGATGATATTTGAGCTAGACTTTTGTCTTCTTGAGCACGCTGGCTGTTTAGCTTGTCTGCAGCACTGTTTAGTGCGTTCAGTGTCTCCGATCGGAGATCTCACCCTTAGCCCCGGGGGACTTCGAGTGCCTGCTCGGGTAAGGTCATTTCTTCAATCTTTAGCGGGAGGTTTGGTTGGTTGTTTTGCTGAGGAGCTGGGCTTCTCTTGTGACTGCGCAGTCCATAGGAGAGAGGACGCAGTTCTACTTGGAGATGTTCCGTTGCGGGGTTTCTGCAGGAGTTTCAGATCTGCGCTGAGCCTTGGAGGGCAGCATAATTCCTTGAGGAGGGACTTTCTGGTGATTTTCGGAGGCTGACCATTTTTGATATGGTTTCTGGGTTTTGTCTGGGTTGGTGAGTATAGGTGGTCCGCAGATTTTCAGCTCATTCCGGCAAGGGGATTAGCCCCTAGTTTTCAATCTATTCCATAAGCAGCAGTTTTACGGCAGATTTCCAGCAGCTGGGACGCAGTTTCTTAGAGCAGCCATTTTCTGTCTTTCTGAGAGAGTTCTCCACTTGCCTTGAGCAAGAATAGGTGCTATCATTCTGCTCATCTATTTTATTTCTTTATATTCTCAGATTAATAAAATGGCTTAGCATTCCTGGCATTTTTATGAGTATTTGTTTTATGTTCTATTTCTGGCATTTTCTATATTGTCGTATGCTTGTATTGCTGTCTATTTCCCTTTCGGGATATTACAAATTCCATGATGTTTTCCATGTTTCATTGCTTAAGAATTATGTTAAAGATATTGATCATGTGATTGAATGGTTTGTATTACAGGTGGAGCGAGAAGGAGAATTCTAGCCGGAACCTCAATGCATTTTGCAAAGGAAGATGCTCATGCTCTAGAACCGAGCAATCGAACAGGTTAAACTGCAGTGGAAGCACTTTGGGCCCGATGAAGCTACATGGGAGATGGTAGATCAAATGTGGGTTATGTATCCTTCTCTATTCGTTGGTTGAGCGAATGCTTTGGTGAGATGTTTTGGTTTATGTACATATGTATATGGATGTAAATACCGTCACAGGCTATGTTATTGCGATATGGGTGTTATGTCGTTATGATTGTCATGATGTTATGTTTTCATGTTGGTTTTCTTTTCAGCAAGTGTTCATTGTAAATATTGCAACTAGCTAAGTTATAAAGCTCCATGGGCAGTATGTTTTGCTTTCAACAATCTTATTTGTTGTAGGTGTCATTGAACACTGAGGACGATGTTCCCCCAAGGGGGATGGTTTTGTAACAGCCTTGGTCAAATATCCATGTAAAAGTTAATTAAGGTAAAATAAGACCTTGGTCATGGGACACATATTCCAAGATGAATGTTGGGCAAAACATCCTAGTGGGTGTTCATATGGTTTATTATGACTATGAAAATTAGTAAAGGAAATGGCAAAGACTTTGGAAATGCAAAGTGGCATTTATTGGCATTTATTTATGAAAATAATGGAAAATAAGAGAAAATGGAGGTGAAAGGTCACATGTTGCATGTGAGGAGGAAAATGAAGGAAAATAATAGAAAATTGAAGAAATTAGAGGCCTCATTAATAAAAAAGCTTATGAGGACCAGTTTATAAACTTTTGTCAGTTCGGTTTTGGAGCTCTTATTCTATTCTCTTTCTCTCATACTATTAGACACTGTTTTTCTTGGAGCACTCTTGGAGGAGTGTGGCATACTTGGGATTTGGAGCAAGAAGGCAAAGGAAAAGCATGAAAACATAAGAGGACATCGTGATCAGTAGTTACATCGGGTTTCGCTTTCAGGTACCGAGTTGCATGTATGGTTTCCTTACTAGTTTTGGCATGCATGGCATATGCATGTGGTTATTTGGTTATGTTTTGTCATTGGCATGGAGGATTTCCTGGATTGATAGTGGTTTTGCATAGCCTTTCCATTTCTTGGATAGCCATGGTGTTGTGGGTTTTACTTTTGTTTTCCATTTGGTTTTCATGTGCCTTTGGTTGTGGGTTGAGTTATTAGTTCCTGTAAGCCTTAGTTGGACAAACGCTCTAGAAAGCTTGTAACAACTTGGGTTGAGTTACTATTCCTGGAAGCCTTGGTTGGACAAATGCTTTGGAAGCCCTTAGTGGGTTGAGTTACTAGTCCTGGAAGGCTTATTTTGACAAAGGCTCTGGAAGCCCGATGACAACTGTGGGTTGAGTTTCTAGTCCTGGAAGCCTTGGTTGGAACAAACGCTTTGGAGCCTTGGACAACTTGGGTAGATATCGATATGGTGATGGTTAGTGATGTCCGACCGTGAAGTGGAATCACTGGTTGAGGTAGTTTGGCCTTTGGAAGCCCTGGTTTGGTTTTGATTGATTTGTTTTATGAGATCCCACATTCATGCTTGGAATATGGCACGGGGGTGATTGGTTGAAAGAGAAATTTGGTTAAGCCCAATCTATGGTCGGGTGGTTTGTGGAAGTCCCATACCTAGTCAGCCAATTCAATCATCAATAAGAGCTCTTTCTCATTGGTATTGTATGGGTAAATATACTTGTTTATATGTGGTATATATGGATGTTATATCTTTGATATTTTTGTTGGTTATATGTTGGTTACGAGTGAGTTTTATGACAATGATGAAGTATGGCTCTCATCATGTTTTGATTAATTAATGAATGTATGAATTAATAGATGGTAATGTGGTTATTGTGATAATGCATCAATGCTTCTTAGAAATTCTCAAATAGGTGTGAGACCCCTATGCTCATATATGTTGTTTTAACTTGTATAATGCATATTTGTGACATGTTTGACGAAATGTTTGTCATGGCTAGCAGGAGTCTAATCAATTCCTTGTTCAAGTATTTGCATTTTTATCTTTGTTTCGATGTTACTTTCCTTTTTTGGAAGTTTCATGGAGTTCTGGGTAGTGGCCTTGAAAAAGTGGCACAAAATCCGGAGTCGTTAGCACAAAACTACCTAGAAAATTCCCCAGTCGTAGGCATGCCTTGCTGTGAGAGTGACTGGAGGGTCCTAGTTGCATGCATGCCCATGTCATGGGAACGACTGAGGATTTAATGTAGTAAAATGTCAGGTTGTCTCAGGGGCTGGTCACCTGGAAGGGTTGGATGGCTCCTGGGGGTTCTGTTGCATGTGTAGAAGGTCAGGTTGGTTGTGTTCCGTTGGTTCCACTTCCTTAACTGATACATAGGGAGTTGAATCATATCATAGTAACTCTTCGTCACATGTTTACCTCGGTTGGCCGATTACTTGGGTAGATGTGGGAGGAGGGTGTTACATAATCTAGAAGGCATAATATGAAACAACCCAAGGGAAATCAATGTATAAAATGACCTAAAAAAGTGTGTCAATTGCCTCCAACAACAAATTTGACATGCTTAACCAAGAAGATGAAGAAAATGAAATGGTAGTGACATAACCCAAAAAAAGTTGAGACAAATCCATTAGTTCAAAAGCCAATGAGAAGTATGAGGAAGTGGAAGAGTAAATTCCTAAAAAATTAACCAATCCCTTCACAAAAAAAACTAGATATTCTAGTGTCAAGCACTCCAGAAGTGTTTATGTTTAAGTTATAGTTCCTCCTAAAAAAAGACTCCAAAATCAATTGAGGAAGAATTAGAAGAAGAAAAAAAAGAAAAAGAAGTCAACAACTTCGGTTCTCCTTCTTTTACACTAAAAAAGATCTACTTCCTTCTCCTTGCTAACCAAGAAAAAGAAACCAAACTGAGAAAAAAGAGAAAAAAATATATATTTGAACATAATGTTGGAAATTTAGTAAAGGAAAAGATAACTCTGTATTGTTTTCTTTTTGTACGTTTTTATATTTTTATGTGAACAATTTGTTCAAATTTACTCGCATCATAAATTTGTGAATCAAATTAAAAAACACCAAATCTCGTTGACAAAAGCTTTGAAATAACATGCTAGTTTTTTTCATTGTTATTTTTAATTAACTTTAATACAAATATTTGTCAATCTCAATTTAATAAACTTTGAAATAACATGCTAGTTTTTTCATTGTTATTTTTAATTAACTTTAATACAAATATTTGTCAATCTCAATTTAATAGTAATAATAATATATTTAAAATATACACGTGTAATGCATATATATATATATATATATATATGTTCCCTATGTCCATGATGGGGACGGGGATAAGAAAGGCATTAATACATGCATAGATACATGCACAATAATCCTGATGTGACAAGGTGACATAATTTAACAATAAAGTAATTTATAAGTGTGATGTGTCTAATAAATAATGGTCGCGCTCGAGTGAATCCATTATATTGTGCCAAAGTTGACGACGATTAGAATGAGATGTGAGGATATTTACAAAGATGCATTATTATTATTATTATTTTAACACCACGATGCCACCGTTAAAGTATTCGATGGGATGGAATGGATAGCAAGTATTCAAATCCGGATAAGGCTTGTTGAATATTCGGAGCATATGTTTTAATAGAACACGTTAGGAATATTCGCCAGCCGTTTTTATTCAAAGGTACATAACTAAACGATGGCCCATTATATAAGTGTAGATAAATATTTTGGAATGCCATTTAAAGTTGTGTGGTTTTTAAATGTGTAATGGGAGTTAAAATGTTATAACGGTTTTTTTTTCCAAATTTTATTTTCATGGGTTTTATGGATTGAATTTATTATTGGGATTAGTATTTTAATAGATATTTTGTTTAATTTAACATTTTGGTTAAAAACTTTCATATATATAGATGTAGTTGGTTTTGAGTTTTAAAGATAATTTTAATAGAATAAAAGGCGAAGAGAAACGAGAAATATCACTATTAAGACATGATGTTGTGATTGAAGGAGTGATTATATGAATGATGTAACTACATGATTTGAGGGACATGAATAATTATTATGTTGATATAATTTTATTTTGATGATAAATGAAGATTTATTAATTTTTTTCTCATAAAAACTTGTAATTTTATTTATCTAAATAGAGAACATAATTACATTTTGTATATGCATATAAAATTCAGAAAAAAAACAGCCTCACAACATCAAACCCTGGGACAAAAACACCCTAGTATCACCCCTAGGGAAACCTCGGAATCAAAAACAGGTTGAAACCCACAGAGAGGACTAACTAAGCACAATCTCATTACATGTAAATGATATAGATGACACAATGATCTGCTGACAAAATCCAGAGGGTACAAATAAGTCAAGGGTCGAAAGACCTTGGAAAGGGAAGTAGAGCCCATGGAACCAGCCAAACGGAGACAAGAGAAAAAATGGCCCTCGAAGCCAAGAGCGATGCCACTCCAGAACCCACTGTGTCTAATGAACTGAAAAAAACCAAGCAACAATGACAAAAGGAAGAGGAAAGTAGGGAATATGGTGCCAAAGAAGCTCGACCAAGAGGACATGAGCCACCCCTAGCATCAACACCAAAGCATACGAAGAAAACCATCGATGAGAAAAACATTAGCAAAGAAAGTGGCACCGATGACAATGAAACCCCCATGAACGAGCCACACAAAACACCAATGAAACCCTGCCAACAAAAAATGATTGACGACTACAGAAAATTAAAAACTTGAAAGATGATAGCTAGCAGCATGAACCAGAGGGCACCAACGACTAGGGTTCCCATTGTTGAGCCCTCTACTCCCTCAACACCCCCCGCTCACCAAAAAGACTTATTATTAGAGACATACTAGTCAAAAATATTTCACATAATATTTAAAAAAAAAAAAAGAAAAAAAAAAGAAAAAGAAAAAAGAAGAAGAAGAAGAAGAAGAAGAAGAGAGTGTGACTTATAAAAGTTTAATAGCAATTTCAATTATGAAACTTTACTTTATGATATATATGTCATGCAATATATTTAGGGCATATTGCAAAAGAAGAAGCACACTTCTACTTTCTCACACTCTTATACATTTTGTTAAAGTGATGAATTCAACAATAATGAATGACTTCACCAGGTGAATTGTTTACTATTACATAAAATTATAATGATAGTTTTATTGAAAAATGAAAACTCCAAATAAACTTCATTTAATCATAAATATATTTTACTAATTTAATAGGTCGATGATCTTGGTTCAAGTCTAGTTTTTAATTATGCATTGATGCTAATGCCTAATGCTTGCTAGCTTTTAAATGTATATTGACATGCAAACAACCAAACCACCTCTTTTGTACTTCTTGTCTTTATCAACATAAGTTTGCCACATTACATTCCTCGAAAAAAATTGTTAAATGATATTTTTCAAAAATAAGAGATTTAATTGTCATTGTAACTTGTTAAAAAACTATATTTGAATGATGATTGAAATGACTATAAAATATTTGGTTGAGTAAAAAGACAAATTAGAAAAAGAAAGAAAGACATTTGAAAATAAAAAGAAGATAATTAACAAGCATACTGATTTCATCATAATGGGATGATTTGGTCCAAACAACTTTGCTTTTTGACTAATAGAGAGATATCATGTCATAACATGGAAGATCATGCATGGACATGACATGGAAGAGGGTCACACTATGATCTTGTAAATGAGTATGTGTATGTGGGTGTTAAAGAAGCATGGAAGAACTAAGTTACTCTTACCAATATCTAGGTGGTCGTATCCAATAGAAGTAGAATGAAACCATAACTAGGTGGATTAATAGATTCAACATTATGGGCATTTACTCCATCAACAACTCAAGTGAACAAGAGGAACACACATAGGAGGGAATCATCATAGCGAGTGATTAATTTTCATAGATAGGTCGAAACAATCATCTGACCATAAGATATTCCCACCCATTTACAACCATATTTTCACCATAGCTTGAGAAAATAATAGCATGATGTCATCCATGAAGCTTTCTACCCTTGTAAACAATCCCTGGAAGTCCTGGTTACCGGGTGCAAGCCCCGGAAGTGATGATTGATGCTATGTGATTCATTTCACTAGTTTCAATCCCACTTCTTCACCCCTGTGAGCATCACCCGATGCAATGAGTGCTAAGTGAACTATTCAAAAATCATGAGAAATTAGTCAGTTACGACTACCTCTCATGGAAATGGTCATAGATGAATGACTAAATTAACGCATTTGAATCCCAAAAATGATATCTAATATAATGCACTGCGGAAACCCCTCATACTTAAAATACTCTTGTCAAGGTAGCCATGGAATGTTAGTGTAGATCAATCTAACATTAGGACATCAAACCAACCAAATAATTGGATTTGAACGAATGAGGGTGACATCAAACCAACCAAATAATTGGATTTGAACAAATGAGGGTGACCAACAAACTAATATACGAATATATATTTTATTGAAATGGAATTAGTATTTTGCATCTTATGAGTTGAATTCTCCGAAGCTATTTTTCCTTGCTCAAAAAATAATAACATCTTAACTTTAATCTATTGAAAAGGACTTAATTAAAAAAAACACCATAAATATCAAAATTCTCATTTTCTTAAATATTAAAAAAAAGAAATAAATTAGATACAAATTATATATATATATTATTTATATTAATTTAATTAGTTTTTATTTTTATTATATATTAAAGTGGTTAATAAAATATAATAAAGTTACTTTAAGTATAATTTTAATTATATTTTGATAATTAAAGTATACAAGGTTTGGTCGAGTGTGACCTCATAAAGAAAAAAAATCCAAAATTAATAGACCCCTTTTATGGATATACAAAGATTCATTCTCGGGAATCCCAAATCGGTCTGGTGTCCTAAAGGTGCCCCTCAAGTCAGGTCAGCTCTAAAGTCTGAGATGCCCCTCAAGTAAGGTAACCTCTCGAGTCTAGCATATGCTCGAGAGACCCTCAAGTTAGGTCAACTATCGAGTACCTCGATCCAGCCCTCAAGGAGGTCAGCCCTAAGGTACACCGATCAATCAAAATCAGTTAAGGTGTCCCCCCATTGGGGAAAGCAATTTGGCTCGAGCAAAACAAACCTCCAATTGTTGGTCCTCTCTAAGGATAGGACTGGGGAACCACTAACTTTTGGGCAAACATCCCAATTGCTCCGGTCGTCACCAATGATAGGACTGGGCTATAACCTTTGGGGGTGCTTAGCACGCCAACACCAAGGCAATTCGATCAAGTCAAGGAGTCCCATTTGTGGGTTACCCACATAGAGGTTGGTGTATAAAGTGGTCATAATTCTCGGTTTAAGAAATTCTTTATCTCACAAATAAGAGATCTTATACACCAATTTGATGTCTAATTTAATATACATTAAAATTAAATTATTATTATTATTAAAAAAATTGCAAAATTAAATAATTATTATTAAAAAAATTATATTATAAATTACCATTCATTTTGATTAAAAAAATAAATTAAAATAAATTGTTATAATTCATTTATTTATAAAATAATCATTATAAATAAATAATTTTATATCGAACTCGTTTTATAATTTAATTATAAATAATGTCTATAAATTTTTTAAAAATATTAAATTTATTTATATATTTATAAATGTAATTTTAACGCACATTAACTTAAATTTATGAGAAATTTAAATCTTAATACCTAATATATTTTATAACACTATGAATAATTATCAATTCAAGTAACTTTTACTATCAATTCAACTAACCTTTCTATATATATATAAATTTTTGATGATTTTCCCTCACAAATTACTTACAATTTTAGAACATTCCACCCCACCACATAATTATCACATCACATAATTGTTTGATTTTCAAACTCACATTGGAAGACAAAATGAAATTAACATGCACCTCAAAAATAAAATGCGTAGGATGAATGAAAACCACAAAAGTCTCGATCAAGGTACCCACGAAATTGAGCAGATTGCTCAACTGGAATTGGTAATGGATGTGTAGATTAGAAGGAATGTCCCACTATTTCAACGTCATGGGGTATGCCTCATTGTCTAGCCAATTGCGGATGAGGATTTTTGCGAGCAAAATCATGTTGCAAGGTTTATACGTCGAATATTCCCGCCGCAGTAATCGAAGATGCTACGCTGGTGCGCAGCAACCTCGAATTTTATCCGAATATATGGTGGCATATTCTTGTTCATCGAGATCTTTATTTTCCATATATGTCCGCCCCATCGCAAGGTGGAGGGTTTTCAACGACGCTGTCGAGGGTTTGAAGTTTGGTCTGTATACAGAAGAGTATAATTTCATCTCTGGCTGGCTGTAAGGTATTTTCATCAATTTTAATGCTTTATTTTGATCTTCCGTGCGTAATTTATCCCACTTCTTTCACCTGATGTGGCTCTCGTAGTTGATATCAGAGCCTCTCTGCGTTTCTCACGGCTAAATTGCAATCTTTTGCTTTACTTTGATCTCTTGTGCGTGGTTTATCTCTACCCTTTCACCTGGTTCGGCTCTCCTGGTTGACATCATAACCTTATTGATTCTGACGGTTAAACTAGAATTTTTTGTGACAATAATTAATCCTTTTTGCTATCTTTATAGTAGTGCTGGTTGTAATTATATTTGTGTTTCTTGCTGTTAAATTAGAAGTTTTTGTGAAAATAATTGATGCTTTTTGCATTTTTATAGCAGTATCCGTGTGTATATGTATTATATATGTGAATGTTCTTTTGGATGCGCGCGCCATTGTTTCCGGTTAAATTGGAGACGCTTGTGAAAAGTTGTCTCAAATTTACATTAGATTCTTTTAAAGCTTTAATGATTACGGAAATTGTCACCATTTTTTGTTTTCCTAGGTGCAGGGCTTCTGAAGTATTTTAATGCTTTGCTGGAATTCAATTTGAAATGGTTTTCGTCGTCCCATCTTCCTAAATCGGGGTTTTCACTGCCATTTTACCCCTTTTTTGGATTTGCATTGTATGGTGGACTTTAATGATTTTTGATAGAACACAGCCTCTGGATGCTTTATTGTGACTACAATAATCAATAAAAAAAAGCCACAAAATTGAGCTGTTATTAGTGAAATTGGATCTTCTTTGTTATTGTATATTGGTGAAAATGAAGTTCAAATTCAAAGAAATTGGTTCATGAGCTCAATCTGGTTAGAACTTTACTAGCTTGCTGCTTTTCCTTTCAAGAATTCAGGAGTTCTACTTGCTTTTTATATTTTCTTCACCAATGGGTTTATGGCATAAGCAGTGATGTCACATCAGTCTAGAAGTTTGCAAGTTTGGCTTCTTTTTGAACCTATAATAATCGATCTTACATTTTCTGTGTTTATTTAATCAATATTAGCTTCCATTGTATTACTCACTTAATGATGTTGTAACAAAGAAACGAGTTCTTGGTTTGCCTCTTGAAATTTTGTGTTGCAATGTGTCACAGTACAAGCAAGAATAGTCTTTGGTCGAACTTACTTATAATCATTGCATGGCTATATTTTGTCGGAATTCATTTTTCTTTCACGTCTTTCGGAATGTTTAGAGGCGTCAATCATTATGCTGCTTACTGAATGAGGAATAAAAAAATTATAATTTGTTTGTAGAGATATTGGACTCGCCAGAAGAAGAAGAAGTAATTAGGGAATGTGTTTTAAATTACTGTACTCCTGCAGAGGTGTCGAGGTACTGTAAACTTTTTATTGATCTTGCATATCTGTTTTCAACTGTTTGAATAAATAAAGAACATTCCTAATTTTTGCTTCTCCACCTGAAAACTTACTCTCAAATCTTGCAGAAGCAGCTTTGGAGGAAGACTTATACATCGGGCTGTTTCTAGTGGATCACAGCAGTATTTAGTTTATTCCAGGGAAGTCTAGAATTATAAAAGATAAACAAGATAAATCATGAAGTTTGGTAAGCGTCTGCAGATCCAGATCGAAGAAACTCTTCCCGAATGGCGTGATAAATTTCTATCATACAAGCCTCTCAAAAAGCGACTAAAACAGGTCTCGGGCCCAGAGTGGTTTACAGCTGTTGGATTTTGTGCAGCTAGTCCTCCACATGATGGTAGCTCGTCATCTGTG
This sequence comes from Pinus albicaulis, assembly GCA_034641835.2. Classification (NCBI taxonomy): domain Eukaryota; kingdom Viridiplantae; phylum Streptophyta; class Pinopsida; order Pinales; family Pinaceae; genus Pinus; species Pinus albicaulis. The sequence goes on from CM076584.1 coordinate 537,161,560, forward strand.
GTAGACAAGTTTATCCAAGAGCTCAGAAAAGGTAGTGCTGTCCTTGGTGAGATTGTAGATAAACCAGCAAATGAGAGTGCAGCTGAAGCAGCTAGCTCGAAGCCTGCTTCAGAAATTGGTGAAGGAATCAGTGATGAAGTGTCAAGTGAATCTAGCACCCATGCCCCTGCAGAAAGGAACTCTGAAAGAAAGACAGGAAATTTTGACGAGGAAGATTTTATTAATCTTATAAATGAGGAGCTTGAGAAGTTTAATAACTTTTTCTTAGAGAAGGAGGAGGAGTATGTGATTCACCTCCAGGTATGGTTGTCCATGTTCTCTCTGAATTCCAGTTTATTTCAAGCATCCAAAAGGTTAAAGAAAAAATGATCCTTATGGATGGCTGGAAGATGAATGCATTTTATCAGCTCTTCCTTGTTATCTAGAAAATTAACACCATTTGTGATTGCCCTTTCCAAGCATATTTTTCCACGCTAGTTATTTTATTAACTATTTTGATTGGGTTTTTTTGTCTTTTTGTTAATTGTTGTGATTGTTTGATATTAAAATTCTTGAATTCGTTTTTAAGCCATTTTTGTTTTAACATTTTAGTGATTGAGACTCTGTAGTATCTTGAATCACCAAAAAATTTGTGCTTCTGCTCATAACTGTTTGGATTATGTATCAAATGTAAATTAATTCTGAGTTTGCCAATTATTTGAGTTTGAGACATTGCGTTAGTTATCAGTTACTTCCTGTGTTGCTGGATATGCTACCCTTGTGTGTAGGATTCACCGACCTAGATCGGTATCTGCCCAGGATATCCCATGGAAGCAGATCCATTTGAGAAAGAAAAGGAGCTTGAGTTTGTGAAATAGAACCTGTGGAAATGGATCCAGAAATTTTGAAATGGGTCCTGAAACTTCCAGTGCTTTTTTGACCCACCAGTCTCCAGAAAATCAAATTTTTAATGAAATAACTTCCAAAACCCTAAACTTGTGAAGAATAAATTATAAAACCCTATCCTTATGTCAAGGTCTTTTGTCAGGGTTTTTATCTATCAAGGTCTGCTCTCAAGGTTTGATGTATCATTATAGTCAAGGTCTGCTCTTGAGATCTGATCTTATCCTTATGTGCTACATTGCTGCTTGCTTCACCCACACTATTATTTATTGCTGACATAGCCTTTATTCATTGTTGATGTGGCTCACAAAAACTTTGTTATGACTGCTTCATGCTCATGCTGAAATGGTCTTTAATATTATCAATTATCAATAATGGTTTAACTTAGCAAATTATCAGTTATGGTACATGGGTGGCTAATACTAATATGCATGAGAACTTTCTTTTTGGTTATAACTTATAGTTCTACTCCTGTGATTCCTGAATGGTTTTGATTCTTAACTCTTACTCTAAAAATATTTATATACCTTTTTGTACTTGTGGTTTCCTTGCCTGTATCTGGATCTTGGCTTTTCAAAAACATGGTGGATCTGTATCTGTATCCTGGTAACTTAGATTATAGTGTGCTGCAAAGTTGTGTCAGGTGCTTATGTGAGGAAATCTGTGTTATTTGTAAAATAATATCTCTAATTTGACCTTATGGAATTGGAGCTATAAAGGTTGGACATCCTATATTGTATGCTATATATATGATGGTGAATCCTTTTTTTCCCCAAGATGATGGTGAATCCTTTGTTTGGTGGAAGATAGTGAACTTAATTCCCACATTTTATGTTATTGAGTTTGATCCAAAAGCATAACCTATCCAACATAGTTGTACACCTTCTCACTTATGCTCACTTTGAAATAAGGTGGCTTTTTGAAAGACCTGTTCATTTGAGGGGCACCAAAAGCAGAACTATTTGCTTACTTTTTATGCAGAAACCATCTTTGTAGTTTGAATTTTGAAACAAGGTTGCTTTTGAAAGACCTGTTAATTTTTGAGGCACCAAAGGCAGAATTGTTTGCTTACAGTTTATGCTAAAACCATTTTCACTTATACAACCAAATGGTTTATCTCTGAATGCCCTGGGTGCAGGTAAGAACGTTTCCCCAATTTAGGGAATACCTGAATAATGGATATTTGCATTCTATTCTTATCAACATTGAGATGTAAATATAAGCTATCTTTTTATGCTTATTTCAAATCCACAACTTCAAATGTAGTAAGGGAAAAAAAGGAAAGGGTTCATTTTATGTTAAAGATTTCTCGAAAGTATTTACCCTCTATAAGAACTTTTAGCATGAGTTAACATGTTCATTTTATTTATGTATATTTCTAAAAAGTAGTTCTCCTCAGAGGGGACATTGTAACCCTGTTAAAATTGGACAACTAGGTCCAAACTCCGGGTTGTGCTGCTCAGATGACGACCCCAATATTTTTATTGGATTCCTCTTTCGGAGAGGTGTAAGATTGATCTAAAGATCATCTCGATCGGATGATCAGAACATGTACTTTGAATTTATTCCACTTATGTGCTAGGTCGGCCTGGAATAAAATATAGACTTAAATGTCTTAAAGGACGTGTCACACACCCACAAAGATTCCTATATATTGGAGAGACTTAGAGATCATTTGACACATATTGGTGTGAAGGAATTCTCTGTCTTGGGATAGCGTTGGAGCTGCGTATTCTTTGTTTGGGTTGTTCTGGGTTATGTGTGACACGTTAGGCTGAATGACCTATTAGTTTGCTGGTTGAAGCATCCTGCTGATCGCCGTAATGCCACCATTTCCTATATCTGTTTTGGCTTGTCTTCTATCGATCTATTAGCGTGTTCTATCTTCTTCAGTATTGTGCCCTAATCTGAAATGGCATAGAACATATGCAAAATTTAACATGGTATCAGAGGCGAGGGAGAAGACAATGCCCAGCTTATCTAGGGCAGCAAACAGCAAGATGTGGGTTATTCTGAAACCTCTTTGCAGCCTCCTCAACCTTATCCGTAAACTCGCTGTGGCCAGTTCTTTTCGTATGCATGTCTGTCTTGTTTTTTTTGGAGCGGCAGGGCTTCTCGCAGGCTGTGCACAGATTAAGCACAGCTTCAGTCGATTCAGAAAATTGACGGGGCCAGTTAATTTAGAAAATTGACGTGGGCTTCAGTCGATTCAGAAAATTGACGTGGGCTTCCTATTTCGATCTTAGAACTTATTCCAGTAAGACGGCAAACCATTTGGGCATTCCGGAAAACGTGATAAATGCTTAAAAGAGCCAATGACATAATTGAAGAGGGTTCGAATAAAATGGCGTGAGGGCCGAATTGAGAAATTGGCGTATGATGATTCAACACTATGCAGTCGCCGTTTTGAAACGCATTAAGCACCAGAGTTAGAAGGCTCTGCAAATTTAACTGGCTGCTATGGCGGATTTGATGAGTAGCGACGACAAGTCAGCGGACGCATTGGACGTTGCATGGTATTGGACGCGGCAGTGGAAAGCTGATATAGTTGCAGACGTGGATTCTAGTATGCTGTCATGACCGTCGAATGAACCTGCGGATATATCACTGTATGAAGTCGCGGGTCATATCACCTCAAGAAATGACATCGTATAGTTTTAAATGACAGCGTATGCATTTTTAGAAGTGCTGGAGGTAACAGCGTATATGAACCGCAGCTCAGAGAGGTTATCCAGGTAGAATTTTGACTCTACCCGAATCGAACCATGGACCATGCAATCAAACTCCCGCGGTGGACTATGCTCAGCACTGACAGACCGGAAAAAACAGTAGAGGCCGCTGCAGAGCATAGCCATGTCAGCGGATGCCCCGTCTCCGTCCATTCCTCTAGGGGAATTAAGGATCAAATTCACGAAAACGGGAGGGGGTAGGCATTCTATTGAAGAATGGAAGCGTTTTTTCAAAAGAAGCCCACTTATTTATCCAGTCCAGTGAATTTATTTTACGGAGCATTTAAGCTGACAAATTATCGCTGAAGTTCGAGTCCTCAAATTCTCTTGTCGTCGTCAGCTGCTTTAGGTTGCCGGAAGAAACTGCACGATAAGCAAATGAATAACGCTGTACACGAGGAGGACTTTAAGCGTAGAGTCGAAGGCTGAAGGATGTAACCTGCACACATCGTAGCCATTCGAGCTCTTGAAAATTATAGTAGAAATGAAATCGAAGGTGCAATTTTAAAATTACCAGTTAATTTTTTTTTTGAAGAAGACGGGGTTCTCATAAAAAAAAAATGGTGCCTGTAAATTGCACCGAATTGTATGGTGGTGTGTGAATACAACACCATATAGAAGTTTACGGAAAGTGCCATGTGTGGGTCCTCCAGATTATTAAAAGAAATCCCAAACTGCAGCAGGATGTATTAAAACCGTATATTATAGTTTGGATTTTCAAATTGGCTCATAGAGGCTGTTGCATATCTGTGTGTATACCTGTAGGGTGCCGCCATCATTTAAAAGCGCAACTCTATGTATACCTGTAGGGTGCAACCTCCCAGTGAAGGTTAGCTGCAGTCTAAATTAAATATGCTGATAAAATACGCAGTGTATGCTGCTGTAGAAAGGAGCCGCTGGCACAACAGGAAGGACAGTCCATGTTTTGACAACCATGCAGGAGAGTCAAGATATGTTAGAAGGCAGTGAGTTGCTGAAAAGATGTTTTGAGACCGACTTGCACAAGTTTTTCAAAATGTTTGGTCACATCATTGCCATGGACCAGAGGACCGGAATGAGCAGGGATGCTGGCTTTGTAAATGTTGCCATCAGGGAGGATGACAGAGCTTCAAAAAAAAAAAAATCTCATTCTGAGAGTTGAATGGGCATCTTCTAAACAGACAGCCCAAATCCTTTGTGGGATTTTAGGCATTTTTGGCTAAACTGTTGCGGGACTCTTCACCTCGCTATGCTGTTCGAGTTTTGGACAATGTAGTTACTCCAATTTTGAGAACAATGAAGGATCCATTGGAAGAGTACTCCAGTCTTAATCTGAGTGGAGATCATGATGAAATTGAAGTTATGCAACAAATGAAACTGCATACAGCATGTGTGAATGCAAGGCATGTGCTATGGCTTATAAGAATGATTGAATTAAGAGTTGCAGACATCGCAGCAAAAGAATGTAGTGATCAATCCACATTTACTGAAATACTGCATGGCGTATCATAGTTCCAAGTCTTCCTGGACTTATCCTTTGTTGCACTATTTCTGTAAAGGCAGACTTGCTGAATCTTGTTTGAAGGCATCCTGATGAGTGTTGTGGTAATACCACAACAACAAGCCATGTGGTTATCACAGGAGTATTTTGACTATGTGATCTGAGGCAGCCACAGATTCAAGCTAATGTTGGACGCAGACCAATGGTAATAATTCCCAGATTTGTGCATATGGCATAGACTGGATTTCAAGAGAAGACAAAGAAATTGTTCTGATGTACTTGACAAAGTCTTTAAGATCTCTACATAAAGGAGCAGTGAAGTACCTCATCTGAGAGTATTATGATACTGGCATAGCTGACCAGTAACAGTGGTTGTGAATCTGAACTCAACCCAGTGGCAATGACCTTAGAAAGTGTCTTGACCAGATGACAAATTGCAGAACTGAGATCTGAAGCCTTAGAGCCTTAGATCAGTCAACCATTCACTGCAAACGAGCAGATTTGGAAGCAAAATGCAATGCCACATGTATTAGATGATCAGCTCAAGTGCAGGATAAAAGGTAGATGTAGTCTTAGAAGGCTGCTTGAGGAAGCTACAACAGATCTCCTCAGAATAACAAGTAGTTGCTGTAAGGACTTCTAACAAGCTGAGGCGTGTTGATATATTCTCCCTGTTTACAGTGACATAGATAGACACCTATGTAGCAGTCAGCATGAGATATTAGCAGTCTCACTGGAGCATAATGGTAAAATGTGTTTCGGCAGCTTTCAGATCTTGAACCGCAATCAGCAAAGGCTGTTGGATGGCTTTGACTGTGGAAGATTAAGTCTCCTTACCAAGCTGGTGTCTTGGATGCCCTCATTTAAATTAGAAGTCTTCTCTCGAAAGAGAAGCTAGCATTAAGAGGGAGAATATATCTGTATATGCTCCTGAGCAGATACCTTTGCTAAACGAAAGAAGATCCTCATGGCTCAGGGACATATGGCTTCAGAGGGGGAAAATTCCGAAGGAAAACCAAGAAGCCATATAAATAACAGGGTATCTAGCAGCCATGAGTACTTTAACATGGCACTTTTGTACAATCCTAAGCTTGTACATTGAGGAAGTCGTAAAGCACTAAGTCCGAAGGATGGCAAGACTGTCGATCTGGCGGGAGTGTCAAAAGTTCAAGGTGCATCTGCTGTTCAGGAGGCAGTATGTATCACATGACATACTTGCACCTGTAGCCTGATATACCACCATTCGATCTATTATAGTCCTTGCTGCTACGTAAGGATGGAGTCTTCATCAGATGATGTGAAGACCGCATTTTTCTGCATGGTGTGATAAAGGAAGAGATATATGTGGAGCAACCTTTGGGGTTGGAAGTCCAGGATCGGGACACCCATGTCTGCAGGTTGAAGAAAGCCCTCTATGAGCTGAAACAAGCACCCTGAGATTGGTATAAGAGGATAGATAGCTACTTAATGAAGCTGGGCTTCACTCGAAGTAATGCTGATCCGAACCCTTACTTCAAGGTTGTCAAAGGAAAACCTCTCATTCTGGTGCTGTATGTGGATGACCTCTTCCTGACAGGTGCTGACCCTCTCATTCATCAGTGCAAGAGGGAGCTCGCTGCTGAGTTCGAGATGAAGGACCTAGGACTGATGTCTAGGCCTGAAGGTCTAGCAGAGACATGGCGAGATTTTCCTTTCTCAAGGAAAATACATTATGAAGTTTCTGGTATGATGGACTGTAAGTCCATGGAACTCAACTTTAAGAAGTTGAGTAGCAGCGTTGCTGGGCCCGTTCTACTGAGTATCGTCAACTCATAGGGACCCTGATGTTTTTAATGAACAACTGTTCGGATGTATGTTGTGCAGTGAACACTTTGAGTCAACACATGGTTGATCATAACATTCACTGGGTTGGTGCCAAGAAACTCTCGAGATATCTCTGAGGCACGATAGACCATGGGCTGAGATACACTGCTGGGAGTATGACACTCCATGGATATACTGATGCCGATTGGGCTGGCAGTGTGGTGGATCGCAAGAGCACATCTGGATGCTACTTCACATGTAGATTTGCTTCGGGCAGGAATCTAAAGTCGGTAGCCTTGAGCACCGCTGAGGCCGAATACATTGTAACATGTATGGCCTATTGTGAAGTCACTTGGTTGCGAAAGCTCTTCTGTGAGCTGTTCGAGCATGTGCTAGATGCCACCGTTATCCTTTGTGATAACCAGAGGGGGATTCATTTGTCATAGAATCCCGAGTTCCACGATTGATCCAAGCATGTTGATGGCTGGTACCACTTTATCTGGGATATGGTACAGCGAGGCGCCATAAGGCTCGATCATATAGGAACTGATGAGCAGGTCGCGGATATTCTCACAATGCCCTTGGGGAAGGTCATGTTCATAACCTTCCGTGAGAATCTTGGTATCGTGGAACGATCCTATTCTGAGGGTCCTGTTGGACGATGAGCTCTGGGAGCTCTGGGGGGCTTTGGGGACAGCTTCTCGGAGCTATGAGCAACCACAAGGCTAGGCTTGCCGAACCTTGTTGGTGTGCTTGGACCCCACCGTTGTGATTATTGAGTTGGTTTACCTCTCATTATCTATGCCCCGTATGCATCCTACCCATTGAGTTCGGGGCTCATGGGAAGTACCTCTCATTTGGCCAATGAGATGGGAAAGGCTAGAGACTAGTAGCAAAGACTGATGGACGCATCAGAAATTGTCGTACTCTCTATCTAGGATGGCACGGTCCAACCACTTGATCTGGGATCAAGTCTTGTGAGGTCTCGGACCTCTGCCTGACTTCGGGTCAGATGAACCAACTTCGGGTTGGTTGGAGACTCCTTGTGAGTCCGATAGAGGTTTTGACCTCTGGGCTGAATCTGTCAGCCGGGAATGATGTCTTTGTGACTGACCCACTTTTGTTCTGAAATAAAGAGGCCAGCAAAGCAAGTTACGGCGGGATGACGCACGATGCTTGGATTGCACTAGTGGACGGAGTTCTCCCTAGTTGAGAGGGAGTGTTAAAATTGGACAACTAGGTCCAAACTCCGGGTTGTGCTGCTCAGATGACGATCCCAATATTTTTATTGGATTCCTCTTTCGGAGAGGTGTAAGATTGATCTAAAGATCATCTCAATCGGATGAGCAGAACATGTACTTTGAATTTATTCCACTTATGTGCTAGGTCGGCCTGGAATAAAATATAGACTTAAATGTCTTAAAGGACGTGTCACACACCCACAAAGATTCCTATATATTGGAGAGACTTAGAGATCATTTGACACATATTGGTGTGAAGGAATTCTCTGTCTTGGGATAGCGTTGGAGCTGCGTATTCTTTGTTTGGGTTGTTCTGGGTTATGTGTGACACGTTAGGCTGAATGACCTATTGGAGACTTTGCTGGTTGAAGCATCCTGCTGATCGCCGTAACGCCACCATTTCCTATATCTGTTTTGGCTTGTCTTCTATCGATCTATTAGCATGTTCTATCTTCTTCAGTATTGTGCCCTAATTTGAAATGACATAGAACATATGCAAAATTTAACAAACCCCGAGCTAATATATTTCTAGAAAGGTTTATCCTCTAATGGGGAAATTGTAAGCATGAGCTAATGTTTCTCTCTTTTTCTCACTCTCTATCTTTTTATATTAGTTAAAAGGTTTTTATATCAAAGAAAAGTTCTAGAGTTACAAACATCTGAGCACCTTAGGTTGCAGATTGGGGGCTCAAGTTGCTCAAAACTTGGAAATGTGTTTAGTGTTTGAAATGGGGATGGTGTGAAAAAGTGACCCCCAAAATTCTATGAAATACAGAAATGATAATTTAGAAGTTTTTTTTTTCAAATAACAAATTGAAATTATCAAGAAAATTGAAGTTAACAAATTAATAAAATCCTTTATCATATAAAATTCCATATAGAATTACATTATGCAAGGTCTAAATGATTCATATATATTTAACTTAGGGGTTAAGAGTAGCAAAAGTAGTAAAAATAAAGTCTAAAAGTTCAAAGGCTTTTATTTTTCTTTTTAACGAAAAACTCAAAATTAGCCACTAGCAAAGGAGCCTTCTTTGGATCACCTTCATAACTAATGCCATGGTTGTCATTTGAATCTCTTGATGTGATGAAAGGTGCATAATTTGAAGGGACTCTTTGAAGAAAGTCTCCCATTACTTCAAAAGGAAGGTAACCTATCATCTCATCTTTGAATCACCTTCAATTTTATCATTGTGGTTGTCATCAAAATCTTCAATGGTGGTGGAAGGTGCCACTCTCAGCCCAGGGAACTATTTGGAGAAATTTTGTCCTTTTTACGTTCTCTTATGGTAGGCAAGAAGAGTTAGCTTCATAAACGTATAACATTAACATTGATTTGCAATTGTAACTACATTGCCATGAATAGTGTTTGAAATGGGCATGGTACCAAAATTTTAGGAAATAGGGAAACAATAATTTTTTTAATAAGCTAGCTATTGATATTTTATTAATCAAAATACAAAATGATCCATAATCAAATGCCATTTTGGTCTATCGCTTGGGAAACTAGACTAATGGTAGTAAAATAAGTTCTTTGTCCACAGAATTTGAGATGTATTACTTATTCCTAAATCTATCTATAAATTACTATACTCGGGCATATATACTATCTGTATTTCTAGAGTTGTATTGAAAGAAAAATACATTACTGTAGCCAAAAAACATTAACAAGAAAACAAAAGAACTATATATGTTAAGGAGTGAGACATCCTTCAATTAGTGGTGTGTTCAATTGCTGGGTTATCCTCTACCAGTTATAGGCTAGAATCTTCTAGGAAATTGCTTCTACTTTGTCATGCACTTATATTTGGAGTTGCGAAGCATCGAAACAAAGCAATATTTCATTATGTTACTCATTCCTCTCAACTAAAAATTTACTCGCGTCTAATTCCCTTGACTAAATTCAACATCTACTTTGTCATCTGCAAGGTAGCTTCGCTCTATGTGTGCATTTGCTTCTGCAATTTCAATCTTAACCCGAATCTTAGATGGATTTAGTGTTATATAAGAACGGGCAAAGGATTCAACATTGAATTGGGCATGATTTAGAGGAGGACTATGACGACCTTGACGTGCTCGACGTCCAAAGCCATTGTGAGCCATGGGTGGGAGATCTGGTTGAAGGTATTTGATAAGGGGTAGAGTCGACAAGGGGAGAAGGTAGGGGGTGGGATGACAGAGAAAACGAGGGGCAAATAACAAGGGAAAACCAAAGGAGGAAGGGATCAAGCTAGGCATCGGTCTAATTTTGAGAATCAAATTTCTGTTAATCCAACATAGGGGAGCCTAAATATACAAAAGGGAAAGCCATTGTAGAAGGAAACTTACCCAAAGTTTGGCCATGATGAGAGCAGTAATATTTGATTGAGGGAAAGATTGATTAGTGACTTCTTGAATGCCTTTGCAATTAAAACCCAATCCTTTGTTGTGCTTTGCATGATGATCTTCATAATATGAAGAATGGTGTTGTGATGGGTACAAAGGTTCCCATGATGAGATCTTGCAACTTTATTGTACCTTTGAAATCACTTCTGTTAAACAGTCAGAGGATGGTGATGGATGTGTGTCATTAGGGTTTGGCATAGAATCCCAGGCACCCGATTCAGTGGAGGGAAATAATTTTAAAATAGTATATATTTATTTTATTCTATTTTTCTAACAAATTATTAAGATGAGAAAAAATTAATAAAAACCTTTTATATATAATACCATATAGCATTATATTTTGTGATGTTTGAGCTTTAGCTTTATAGATTCAACCATATATGCCAAAATATAAAATGATTTATGCAAAATTCACTTAGCTCTAAAAAATTGAGGATAATAATCTTAGAGTTATAATCATTAGGGGTTTCATACAACTTAGATTATAATCTGCCAAACATACTTGAATAGTGCTCTAATCAAAGAATTGCCTTATTATATTGCTGCTAGAAGTAGGTTTTAATTTCTACCAAAATATGCAATTTGTCCTTATATGCAATGAATGGTGGTAGTGATGCAATTTGTAGTGCTCATGGTGTTAGAAATGAAGGAAACATGTGAGAAAGTATGAAAATAACAAACTTATAGTGTTTCATTTGGTTTTGTTCCTTTATTAAAAAAATTGTAATTTTTTTTTTGTACAATTCATTTTTTTTAAAGTGAAAAGTGTTTTTTCTTAAATTTGCAGAGGTCATGGGGGCCCCACACAACCCTAATTAGGCATTAGGTGGTTGAATAGGTGCCCCTCTATGTCGAACATACAACAACCAATAGATGAATTTGAAATGTTTTTATATTAGGAAATGGCTTGGAAATGTTTACAAGGAATTTTGGTTTTTGGATTTTTTTTTGGTACCAAATTGTTGTGGGGTATGAATTCCTTGAAACCTGGGGGTTAAAAGTAGCAACGATTAGTAAGAGTATTAGGTCCAAAAGTTAGAACTGTTACAAGCCCTTTGTTCTTCTTTCTAACCAAAAACCTATAAAAAAACTACTACAAGGGAGCTGCCTTTGAATCACCTTAATCCTTGTTTCCATGGTTGTTTGAAATCTTTCGAGGTGATGGAAGGTTCCTCTCTTAGGTGTGGAAACTATTTGAAGCAAGGTTGCTTGGAAGCAGAAGTGCGGAGCGACAATTTTCAAAAGATTCTTGGTTGGGAGCGAATCAGGAGCAAATTTCATATAATTTATATTTTTATATATTTTGATGCATATATGCCAACAAAAGGGATGTAGAATGATGAATTAGTTATAAAAAGCATCTAACATGGATTAAACCATATAACATCAATCATCTAGTAGACATGGGATCATCAACTTGAGCTACATAAACATTTTCTGGCTTAGAGTCTAAGGACTCCTCAGACTCCTTTACAACCTTATTATTAGTAGTAGTAATAAAACTAGACATCAAAACTACAAATCACTGATCAACATGATCACTCATGAAACTTATCATTGATTTCACAAAAATGGGATCATTAACAAGAGCTACATAAACATCATCTAGCTCAAAGTCTCCAGACTTGGATTGCTCAACCTTATAATATGGTAGAAATTGAAGAAGTTTAACATGCCTAACCAATTATTTTGGTTTGAGTGAAGGGTTCATCTCCTCAACCTTATAATATGGTAGAAAAAGCTTAGCATGCCTAACCAATTATCTTCCTTTGAGTGAAGGGTACATTTTAGTTAAGGCCATGGTAGAGGAATTCAACAAGCAATACCACCAACATCAACGAAGTTCAACAATCAATGACATCAACATCAAGGTACTTAAAGGGCTTCATGCTCTTTTTCAAATGCCAATCTCTACCCTCACATATGACATAATCAATTGGAAGTATTGTAATTCCCCAAATCTTGAAATCCTTAAAACCATAAGTCTGTTGGATTTTGAGTGATATCTAAAAATCTAGTTTCTCCATATGACATCCAATGAGGTCGAAACCACTCTCAAAGATCCTAAGTCATTTCATGGTAATGTTAAAAATTTAAGAAGGATGAAAATGAAATATAAAGGAAATGCCACTTTTACTTCAAATTACCATTGATTGCCAACATTGCTAGGGTTGAGAATCTTACCACCTGTGAAAGCACTAGGGAGGCAACGGATTTTGTTTTCAGCGGGAGCAACCAAGGAGCAATTTTTTTGGTGGGAGCGTGGTCCTTGGGTCGCTCCCTAAGCGCTTCCATTCAAATTGCGCTTCGGGAGTGGGTGCGAAGAGGGGGGGGGGTGGCGCTCCCCTACAACTTTGATTTGAAGAAAGTCTCCCACTACAAAAGGTAAACTATCATCCCTTCTTAGAATGGTCCAGTGCCCCCCTGACTCCCGCTCTTGAAGCGTGCTCTAAATGGAAGCGCTCAGGGAGCGACCTCGAGAGTGTGTTCTTGCAAATTTATTTTTGCTCCCTAACTTTTCTTCGCAATTTTTTTTTGCTCAATTGTTCAACACCACTATATAAGTATGCGATAAATCTAGTGAGAAGGAAAAGGGTTGGAACAATAAATTTTACATGCTCCCATTGTAAAACAACCTACACTAGTTCATATACTTATGTAAGAAAACATCTCTACAAGAATATACCATGCGATGAAAATAACACTGTATGGAGTCAAAACTTGTGATCAAATGCTAGCAAAAGATAGGAACAGATGCAAAATAATACCCAACCGCGATACAATTCCCTCATACAAATGGAGGGTTTCCTGCTAGGGCAAAAACACATAAATTCTATTGTCAGATCTTCCACCTAATGAACGGTCTAGATTGACTACAAAATTACAATATTTTACAAGGCAATTTTCTCAAAAACTTCCTTTCGAGGGCGCTGCCCCTGAACCCACGCCAAGGGGGGCTCAAAGGATGTTGCCACCCCCCGAAATCCCTTGCAACAATAGTGAGAGGCGGGGGGAGCGGGGGGAAGCCTCCTCACACCCCTCGTTAGGGTCTGGGATCCAAATGCGACCAAAACAAGACATCTGAATCAGGAAAGATAATCAGGCTCCACACCGAACATGATGAGAATCGAGATGTAACTTGTGGACCTGTGGCTGATGAAGATTATAACTACTAGATGATTGATGCTATATGGTTTAATCCATGTTCTTATGATTTTTATAACTATTTCATCATTCTACATGCTTTTGTTGACATATATGCATCAAAATATATAAAAACGCTCCCAAATTTACTCTCGATCCGAAAGCTTTTGAAAATTGTCGCTACCTGCTCTTGCTTCCAAGTAGCCTTGGACTTACATTCATTTCTTTTGTTGTGATTGTTATGTGAATTTCCCACGGTAATGGAAGGTATCCCCTTTTTTAGTTTCTTATAGTTGGTAAGCCAAGTTACCTCCATAGATTTTATCAAAGCATTAACATTGATTTGCAATTGTGATTACATTGCCAAGACCTATTTTTAAATTTTCACGAAGGTGAACATATCTTCCTTCAAAGGTTCATCAGGTCTAGGTAGGGATGCTTGTAGGTTTTTGTTGATGGAGGAAACTTCAAATTATGTTGTATGTACTTTAATTGTATTTAAATTCATGTCATGGATAGTTTATAGTTCTAGCAGCTCTTGTTTTCTCATCTTTCTGTTCTTTTGCTCATGTCTTGTTATCATTTCTAGTGTTTCAAAGATAAATTGCCTCTGAAGCTAATTATGGTCCTTATTAAAGTCCATTTTGAGAAATAATGTTATTTGTTTAAAGTTTAAAGTTTAAACCCCTTTGCACACTCCATGGTATCCCAGGTGAGAATCAAGTAATCTAAGTTCTATCAATGTTTTAGAAAACCATTCCGCTCTTGGAAAATACTGGTTTCAATGGCTTTGATTATCTTGGATATGACTTATAATTATTTTGTAAGATACGTTAGCAAGGTGATAGGGACGCTTCACCCCATAATTTGGTCCTTGTGGTTCCACTTGGGATTAACTTAGCATATTGTTGGCGATGGTCCCTTCTTAGGACACTAGTAACATGGCTTTGCATGATTCAAATGGAAGGCTATCTTTTCAAAGGGCTTATCATATGCATGGAATAGTACAATTTTATCTCATCTATCATTTACCATTTTATCTCATTTACAATTTTATCCAACCCCTCCACTTGAAGGGGATTTTCTATCTATTGTTTCTCAAAATGATAATTTTTCATTAGCAAACAATTTTGGCTGTATTCCTTGGTAGCTTCAATTGCTATAATAGGTTACTTTGGAAGCAATGCTAGTAATTTTACAGAATTGTCTTTGATGTTCTCAATTCCAATGTTGACCTTTTCATCTTCCCATTTTGGTGAAAGACTGTTTACTACATCTATATACCCTATACAACTATAACTACCTTTTAATGATTGGATTAAGCCTCATTTTGTGGGATCAAGTTCAAGTTTGTTTCTTAGCTCCTTCATTTGATTTTTATTTACCTTTGATTTCACCTCCTTAGCTGTCATCTTCCCAAGCACTTTTACGATGTTGGTGATGCTTTCATTATTGCCACTTTTCCCCAAATGATCCATCATCCATCTCTTGTAGCGCTTGGCTAAAAATTTCTTAAAAATCTTATCTTCGTCAAGCATTCTGACTTTTGGGATGAAAAACATCATGTGTAAGGCCCCCGTGCCTCAAAATTATCATTCTTAAGTTATATTTAAAACCAATTAGGTTAAGTGATCAAACATGGAACTTGCTTGGAAAACCCATTTTCCCTTTGAAGGGTTCATTGGCAACTTCCATGTGTAGATTATTTGACATGGATAGGTTGTAGTACGGTGGCTTTGATTCTAACATTATCTAATTAAATTCCATGTTGAAATCTCTTTGCACAATCCATCACACATTGGGCAGAGTAGCAATCATCCAATGCAAGCGCTGTAATGTGAGGGTCTTGTATTAAACAAAATCCACTGAACCTATCATAGATTGGTAGTCTCCCTTTGAGTGGTTTAATGGCAAGTTTGGCTTAGATTATTTAATCCATGGATCTCTCTTTCCTTCCCCCTCTTGTTATGCCATGTAAACCACCATTTGACCAACTAAATTTTGTAATCCCTAGTTGGGATATGTTTTGTGTAGATTATTTGATGTTGATAGATCTTACAGAGATACTAAGGTATATTGTATTAGCGTTGTTTAAGTATCTAAACAACTTCCATGTCTATATCTGCACATGTTCCATTACACATTGTGTAGAGTGATAGCCATCCAATGCAAGAATTGTAATGTGAAGTTCCTACACCAAATAAAAGCCTATGAATCCCTTTGAGTGGTTTAATGGCAAGTTTGGCTTAGATTATTTAAGCCATGGATCTCTCTTTCCTTCCCCCTCTTGTTATGCCATGTAAACCACCATTGACCAACTAAATTTTGTAATCCCTAGTTGGGATATGTTTTGTGTAGATTATTTGATGTTGATAGATCTTACAGAGATACTAAGGTATATTGTATTAGCATTGTTTAAGTATCTAAACAACTTCCATGTCTATATCTGCACATGGTCCATTAGACATTGTGTAGAGTGATAGCCATCCAATGCAAGAATTGTAATGTGAAGTTCCTACACCAAATAAAAGCCAATGAACTTATCATAAATTGACACATGTAGACCACATACACTTATGTACCATGTCTTGGAAGCAATAATGGTTCCTTTCATTTTTCTGTGTATACCCATGATTACTCCTCAACTTCTGCATGATTATTTTTGAAGGTAATATCCTCCCTTCTAGAACAAGGTGAGAAACTTTTCCAAGTGAAAGCCAATGAACTTATCTTAAAAATGTACATATAGCATCAACATGACAGATCCTCAACTTATGTAAGGGTATGGTTAGTCCTTTCAATCTCTATGATAATATGTTAAAATTCATCTAGATTTCTTTGCTTCTCTATTGCCATAGGGGCTATCATGTGAACATTGTTGCTTTTTCTGTTGGGATTTTCAGCTTGGTATCAATCAATTTGTTAGTATTTTCTTAGAATTGGGGCTTTCAAGTTTCCCCTAGCATGGGAAATGTTTGTCCTCCATATCACTTATGAACTAGGCTTGGTAGCAGCCATTTCTAGGGCCAATGTTTTAGGGATCATTTAGAACCTACTTTAAGGCTCACAACTTGCGCCTAGGATTGAGGCGAGGAGGAGGGCCTTTAGTGAACTGTTTCAACCCACCATTCCTTTGTTTTAATATCTTTGGTCCAATGCCTTCAATTTTTGGGATTCCCTTGGAAGCATGGTTGAGTTTCTTTGGATAATAATTTTTTTTCTTCACTGTGTTTGGTGTCCTTGGCAAGGTAATCTCAAAGGTCTAATGAACCCTAAGGCTGGGAGGTTGTTTGAATTGTCACAAAGATTCTTTCTAAAATACCTTTTAATTTGTGTTAAGAATGACCTAACATCCATATTTTTCAATGTGGTCTATACGTCTACATTTGATATCGAATATTTTCCTCACCCTCTCAGGGCTTAATACAAGGTTCCATAATTGTGTCTACATATAATCGAGGTTTGATGTAGCACAACTTTAGCAAACTTTTCATTAAGGTCAGTTAACCATCTTCTTTTCTCCCGTTTGGCATGTGTCCATTCATGACAATTATTTTTGTGGGGACTTTGGATTGAGAGAGACACACCAAAGATAAAGCAGAAATTTCAGAAATCTGCACTTTAAAGCAAATTTCACCTCATCTACTTGAGGCTCTGTAGATTCATTTCATAGAACTCACAGCCTTATGGCTGAATTTGAAATATAAATAACAACAACAATATACTTCAACCTTTTTCCAAACAAATCAGTAGGCAAGCTTAAGAAAATACACTAGAAATATGTACTTGAAGGAGAGAAGCTTCACATTGCTGAGGGAAAAATTTCCTCAAGCAACCAAATTGGAAAATTACTTTAGCAATAGTAAATTTATTACAATAATATATCTGATTTTTAGTTTCTTAGCAGGTTATCACATAACATATCAACCAGGCTGTCCCAATAAATCAGCATATACAAACCAAACGTGAGGGAGATGTTAAAGGAAGAAATTGGATCTCCTAAGCAAGCAATGAAGGCCCATGCAATGACAAGGAAAAGAGTGCAAGATACAATCATGGGACAAGAGGTTGTTTTGGTTCAATGTCAAGAAGAATTTCCACCCCATCAAGGGTGGCATCAGGGCACAACATCTATGCCATATAAATTGTGGTGAGATTGCACTTTACAAGAACTTGATGTGACCCAACAAAAATTGAAGCAAGCTCAAAAGCCTTTACAGTGAAAAGAGGAAGATGTTGTTGTTTTTAATTTTTCACTGACTCAAATACCTCTTTTGATATTATTAGTCCTTTTGTTTGGAGACATGTTAAAGAAGGTTGCAGTTTTGGGTATTGCATATGATCGTCCTACCTATGAAACACTTAGGACCATAGGAGTTGAGAGGAGCAACTTGGAATGGAGAGAGAGATCAATCTACAAGGGATTGATGGGCTATTAACCGATGCACTATAGTAAGTGATGGTTTTGTTGATTGTCGATCTAGACCCCTGCTTGTCCTCAGAGTCATTCATTTGTCCACCATTTATTTTATGTGTACGAGAGATTGTTGGACCACTGAATATTTATTCAAAATATTGAGGGACACCATCTTGTTCATAGGAAAGGACAAATTAGTCCAAGTTTTCACAGATAATGCATCCAATTGTGTCTCTAGCGAGCTATTGATGGAATGTTTCCCCAAGCAATTTTGGACATCGTATGCAATGCATTGTCTAGATCTAGCCCTCCATGGTATTCGTAAGAGAGTTTGCGTGCTTGGAAATATAACTCGAGCAAGAAAATTGGCACAGCGGACCTTGAGTTTTCTTAGAAAATACTAAAAATCTGCTTAGACCTGGTAGCACTTGATTTGCCACCCATTACATTGTATTGCGGAGGGTGGTAGACTTTGGGATCATTTGTTTGCAATGAAGAGTGAATGAGTAGTACACTTACAAAGAGTGACACTAGTAAAATAAAAGTGCATACAGTTTTTAGTGAGTTATTTCATCATGTGTGGAGAAAATTGTATATATTCGTGAGCATATTGTAAAAATATTGCTGATGGCTGATTATGTTGTTGTATGTAAGTGCATGAATAGGACAAATGAAAACATAACAATTGATAATGATGTGTCACAATATCAACCAATGTAGGGCAATGCAGATGGTATGTGTAAGATGTTGTGCATGCCATTGCATGACGTGGGGGTTTCCTAGCACTTTTTTTTTTTCAAGTACATAAGAGCATTGAGATCATGGAGGGATTTTATAGCTGTATGGAAAGGATTTATTGGACATTTATCAACAACAGATGCATTTACAGTGCATGTCATAATGAATGCTGTTGGGTCATGCTTTCTCTTCATCTAGCGTGATACATGATATACCTTGCATAAAGAACACCCTCGCTAAGTAGTGGATGCTCCAGGGGTATGAGATGCCTATGTTGAAGGAAATTTTGGTCAGGTTGTAATCACAATTTTTGAGTTTTGAACTACCTTTGCTATTTGCAAATACCTGTACTTCCTTTTTTAATATTGAAAAAACTTTAATCTCTTGTTAACAAAACAGGGCAGTGGTGTATCAACCTGTGAGAGTAGTTGGAACATGCTTGAGTGCATCCATAACAAGAAGAGAAACCTATTGTCTGTTGGAAAATTTATAGATCTGGCTAGCATTCATTGCAATTTACACTAGTGTATGAAACTTTTGGAGGGGAAGACACTGGTGTAAGGAGAAGTATGAGAGGTTCCTCCTGCTTTTAGTACACACAATTTAGGAGAATGGGATCAATGTGCATGCATTCACACATGTCATGTATGAGAAGGATGTCTCACTTAGATATATGCTTGAGAGTGTCGACAGTGATGACAGTAAGGGCATCAGGCTGTGTACATAAACACGTCAGAGTGATGGAGATAAGATTGACAACAGATTCAAATAGTCTTTGACTCTTCGTTTATTGTTTATCGATCACAATATTCCTTTTGTGTTAAAAACATAAAATTCTGTTTTTGACATTTGTTATTCTTTAGAGTCACATCCTCTATATGGTATGTTATGTTTAAATTTGGGATAAAACGGTATTAGCTTATTTTCAATTAAGAATAATTGCTACCTTTATCTTTTGAGTGCTTTTAATTCTAACTCTATATAAAATAAAATATTTCTCTTGAGTCCCATCATCTATATGATAGTGTTTAAATTTGGGATAAAGCTGTATTAGTTTATTTTCAATTAAGAATAATTGCTACTTTTATCTTTTGAGTGCTTTTGACTCTACTCTATATAAAATAAAATATTTACTTTTTTCTATATATATTTTCAAGTTTTTGAAAATTTTGCATGTTTTTTTAAGTTGTATACCAATGTTCCACCAAGTTTCTGGGATGAGGGGATGCACAGGGGGGACATGTGGGAGCACCTACAATTTCAGGGAAATTCAGGGGGGATGGAGGGACAACTGGTTTACATATGTTATAAACATGATTCAAATTCAAATTCCATAATGAAATATGTTGATTCATACATAATAAATGATTCAATGAAATAGAAATAGTAAAATATTGTATACGTTGATTTAAATTTTAAATTCATCATTCATTATTCTAGAATCTGATTAGTACCAAGTAAAATAGTAGATACTAAAGTCTGAAGACTGGAATAGTGACTTGAAATTACTCAAACTCAAAAATAGTAAAGAGTGATGAGTCAAAGACTTGGTTTGAGGTCATCAGTATCTAAAGTCGAGAGAAAAAAAATAATAACTGAAAATGAACAACAGACAATGAACCAACACTATCAAAACCATACAGGTCATTGAACTGGTTGACTCTAAAATTGAGAACTGGCAAAAAACTGGTCAACCCAAAAACACAAATATTCAACTTTTGAAAAAAAAAAACATAAATTTTCATGTTCATCCATATGAATCCAAGTCATTATACACAAATATGCAAAGTTTCTGATATAGCAAGGGTGCATATAACCAAAATAGCACCGAGTACCATCTTTAAATAAAAAAAAGTTAAAAACATCAACAAAGATGCTCTAGATGGTCTCTATATTCCAAAACAAATCATGCTACAACAAATACCTACATATCATCAAAATCTTTGCCTATATTGGGATCCTCCACATCAATACTACCCTCTAAGCTTAAAATGTCAAATTGAGGTTTGGTTTAACATTTTTACTCGGGTCATAAAAAAAGAGTTCAACAATCAATGCCACCAACATCAAGGTACATAGAGGGCTTGGTGCTCTTGATACAATCCAAAAGAAATGTTGCCAACTCCTCAATCTTGAAAATTATTAAAGTCTGCTGGACTTTGAGTGGGAATCTGGGATTAACAATTCTACTTTCTCCATATAAAATCTAGTAAGGTTGGAGCCACTTTCAAACATCCTGAAACAATTAACGGTAATGTTACAAATTTAAGTAAAGGATCCTTTTACATTAGGAATTTAACTTTACTATCAATTAAATTGCATTAGTAGGGCCCTAGGGTTGATTATTAGGTTTCTTCACTCATAAATTATTGTTTTTAGGCAAAATTCAAGGGGGGTGTCGAGCCCTTTTTGATGGGCTTTTGAGGAAATGCATCCCCTACATTGGGAAACGTTCCCCATGAGTTACTCCCAAAAGGGGGATGTGAGGAAACGTTGCCCTGGGCATCCTCCTGGCCCGGGAGCATGGGAAACATGGGGAGTGTGCCCCCCACCCTGGCTGATGCATCCCCCTGGCACTACTGTATATTATTGTATTGGGGATGTACTGGATTTTTCAGATACATACTTTTGTTATATAATACTGAATCCATATTTGTATTGGTATATGGTGACATCACTTATTATTGTATTGGGGATGTACTGGATTTTTCAGATACATACTTTTGTTATATAATACTGAATCCATATTTGTATTGGTATATGGTGACATCACTTTTGCCCTACAGGGTCAAAGACTCCACCTTCTTTCCTGCCTTTTTCATTTATATTCCAGAATGTGTTGAAGCTTTTATTTAATTTGCATTAGTTCCTTAGTCCACATGTATTTAGCGTGTAACTTCTACAGGGTCAAAGACTCCACCTTCTTTCCTGCCTTTTTCATTTGCATTCCAGAATGTGTTAAAGCTTTTATTTAATTTGCACTAGCTCCTCAGTCCACATGTAGTTAGCGTGTAACTTCTACAGGGTCAAAGACTCCACCTTCTTTCCTTCGTTTTTCATTTGCATTACAGAATGTGTTAAAGCTTCTATTTAATTTTCACTATTTACTCAGTCCACATGTAGTTAGCGTGTAACTTACACGTTTATACATTTCTATACTCTTTAATCTGTACTACGATTTCCATGCAAATTCTAATGTGTTTTGTTCCTTTGCAGGAGCTAAAAGAAAGGATTGAAAGATTGAAAGAACGTAGCAGACAAAATGGAACATACACCTCAGAGTATGAATTCAATGAAGAAACAGTGAACATCCGTAGAGACATTGTTGGCATCCATGGGGAGATGGTACTGCTTGAGAACTATAGTTCCCTAAATTTTATAGGTAAAACAAATATGGTTAAGAATCAATTTTAGATGAGATATTCCTTGGATTTATTACGGGTCGACATTTTCCTTTAATTTTGCCTGCTTAAACCTGCTTCATTTTAGTTTGAGTTTTACACAGATAATTATATACTTCAGTTAAGGTCCCATGGCTGTAAGGTATGCCATGATAATAGTGATTAACATCTGCAGCTATTTTCATGATAGGTTTGGTGAAAATTTTGAAAAAATATGACAAAAGAACGGGTGCATTGTTACGTTTGCCTTTCACCCAAAGTGTTCTTCAGCAACCATTCTTCACCACTGAACTGCTTTCAAAGCTTGTTCGTGAATGTGAGGCTAACCTTCAGAGCATCTTTCCGTCCATTCCCGTAGATGAAAGGGGGGATTGTGCTTCTGAACAATCCAGGGATGAAAACAATGATGCACACGAAACCTTGTCACTTCAAGGAGACACCGGCATCTACAGAAGTACTCTTGCTGCTTTGAGAACCATTCAGGATCTTCGGAAAGGGAGCTCTACGTATAATCCCTTATCTTTCTCGCCCTTTGTTCCAGGTGATATTGAGGATGGCTTGGTTGCTGGTGGCAATGATAAGTCAAAGTCAAATTCTTCACATTCCAAGACCAATGGCAATGCACAGAACGAGGAAAATGTCATGTCCACCACTAGAGTGAATATGGTGCAGCCCTCCCTTGAAACAAATGAGGGTTTTACTTCCAGCGAACAGGAAGAAGTGGCTGTACCTTGAAGGAAAGGAGAATTTTGTTTTTTAGCAGAATGTGAAGGCACTAAATTACTCTTAATTTATGGATTTTCTCCGCATATGAGAAAGCAAACTGATTTGTATGCAGATTGTGTGCCAGAACTTCACCAAATTACTGGCAGTTGATAACAATTACAGCAGCATCTGTATCAGATAGTGGTGATTGGTTAGATATATTTGCTTTGTAGATATGTCGAGCATACCTCCCGATTCCCGACTGCAAAATGTCAATGCTGACGCTAGTCTAAACTGAAGCTGAAAGGCATTGCATGCTAATTATTGGTATTCCAATTCTGTTTGAAATTTGAACTTCACTGACTGCAACATCATCTTATGTAATTTTCTTTGTAAGTTGTGATTGTTCAAGAATAAGCTTAACCATAAAATATTACCGAGATGGACACCGCAATGCGAGTTCATCACTGTTGAATACATCTCTTGTATAGTGTTTCCCCCATTTGCTGCTTTACATAAACTTCTCATAAACTGGAGCTGATAACTCTTTTGAGAAAATTTTCACTGGTTGTTTAATACTTAATACGTAGTGTAGATATATTTGTTGGCAAGTAATGAGGTGCAGCCTGGCTGTGCTCATGCTGAACATTACATATAGTGGAGTGTAATTATTCAGTTCAATTTCTTTTTGCTGTTTAATGCACTAGTTGTTTAGCTCTGTGAATGTTTGGAGGTGTAGTTAGGGTATATAATATATATGACAACCTGCAGGCATATCGCTACACTGCAGTGTAATGGTACACTGTCTATGGAGACATTTTCATATGTTGCACGTCTAATTATTGGTTTGAATTGGTCATTGCTACACAATGTGGTAGCATTTTCTCGTTGGGAGTGACAAATAGGTAATTTAGGTATATTATAGGCATGATGCTGACTAGCTAGTAACAAAGATCCTTTCAACCATCTAAATCTTAGTTTAGTTTCTTAAGCTCAAGGGACATGATTTTCATCAACTTCATATATTATTAGCTTTTTCATACAAAACAATGATTATGACCTGGAATTAGGCTTCCAAAAAACCTTCTGGACTTCACTACAACGTAAAGAGGTTTGATTAGTTTGTATTGTTGGAGCCCTACAGTGGTCATTCATTGATACGAGATATTCTTTGGTGTAGTTTGTCATGTCTCCAGATAATTAAAGCATGTCATAATCAAACATGCTTTAAGAGATAACAAATGAAGCTATTGACATCTTGTCAAGCTATGAAAAAATTGTACAATGTTTTTTGTTTTGTTATTATTATATTTATAAGTTTGGTAGGATTATATTTTTTTATCAAAATGTCTAGATACATTATCTTGATCGGGAAAAGAAATTGAACTTGTGATGAGTGCCGTAATAGCCCATCTCATCACCATTTAATCAAGACCCCACAAACATAACTTTGTATATACAATGTTAAAACATATGAAAAATTGTTTTTTTCCCTTTATCCAGATGTTTCTGCTGGTGATTTTGCGGGATCATTGATCTACCCTATATCCTTGGATCTATTAAACATCTAATTTTGAACTGATTGTGCTTAAGCATTATGGGATTAAAGCTAGTTCTAGTTTATTTATTTTAATCGTTATTTAAAATGGGGTCGTTTAAGCATTATCGGATTAAAGCTGGTTCTAGTTTATTTATTTTAATCGTTATTTAAAATGGGATCGTTATCACATGGTAGACGTTGAAGCACATATTATTTACGTGTTAGCTCAATTATGTGAAATATTATTCGATGCATCTCATTCACACTGGACTAAAGAGCAACTTCTTGTTTTCCTCACTACTAAGATGACAAATCAGGATTTTTTTTGGTACAGAATCATAATGAACTTAAGAGAATTTTCTTTCACAATGCATTCTGTTAAAAAAGATTTGAAAATGATGTCAAATAAGATGTCTGATCACGAAATTTGGCGATTTTTTTAAGGACTTAGTGATCCACTTAAAAGTTTTGAGTTTTAGTTAAATTTAAATTATTTTGTAAATTTTGTTTTAATTTGTTTAATTCTCAAATTTATTTCGAGTGGTCCAACTAGGGCAACTGTCATTTGGTTGCGTAGAGGTGATTTATTAGGGGAGTATAACTTTTACTTTACTTAGATTTAAAATATTTTGTAAAATTTGTTTTAAATTTATTTAATTTTCAAATCTATTTTGTGGTTTAAGTGGGGCAATGTCATTTGGTTGGTTGTGCATAGAGATGTTTTATAGTTTTATAGTTTAGTATAGGGAGATGTTATTTCGTAATGAAATAATAAAATAATATTTACTTTAACAAATTAAAAAATAGTATTAACTCTAGAACAAAATTTTCAATGTAGGCTATATATAAAGTCTTTCAGTTTCCTAATTGTAAGTAAATTATTTTGTTTATAATTGCTTTCTACTTTCTAGTATAAGGGTAATGTGTAATTCCTTCATTACTCAATATAGAATTGACAGGTGTCATCTAAAATAATATTAATATTACAATTAACATGTATTTAGAAAAAAATATATTAACAATAAAATAATATTAATATTACAATTAACACGTATTTAGAAAAAATATATTAATAATAAAATAATATTTATTTTCACTTTCCATTATGAAGATGTGTCACATTTAAAAATATTAGTAACAAATAATTTCATTGTGTTATAAATGATATATTGCAATATGCAAGTGAAGTTATATATATATATATATATAGAGAGAGAGAGAGAATTATAACATTTTATTAGTGTGTTGCTCAAGATGAAGGAGATGTGTATATCCTTCATGGCATGCTTACAATGGAGTTAGAGAGAGAGTGAGAGAGAATCAATTATATTCCTTCATGGCATATATATATATATATATATATATATATATATAAGGTGCAAACATTTCTTCAAGTTTTGCACTCTAAAACCAGTTTGCACATTGGATATTTGATCCCTCTTGATGCTTGATAGATTCAGATTTAACATGGATCTCTATTGATTTTAGATAAAATGTTAAGGAAAGTGGAATTGGTTAGACTTGAAACTTATGTTCATATGTGAACATATGAATTTGGGCACATACTAACACATGTAAGGAATAACACGATTAAAGACATGTAACATGTATATGAGTGTCTTATTTCATTATTGAGTTCTCCATATACAATTGGTTGATAACATCCATATATGATTTCTTCAGTGGATTAAAAAACACATTATGGCATTGTCTTATTTCATTATTAGTTCTCCATACGCAGTTGATTTATCAACTTTGTGAATGGATTTGCCAATATTGAAATTAAGGGATTTTAGGTAATCATTGATCACCTGCCATTTTAAAAAAAAAATATAAATTCAAATGTAGAGACAATTTTTAAAACATATAACCATGTAATTAAATATAAAGATAAAATTTTAATTCTCATTTCTTTTGGGAGCATGAACCATTTATGTCCAAATCCATTTAATCAAGTAAAATTCCACCATTTACCCAATCCATTTTGAGAAATCTTGCATCAATATTTTTAGAGAACTAATAACAAAATATGGAACAAAAACGAATTTTCATATTCTTGTGTCTTAGTCACATGTCAATATTTACTCACATAGATACACATCATTCATCTCATTGAAGTTTCTATTCAAATAATTATGATTGATGTGCATAACAAAAATAATAATAGAAAATAAGATATATACTTATCTTTTATAAGGATTAGCCACCCACTTATTATGAATGAATGATTCACTTAATAATAGGAATCCATTTTAAATTCTCCCCCCGTCATGTTATGGGACCCCAAAGTCATAAGTACCATTATTGGCTCTAAGTCTCACACATAGCCAATTCTGTAATGCTTGGATTTAAATATAACAAATGATCTACCTTTTCACATTAGAAACTTTAGATATTACACTTAACTTCATAACTAGTCACAAGTTGTCCTTCTTAATGAATATAATGAGATGTGTTTTCCCCTCTATTGCTTTAATGAAGAGAAGAAAATATCTTACGTGGGCTATTTTACGCAATTCTTGGAATGGTAGATTTGGCTTAGATATTCTTGAATTTGGCATTGGTACGAGGATATTAGGGTATAGGCTTGCTCTATTCTTCACTTGTGGTTTGGTTTTGGAGCAATGTTATTTTCCTCTCAATGATGGATAATAGTTATGTTTGGAACCATTCCTTTGATTCCCACTAGATCAAGGTCCAATCAATTACATGGATAGGATTATGTACATATATTTGTAGCAAGGAAACATGGAACAAGTTGTGATATTTTATATTAGTAGATGATGTAAGTCTATATGCTATAGGGTATGTCCTATCTAAGAGTTCAAAATGGTTGTAATATCTAGGGGCAAGCTTGGCATAACTTCCAAGCTTTAGTGAACCATTCTTCAGATGCACTGAGAAATACATGATCCCTAACACAATTCTTTATACACTCTTATTTTATATGTTTTTTTTACTATCTTGCATCGTGTTTACGTTCTATTTGGTTTTGACAACTTGTTCTTCCATTTCCTTGAACAATTTCAATCCAAATATAAGTACATGAATTAGGTTCTCTCAACTTAATGAGGTGTTCCATTTTCATCCCTAAAGATGAATTATGTGCATTGTTGCATGAAAACTCCACCATAGGACCTATCTTATCTAGTATTCCAAAATGATCATAATATGTAGGAGCAAGTTTGGCACCACTTCCAAGCTACTATAGTGAGTTTCATGTGGTGCCTTCATATTCTATTTGATTTTGGCAACTTGTTCTTCCATTTCGTTGAATAATTGTAGGTCAAGTATAACTTTGTGAACCAGGTTAATCCAACTCACTAGAGCATTGTGTTTTCATGCCCAAATACGCAGGATGCGTATTGTCATATGCAAACTCCACCAAGTGCAAATAACTCCCACTTGGATGATATTCCCATCACATGCATCAACGTTGTGTCTTTAATAACTTGGTTCACCTTTTTTGTTAGTCCATTAAGCTGTGGATAGTATTTTGTACTCAAATTTATATTTGTACCAAATGCCTTAAATAGGTGACTCTAAAAGTTTGAGGTGAACATATTGTTTCAGTCATACATAATGACTTTGGCTATCCTCATGTGTTTTGGAATTTTTTTTTCATGTAAATATTTGCAATATGTGCAACATTATTTGTTGATTGAACTAGAATAAAATGGGGAACATTTCAATTTTTCCTTTAACCACCATTATTGAGTCAGGTGTCTCACTATTCTTGGAAATATAGTGGAAAAAGCAATGGATATTACTTCCTATTTCCATTGTGACAATGCCAATTGTTGTAACAAACTAGTTGGATGTTTATTCTCAATTTTTAACTCACTTATACTCCATATATTGAGATGTGTTTAACAACATATTTTATCATTCATGCACAAATGTATTGTTTCCTGATCGTTGCAATTACCTTTTGGTAACTTGGGTGTTTAGGATATGGAGCATTATGCATTTCATTCAATATGATTTTCCTTAATTTGAAGAGTCAAGGACATAGATTCAATATTATGCATAAGAAGGCCATATTTTGGCATCTTATACCTTTTATACTTCCACTTAAATTTTTTTGCATTACAATCCTTCATTTTTCTTAAGGTAATGTTCCTTTGTCATAAAAGGTTCAACAATTTATTTCTTAAAATTTGATTTGCTAATTGTTGATGCATCTAGCACAAACACTCTTATGCTTACTGCATCAACACCATTGTTTTATTCCCCCCTAATGTGTTTGATATCACAATTAATCTACAAAATATTCTAATCATCTTGCTTGCATGGTATTTACGTTTTGTTGGTGAGACAAATATTTTTTGTTATGATATGTTCTTAATTAAATTTTTCTTTCCATCAAGTACTATCTCCAATGACCTCTCAATCATGCATGACAACTATTTTCATGTTCATTTAGCATTTGAAATTCATAGCATGCCACACTCCTAGTTTTGGTGAAGATTCCACCAAATTATGTATATGCAAATGTCTATGGATGCAACCAATGAAATTTTTAGAAGTGGTACACAAGTAAAAAGTTTCTTCAACCATTGAGTGATATACTCACATCATTATGTCCATTCAAACTTGATTTCTTTCTTTTAAAAATATGCGATTGCTATGAACCCTGATAAAATTTATCTACAAGTCATTTGTGATAACCAACAAGTCCCATAAATGATATTAAAATTAAAATTTTTTGAGGGAAACATCTTATTACAATGTCATTTTTGATGGGTATATTACTATAATTTTTTAAAAAATGACATAGCCCAAACACTAGATCTATTTTTGATAAAAAATGAAATTTTCTCAATGTAGAATAACTATGGAATCCTGTCAACACCTACAAAACTATCCATAAGTGCCATTGATTCTCTTCCTCTTACTTCAACATAGTTCAATATGTCATCAAATGGAAAAACCACAAATTTATCCAAGTGATGACGAAAAACCCTATTATTTAGACACAAATGTTGCTATTGCATTTCTCAGGCCAAATGTAACCACAACAATTTTATAGTGTTTAGATCTTGCTATGAATGTTGTTTTATGGATGCTTTCATCTTTGGCTCTTACTTGACATGAAACATGACCTAAAGTAAGTATCTGAAAGGATTTTTACTCCTCATAATGAATCAAATAAACCACCTATTTTACATAGAGAGTATTTGTCTTTTATGTTCATATTTCTCATAATTGGAATTTAATGCAACTTTAGAAATTCTACCTTAAACTTGAGGGTTTTTCAACTTTGGGGATGGATGTGAAATATTTGAATTACACCATTATATATTTCACTTCTATCTAACCAAATAAACAAGGCAACCCAAGAAAATAAAGTCAACAATTATACTTCAAGGGAAATATTCGAACCCTTAAGGCACACCTGCAAATACTAAAGTAAATATGAAAATTACTTATTACATTAGATTTATTATGATTAATAATTTATCCACTTAGCTTCTATATATATTTCAATTCACTTAACAAAATTTGCTTACCATTATGTAAAATCAATAGGCATAACTAGCACTAGAAACTACTCAATTATCGCGGGAACAAAATATGAAAATCAAATCTACAAGTACACAAAGTTTGCATTGCAAAGCAAGCTTCATATATACATATGATGAAGTTACAAGTATATATCAACAACTTAATTCAATGCAATGCAAGTTATGCTCTCCAAACCTTAGCCAAGACATCTGCCATAAATATCAAACCCTAACTACCAATTCCTCATAGCTAGAAATCACTTCGAACTAAAGTTGTTTGCTCCAGTAGAGGCCCGCAACTAGTAAGTATAGATACAAACAAGTCCTCTTTGGCACCTCCACTTTCATTACACAAGTGTATAAGAGGAAAAGAAGATAATCTCCCTCTATTTTCTCCACATTAAACACTTAAGTAATGCTAAGGTTTCTAATGCTACAAAGCCATAGTATTTTTATCCTCAAAAAACAAAAAGAACAAGATCTATCTTTTCTCTTCTAGAGTTTACCCTATCTATCTATCCCTTTTTAGTACCCACATTTTTGTAATATGTAATTAATACTCATACTATTAGGATGTCCAACCTATATAATTTTCCCATATTTTTAATTAATCTAATTTTCACTTTACTAAATATATTAAAGCTAAATAAAAGAACATCCAATACGAAGCCTCACTCTAGGTATGGAATTTTGATTGATAGGAAAGTTGTGAGGGGGATTGGAGAAACTTCTTATCTACTTGAATTAATTGAGTAGAAATCTGATGTGGAAATTGACTACCCAAACTGCCAACAATTATGAAGGAATGGGGAAAGTGGTACAAAAAAGTTATTGGCTATGTACCCCTGTTTCTTTAGACTTTTGGTACATACATAACCAAGGAAAGGACTTGAATTTATAAAGAGAATAACATGTATATAGAAGAGAAATGAATTCTGAAGGAAAGAAGAGAGAGTTTGTGTAGTGGAGCAAAGAGCTTAGAGAGCGTAGAACACTGAATAAACAAACAACACAAACATAGAAAAATGAGAGAGGGGTGAGATGAGAGGAGAATCCTGAACCTTGTATGTGAAGGAGAGTGGATTTCACATTATCTACCTTGAAGTGAACCCTATAGAACCATGAGTGAAGCTTCTCCTAAGGCATTAAATTTGGCTCAGAGGTGGCCAATATTGAAAATGCAGCAAGAAAATCTAGTTTTGAATTTGCTTTGGTCAAACTAGATTAAAATTTGAATTTAAATTTCGGCAGAATAATTGGAGGTAGTTAACTGAGGTGACATGGTTTTTGTCTCTCAGTTAAATTAGTTAATTCGAGTTGGAGACACTTGAGTTCAGTTCTACATGATAGATTGCTAAATTTTAGCAATCTATTTAAGTTAAGTTGAGTTATTGTCAGTTAAACTAGTTCTAACTGTTGGACAAACTAGTGGAGGGTCAAGTTTTGCAATGTAACTTCAATCACACTTATTGGTCATCCAATTAACTGATCAATCAAACCAAAATAAATGATGCATGAAAAGAATTTGAGTTACCCAGTTGAGATTGGAGTTCAAGGGAAGTGTGCTATCATTTGTAAACTAGTCCAAGTTGTACAAGTGGTGCATGCAGTCAAAGGATGGACCTACAAGAATTGGGAAATCCAATTGAGCAATTTCCCTAAAAAATAGGGGCTAATTCCTCAAGGAACAACACGATGAAATAGGAGCTTGGAGGCTTAAAAATATGGCTAAGTATTTTTCATATTCAGTCAGTCAGCAGAGGATAGAAGATACAGGTGCAAGTTGTGCTCAAACTTGAGCAAGCATATTTGATCCAAAGATCAAAAATAGGCTAAAAAATGAAATTACCCAGAATTTCCCGAAACTGGCTTCAAGTCGTAGTGTTCATTGTCCTGATTCCAACGATTCTTGAATCGCCTCAATCTGATGTCATATAACAAAGCTATGATAGGAAAGTTTTGACCAGCAAATTTTTTTTTGCAGGTTGGCTGACTGGGAAGTCCATACTATTGATGTCATGATTATATCATCATGAAAATTGGGCATATGGTTGACCAATCGTAACTCTCCAAGTGTTGATTCCATACAGGATGTGGTGGCATCATTTGATTGGTTAGTGGTGTTTGGGTGGCCCAATAGAAGGCTGTCACGTGGCGCAACTAGAGGCCGCCATGTGGCACCTCGTCATTGGTAAATTTTTTTATATGAAGCCCGAAGGTCTCGGCGGGGTTCAACCCCAGGACCTTCTGCACACAAACTCTCTGCCTTACCGTTCGACTACGACAGTGGTTCTTAACCATATGGGTCACCACATATATTTAAAGACATAGTATTTTAACATTGGGGGAGAGGGGTCGGGCATTAGCCCTGGCCCCTGGTCATGCATCCTTCCACAGGACCCTGGCATGAGAGAAGAAACATAGTGGGGGCGGGGACCAACCCCAGCCCCTAGTCACAAAGATGTCCATATGCCCATGATGGAGGGCTCGGTGGACAGGGCAGGGTTGTAATCCCTGTCCCGTGGTGTTATGAACCTCGGTGTAATCGGAGGTAGGAATATAGGTGGTAAGCCAGAGGGCTTGGGAAGTTGGCCCAGCCCTTGGCCACATAACACGCCACGTGACCCCATTCCAACGGAGCGAAGGGCTTAGCCTAGCGAGGGCGGTTAGTTGGCCTCGACCTTCGACCACATCACCGATAATGTAACCACAACCTCGACGAGGAAGGAGCCAATGCCGATGGGGGCATAATGTTGGCCCCATCTCTCGACCATATGAGCACCATATGGCCCCAATTTTTCTCTCAGGGGGTTATTGGGAAAATTAATGAAGCGATAAAATGCACTGTTTGCGGGGGAAATTGTCGCCTCCAGAATTGTTTAAAGGGAGAAAATTTCGCAAAGTTATGGAGGTTCTGTCAAATTGAGGCATGAATAACTGAATTTGTTCAAGGAGGCATATATTGTTCAATTTTTTGTCTTTTTAAGCCCAAGAAGATTCCAAATATGGCTTTTTGGGCATTCTAAATCCATGGAAGCCTCAGTTTTCTTATTGGAGCATTTTTGGAAGTATTTTTTTGTGGGATTGAGTCTTTTAGTGACAAAGACAATCAGAGGTTTGAAGCAGTTTTGAAGGCATTTTGAGCATAAAGATAACCTTTTCAGGGTTTTCCAGCCTTTTATTTAATCTGCAATAGTTGTGACTTCTATGGTGCAACTCTTCTTTGTCTTTTATCATTATGTGTTTTTGAGAGAAGATCTTTTAAATAATTGAATGTGGAGTTGTTGTACATTTTGTGCTTGGATTTTAGGTGGTGTACAAGGACTTGATGTGTGAGTCCTTTTCATGTTGACCTTTTTCATGACTTGCTGTAGGTGGTCATACCTTTGGAGTGAGAATTCTTTGCAGAAGAATGTTTCCTTGTAGGGTAAACAAGCCACTCAGTTGTCAACAAATTGCATATACTATTTTACCACTGAAATCAATAGAGCGATCTAGCTATTGGAGAAAACTCGGAGACGTAGCCCAGGAGGTATGAACTCCGTCATCAAATTCTGTTTCTCTCTTCATATTTTCCATTTTGAGTTTCATGTGAATATGTTACTTTTTAAAATTTCATGTGAAAACTAACTCACCACCTTGAAGATAATTATAAAAATTATTTACATTAAGACCCATTTTGTTTACTTGCAAAGCGTCAGAGGACTGTCAGTTTTTGAGAGGAGAAGTTACTCCACCATTTTCAGATCAGGTGGTATCAAAGCTGGGTCTGACCAAGTTGCAGGTATGGGAAATAAGTTGAAGCAGGAAAGTCTACAAAATTTAGAGGAGATTAACTTGTCTCTTCGAATGGAGAATGTTGAGCTAAGGAGATTGCTTGAAGTTGTTGAGGAGGAGAAGATGAAAATGCACCTTTAGCTGCAACATGTGTTGGAGGAATAGGTTGGTGAGAGTTCCAGTCCAGAAGAAACAACAAATTCCTCCAAGATGAAGCCAATTTGTGGGCTTGGTCCAAACACATGATATGTACTCTATGTGGAGAATGATGCTTGTGAGTTTTTTAATCATCTAAAATGTTTTCCTTATGTTCCTGTTGGTGAAAGTGGGTGGCTTGAGTCGTCATCAACGTCTGAAACAAAAAATATGGGTGCCAAAATAAAGGAGGTAATTAGCTTCTCTAGTTACACTTATTCATTTTATGTTGATAACATATCTTTTGTAGCCTTTGAAAAGCATGCTAAAGGCATTGGTATGAAGTTGTTAACTCGGATGGGTTATGAAGGAGGAGGCATCAAAATCAATGGCCAAGGTATCACTAATCCTATCAAGGTGAAGGAGCGACCAAAATATGAAGGATTGGGTTATGGTCATGGAGAGTTTGGAGAGTGCACTAAATTTTTTGAGGCAAATAAATAATCAAGTGATGATATGTCACACCATGATGGTAGTGATAATGAAAATTTGTCTATGAAGAGAGATGAATGTTTCAAAGGACATGCAAAGTCGAGTCCTCATCGTCAAAGTCACAACCCAAGGGACAAGTATAAGTGTCATGGGAATTTAAAAAATGTTGATGATTTTGATTATTTATGGGACATGTTTCCTTACACATTTTGTGATGCAGATGACCATTGTGTGGTTGATTGTGAGAAACATAATGTGATGGATAAGAGAATGGAACAAATTCTTAGAATAAAGCATGAAGAACCTCTCTCTAGTTTGAAGACTTCCTTTCTGATGGGAAAGCGAAAACATTTTTGTACCCATTGTAACATGAATGGGCATCAGATAGAAAGGTGTTGGAAAATTCATCTGGAATTTCATCCCATGAAGGAAAAAGAGGTCACACAATCCATTGCAAGGAAAGCGATAGGTGGAAAAGAGGAAACTGGTGTAGTTCCTGTTGTAGATCCTAGAGACAACCCCCTGGTTGTTAATGGACCAGTGCCTAGGACATATTAGAATCAGAGGATTTTTATCTTATGCTGCAACTTCCTCTGAGAAATATATTTAAGATGGTTCATAAAAGAATAGTTCAAGAATGATGAAGGTTCTTGGTGTCAATCTCATGTAGGAATTTAGGCTAAGAATGAGCTTCAGAAAACTATATTTATCTGAGATGCCTCAACAGGGCCAAACAAAAATTAATGAACATAAATTGACTTAAAAGAGTGACATCATGAAGAATTTAACAGGGAAATTCTGAAGGGATGGGCTTCGTCATTATAAGAATCTGGCTCTTCGAGAATTATAAGAAACAACGGTAAAACAAAGGTACGTGAAGGTGGAATCCCATGGAACAAAATTTTAGGTTGCATAACAGCGTAACGCATGAGTGTCATCCTTTCTCTATGAGAACATATACAAATTCATGAATCAAACTGACTACATCCAACGACTTTCACACATGAGATCTGGAAATAGAAAACATAGAAAATGCTGATAGAAGTAAACAAAAGAAAAACACATACATACTGTTCATCAATCCAATTGGAATCTAGTCGACGAAAATATTCATATTATATTAGCCTAAAAATTTCTTTCTAAAATATACATTTCAGAGCACAAAACAACTTATACATGGAAATTTACAGATAGGACCAAAAACTTAGACAAAATTCAGAACCTTTTGTCTATCTCTGAACTTTATTCTTATAGAGTTTCCTACAGGATTTTCTCCCTATATTCTTTCTTGATATGTCAGTACATACATTATGATCAAAATGGAGCGTGCTTTGAGCACCACTCTCTAACATAAAAACAAACTAAAATATCAGCAGTGAAATCGTGATTTCAATGTTTAAACAGAGTAACAATAAAAGTAAAGAGGAACCAAAATATTTGTGGGCCACATGGGCCAAATCCTAAGATGTCTATCTATTGTGGGGAGGGTTTGCAGAGGGTCCTAAGTGGTGTGGCCTCAGTGGAGTGGATGATGATCCACAGTGATGTGATGACATAGGGACTCTCGGTTGCAAAGTGGAAGATGCTGGTGGATGTGCATACTCATAAAATCTTTGCCACATGATCTCCGTGGGAAATGGCGCTGTGCTAAATAGCTCAAATAAGGCGTGGAGTTGAGTCTACTCGGAATAGTCGAGGTTGGCCAAGGAAAAAATATTTACCTTGGCTAGCAACATAAATTCGTTTCGGAGGGATGCCACCACAGTTTCGGCCTTCAGTCGAGACATTTTCTCCTTGGATGAGTCAGGGTTACTCTTGATCTCCACTATTTTCTGTTCATAAGTCACCTAGGGGATCAACATGCCTAGTGAATCCCAAAAAGCTAGCAGTCCTGCCTCAACGAATTTTCTCCACTCGTTGTCAAAAACCTCCACTCCTTTGGAAACGATTCCTAGACACCCAACTGCCTTGGCTCTAGCATCTTCTTTCTGTATCATCCTTATGATGTCCATCACTGTCCCAAAACGGTCCACCACTCCAAGCATTCCTAACTCCTTGGTCAGGAGTTCATTGATAAACTAAATATAACTCCGCATGATCAACATATTGTCGTTTCCTTTGCGTTGGCCTGCGTCCAACTGAGCCTTGTAGTCATGAATGATGATTTTCTAATCGTTAACCAGAGTAATGTATTCCTAGTGATCCTTTACCTATTTAATAATCTCACCCCAAATCATCTGCCTAGCCTCTACCAAAGACATATTACCCTAGAGTAGATTCTTCAGGTCCTTGACCGACTTGTTCAGATCATGAGTCTCCCATCAAGCAACATTGATCTCCATTTGTAGAGACGTTATTTATTTGTCTTTTTCAATCAAGGAGCTATTTGAATCCTCCAAGTACCTATGCACCATTCAAGCCTCGTCCTTTGAAACCTTCAACTCAGCTAATTCCTTAGTTAATTGTTCTGAGGGGTTATGTGAGTCTTTTGGTATTGGAATTAGGAAAATTTGACTATCTTGTAATTGTTGCAGGTCAACCAATCTCTCTTTCAAATTCGCTACCCCATTGCTCTTCTAGAGGAGTACCCTTGACAGGGCTTCCTTCTCTTTCTCAGCCTGAGCAAGTTCGGTCGTCTGAATATGTTCTGAAATGGGGATATTCAACTTTCGTCATAGCTCTTGCACTTCTAGCTCTGTCTTTCAAAAAAGAGTCAACATGGCGGTCTCCTTGTCAACTCCCTTTCCCTTTATCATAGTTTTGCACTTAGCGAGCTGGTTCGAAAGAGCCTTGGAGTTTTCCCTTTCCATTTCGAGAGTCACTACCGTCTTGTCCAATCGGTTCTGAGCCTTTTCTAGTGCTCGGGTGTGCTTCAACACTTCGTTATGAAGCATCTCCCCAATAGACTTATGGAGGTTTAATTTTTCTGGTAAAGGGATAAAGGCCAAATCAAGGATCATCTCCATAGATTTGTATTTCGATCTAGGGGGAAGGGGGTGAGAAGTTGAAAGTTGTACCGCAACCAATAATTGATCATTCTCAACGTCTAAAGCCACCAAGAGCCTAGTGTGTTGTCTATGTACATACTGGGCCAAATCTACCGTTAGATTTTCTCTTGAAAAATGGTTCTTTTCCTCAATATTTTCTCCTAAAGGCCATTCCATTCTTGAACTTGTGTCCTTTTTTGAAGGGCCCTCACCTGGGGTGATTATCTGTGAGGATGATGAAGGTGCCTATGAGGAGGATGTATCTAAAGGAACCTAGAACCCTGGCTTGTTCTCACCTTGATCTATGTAAACAGGGACCACTTCATCAGGCTATTCTGTGACCTATCCTTTAGGTCCTTCTGTCCTAGGATTCTTGTTGAGATGGCCCTCTTATACCTCCACAAAATATTCCACCTGTCTGTAGTCTTCTTGGTCCTGGACTTCCTCCTCATTTTTCACATTGTCTCCTCTAGATATTTCTTCTACTATTGGGGATTCAACCTCTATCTCTGTATCCAAAGTCCATGGTTTAGAGTTAGCTTTCCATTCAACATGGGGTCTACGATTATGTTCATATGTTGAATAATTAATATTATTCCTCCTTTGGGTAATGAATCCCTTATGGTCATAATTCCACATGTCTCCCTGTAGGAAGTTCATCTTCTGAAGGATCTCCTCAACTATAGGTAATGCACACCTTGAATTGATGGTAAATGACCCTACAATGCTTGGAAGTTTGAAGATATAAACTATCTTAGCGGGAAAAAAGTGAGTTTGGTCTGCACGCAGGAATTGTTGGATGAACTCGATGATGAAAATTCTCATGGCCATGAATGTTGGCAAGTGGATAGGAGGGAGCTCAGAACCATAAACCCTGATTTCGGTATGATTCTAAAAAAATTACCAGTCCCCTACGAAGTCTGTCTTACTGAACTGGAGCAACTCTTTCTGTTCAGGAAAAATCCTGTGCAAAGGGGTCCCGTGTATAATTGTATAGGCCCTGGACATGAAGTACGTGATGAATTTCATATAACCCCTGCCTCTGGAATGTTGTCGAATTGCGAGGGTCCAATCAAACATATATTTAGGCTCATCCCGTTCCTTAGAGAACTTTTCCAGGCATAAGCCTCCGAAATCGTTTGCATGTGCAAATAGGAACAAATAGAACACCAGTGAATAATACCTAAAACAACTTGAGGTTGACAGGTCCTGGAAATGGGCTTGAATGACTGAGGCCAGGAAGGCGAGAATATCAAGCAAGACCTCTGGTTGCATCATGAGGTCAAGAAACCCGAGACAAGCATTAACGACCCAACCGACATTGTCCTCCCCAAGCTTACCTAAGATAACTGCAAGGATTTGCTGGATGGTGTCGAGGAAGAGAGAAAGGGGAAACTTCTTTGTGGGTGGAAAAATAGACACATGAGCGACTATAATTAGCTCTAGGAGAGACCTCTTCTTCTCAAGAGGCAAGTTCGAGAAATGACACATGAGGATTGCCTCGGTGAATTCGAGGCAATCATGGGAAGGATAACACAAAGATTTTCGAATTAACTAGGGGGTTATTTCAAGTATTTTGTTTCCCTGTGGAGAGAGAAAGAAACCCTTTTTCTCAATGTAGGCCTTGGCGAGCCGGGTTATGAATTCGGGAAAATGATGAACCGAAGGAGGAATTTGGTAATAAAACCTCGATTCTATCACCCTAAACATGTCTTCACCCACCACTTATAACCCATGAGATCAAAAAGTATATTTTCTAAATTGAAAGGGTGGATGGGTTCGCAGAACTGGGTTTGGGCATCCATGAATGGGTCAGGACCAGAGGTGGTCTTGGCCTCTCGGGCTTGCGGGGTCTCAGGGAAATATTTCTTCATATTTTTAACAATATAGTGAAACACTATAAAAGAAAAATGACAGAGGGTCTAACCAAATACCTTAGGCGGCAAGTGAGAAATGAGGGAAGATGCGTGCACAAATTGGTGCTTTTACTCAGGTTCTTGGCTGGTAACAATGCAGGTAGTAGAAAATAATGGTCGGGATTAAAACATGGAGGGAATAAAATTTTTAGGGCGAGAGGAGGACAATTGGAGGGCTGATGTCAGGAGGACATCAACCAACAGACACGCGACACATGAGGATTGGTGGAGGGTGAACTGGTAGGTGAGATGACATGTGCCTGACGTGTGGCACAATTCACACTTAAATATTTACCATACCATTTTACCTTTCAGACTTAAAGGGGGGGGGGGGGGGGGGGTGGTCGTTCCCACCAGGATTTTTGGTGGGTCGATGGAGCCTCAATAGATTAGAGCGTCTCCCCCTGGAGTGATTCTGATTGGTTGGCCCATATACTAACGTCAACATCTCCTAGGGTTAGCTCTATCCTTTTTCCGCAGTCTGGTTGCTGACGAAAATATTTCATGCAGTCAACCTTTGAGATGCATAGTGACTGTGCGCAGTTTATTGTCCTTTGCGCCCCGTGGTTCAGTTGGGTGACTGCACGTAGTTTTTTTTCCTATGTGCCCTACGGTTCGGTTGGGTGAAAACTCACAATTTTTTGTCCTCTGTGCCCTGCGGTTTGGTTGGGTGACTGCGCGCAGTTTTTTGTCCTCTGCACCCCGCGATTTGGTTGGGTGACTGCGCTCAGTTTGTTGTCCTCTCCGCCCTGCGGTTTGGTTGGGCGAATGTGCACAACCCACCACCCTATTGTACTTTACCTGCGACGCCTCCTTTTAACCCTGGAAAGGTTGTATAAATGCTCATAAGACAACATGGGCTCCTCTTGGGGTCAACGTGTTTACCTCAGCGCGTTGAGAACCTGCAGACCAAACTCCCATATTCTTTTGGGAAAATGGATTCATTCTTATTTTGAAAACACTTTGATAGTACAAAAAGGGAAAATCATACATAATTGAAAACAAAATATTTATGATGGAATGATATATACAGTGGAACGAATGTACCCGTATCAGTGTTGGAAATAGAACGTGAGAAATTGTCCATTCACAGACATCTCAAGTATATATCCCTCTAAGTTCTCGAGCATGAAAGTGTTGTTTCCCTTGAATTCCAAAATTCTGAATGGTCCAAACCATAGTGGGTCAAAATTCCCATGTTTCCCTTTGTTAGATCTTCTAACATCCCTTATCAAGACAAAGTCCCCAATTTGAAAACATCTATCCTTGGCTTTTTGATCGAACAAGCTTTTCATTTTGTCTTGATAACTCGCCATCTTGAGATTTACTTGCTCCATGTTCTTGTTGAGTTCAGCTAGTTGGTTCATTCTTATCGTGAGGGAATTTGGTTCCTCTTCACTGTCTTGCAAAAACCGTGCAACTGGTAATTCCAATTGTGTGGGAAACACTGCTTCCCTTACATATACCAATTCATAAGGAGATTTTCCTGTGGATCTTTTGGTTGTAATTCTGCTCGCCCATAGCGAAAATTTAAGCTGGGAGTCCCAATTCTTCGGATTCTCACTGATTGTCTTTTTTAAGATTCTTACCAAGGTCTTGTTAGATGACTCAACCAATCCATTCCCTTGGGGATAATAGGCACTTGAGTGTCCCAACATGATGTTTTATTTATGAAAGAAGCTTATGAACTTTGCATATTTGAAGGCCTGGGCGTTGTCAGTTACTATCTTTGCTAGACATCCGAACCTCACCAGTATATTCTCCTCCAAAAATTTTATCAATACTGCGTCTATGGCATTTCTTGCCGGCACCGCCTCAACCCACTTCGTAAAGTAATCGATTGCGGTAAGGATCCACCAGTGCTGATTACTGGATGCAAGGTGAATTTCACCAATGAAATCAATTCCCCATTGCTTGAATGGTTCTTCCACATGAG
Organism: Pinus albicaulis; assembly: GCA_034641835.2. Classification (NCBI taxonomy): domain Eukaryota; kingdom Viridiplantae; phylum Streptophyta; class Pinopsida; order Pinales; family Pinaceae; genus Pinus; species Pinus albicaulis. Next base: position 537,202,775 of record CM076584.1, read on the forward strand.
CTGGGATGAATGGGAAAGGTGCGAATTTCATCTTTTTGACAAAATTTTGGAACTTCTCACAGGCCATAACATGAGTTTGAACGTCACCAAACAGTTTAAGCCAAATAAAACTGGCTTTAATTATATTATGAGCAATTTTTCACCAACTGTAATTCCCACCACACACTCCACTGTGGAACTCAACTATCACCTCCTCGGTTTCCTCCTATGTCAGGCATAACAACAATATTACCACCTGGTCTCTCTAGTACAACTGTCCCTTTTCCATTGTGAACTTCTTCAACCTTAGTCTCAGAGTGTGGAGCAACAAAGCTATAGGCTTGTTGACTTAAATTATAGAATACACAAGAGGTATTGTAATAATAATATATTATATACAAAATGTATAAAAGATGATGATAAATGTTACAATGAGGCCCTGCTTATATACCCACGCAGGTGGCCTTTCATAAATGGGCATGTCTTTTAGACATGCCCTTTCACTAAATTAATGACTACTTACATAATCCATATTTAACTATTAATAACTATATTAATTATATCTATTATGAATTATATTCATAACATTCCCTTCCTCTCAAAAAGCTTTGTCCTCAAAGCTTAATTTTTCGACAATTTTTGTCACTTGGCATGTCATTGAGCACTGGTACCTGATCATGTAGAGTACCTTATTTTGTAGAATTCTCTCGTAATATTGTCTTTGAAACTAGGTTTTTTTTGTTTGTTTTTAAATTAATTAATTAATTTTTTTTTAAAATGATGTCTTGAACCCTTTTTTTTTTTCTTTTTTTCTTTTCTTTATTGACGTTATATAACATTGAATTATGACTATATTGAAACATCCACCGTTTAAATATTATGACTATACTATGACTATATTTAATTAATGACTATATTGAACCTTTCGATACGATATTTCTATACGTTTTTATTTATTTATCGTTGGTTAATTTTAATGGAGGTTTTGAAAGGACATGAAACAATTACAAAGAATGTTGCCTTCGGTCTTCACATCTCTTTCAACGCTTGATAGGGGCGGTTCAATCGATGGACAACGACAATGGTGGACAAGATTTAACCTTGAACGGACGTGGATTGCAATGGAGCAGTCGATATAATATGTAGAATAATCATCGTGCTCACACATCTTGTAAAAAAAATTCTGAGTATTTCTAGGATCGTTGGGTAGGGTAATCTCGAGGTATATCGGTGGTTCCTCGTTTAAATCAAACCCAATCATATTATCAATCAGTTGAGGATTCACCTCCAGTTCACGTTGCCATTGAAATTGCGTCTCTGTTCCATCGTTTCTTACAGTGAGGCTCCAAAAAACAAAATCCTCTGTTGGGTCATTGACGAGTTGTAAATTCCGTGATCATATTCTTCTTAGTTGTAACTTCCTCTCAGACAAATCATTACCAAATCGTTGCTCCAATTGTTTTACTATGTCACTGTACATTGTATTTTTGAAATCAGATACTACTCCAATGATTTCAGAAATTGCTAGACGTAGATCGTCATCTGACAGAAAATCCACTAATTTCTTTGCTTCTCCTGTGGTTTCTGCTTCTAATACCACTTCATTCCCCTTTGACTTGGATTTCACTGAGCGGCCAACATTAGTCTGCTTTCTTCTTTGCTTATTACCATCATTAACAATTTTACTGTCCACCTCTTTCTTTTCTTTGCTGCCGCCTTTAGGTATCTTCTTTCCAACCGTTTTCTTCATTGAGTTGTCCTTGTCGATTCATTTTACCTTTTCCACTTTGGCTTCTTGTGCAATATTTTTTTCCGTTGCATCTTCCTCTATAATCTCTTTCACAGTCTCTCCTCCTCCTTGGATGACATCACTATTTTTCTGCCTATCATGAGGAAGACCTTCATTTGGTATTTTCTTCGGAGTTTCATTATTATTTTTGTTCACCTTTTTGGCTGTTGGTTTCTAGGTTGTCACGCCCACAGAGGGACACTCAAGAAATTTAATTAGTTTCGCTATAAGTTCTTCCTTCTTTGTAGCTGATTTGGAAATGTGAATATCCAACAAATTAGATATATTAAATAAGGTTTCCTTATTATATTTAGGAAGTTTCTCATTCAAATTTCCCTTCATTTTTTCCCGAGAACTCCAAGATGTTATGTTTCATATGAATAGCTTTCCCTCTATTCCCATAAAGAAGTGTGTAAACAAATTTTATAAGTTCGTTTGACGTACTCCTTTTGCATACTTTGTATACGACAATTGGGATATCTTAAAGAGGTGTCCCTCTTCCCTTTTCAACAGTGAAATTCTTAGTGGGCTCCTTCTTTTTAACACTAATATAAATGAAACTCTCAACTATCTTTCTTAGCCAAGATGGTCGACTGGCTACAGGCCTAGAAACTTCAACGTCCATCTTCGGTACTTCAACCTCAGCCTCTATAACCTTCTCAATAACTTCAATATTCCGGTCAGTAGATGAGCCAACGGTGTCATCTTCCGTCATTGTCTCTGTCTGCTTAAAATACACTGTATTGGGTATGTTCTTAACTAAATCATAATCCACTCTCTTTCTCAAGAATGTTATCTTCATAATTATCTTTATCTGAATCTAAAATTTTCATAACTTGATCTTCTTCAGAATGTATTGATTCTTCATGATTATTTTTTGAATTCTATGAATCGAATAAATTGTTCTGTTGACTATGTTCAATACTCAGGAACATTGGTTTTTGCATTAGATTTATATTGTCCAAAATGGTGTTCATCTTCTGCATTTCCTTTTTATGATTGTCTCTGGACTCGCTACGGATTTTCAACATTTGTCTTTCTATCCGATTTGTCGTGTCTTGAAGTTGTTTGATGTCGTCAGAATTTTCTATAACCTTATCCTCAAGATCGACTAATCGTTTAGTGAATTTATCGGAATTATTGATCTTAATCTCAAGTTCAATCAACTTTCTATTGAAATCGTCCATCGTCATTGATGAAGACATCGAGCATCAGTGATTTCAAGGCACCACATGTAATAGCCGAAGGCACCCAACAATGGCGTAGGTGCTTCCTTCCAGGCGAGAATATCGTTGATTTGATACCAAATGGAGCAAAAAAGTTGTAGGCTTGTTGACTTAATTTATAAAATACACAAGAGGTATTGTAATAATAATATATTATATATAAAATGTATAAAAGATGATGATAAATGTTACAAGGAGGCCCTGCTTATATACCCATGTAGGTGGCCTTTCATAAATGGGCATGTATTTTAGACATGCCCTTTCACTAACTTAATGAATACTTACATAATACCTATTTAACTATTAATAAATATATTAATTATATCTGTTATGAATTATATTCATAACAAATTGCATACTTTATCTTGTCAAACTCAGGTGGGCACCTTAGTGTTAACAAATATTCCACTATGTCTTTGTACCAAGGGGATATTAGGTACTTGACATGTGTTTTCTATGTGGATGCCTCTATTCCAGATTGTAGGTCCTTACCTCCTTCTACTTCATCACTTATCGCTGATAGATTTATCGCTAAGGCCTGACAATTCGACTCTGACAGGTTCTTTGCCACTCCCTGCCCCTTGATAAACTTAGTGGGCTTAATTTCCATTTTGTATTCCTATATCTTAGCTATCCATTTACCTCTTTTTCCTTCGTTTTCGCCCTACACCAAAATGTCTTTCACAGTTGCAGTGGGTACATAAGAAATAACAATGGATTGTAGAATATACACCCGGAAGGCCTTCAGGGATTTGACCAAGGCATATGCATGTTTCTCCAATATGTTGTATTTCATCTTTGTATTTCTGAGCACTTGACTAAAGAACACAATATGATGCTCATGTCCGTCGTCATTATTTTTTAACAACACTGTGACTATTGTATGAGGTGATGCGAAGGAGAAAATAAAGAATGGATTCATATAATTTGGACCAACTGGGACTGGCGCCTTCGCAAAGGCCTGTTTGATTCTGAGAAACGATTATTTTGACTGGGAAGTCTCCTTTACTTCGTTGTATTTTTTGAATATCTCTGTTATGTTTCTGACGATCTCAACATAGTTGGGTATAAACTGCCTTAGGAAATTTATCCTTCACAGGAAGACCTGTATCTCCTTTTTATTCCTTGGCAGCGAAATACCATTTATCACTTCCACTCACTTAGGGTCAATTTTAAATCCTTCTATGGTCACTATATGCCCCAATAAATTTCCCTCTTCTAATGCAAATAGAGATTTCTTGGGGTTTAGTGATAATCCATACGTGCGAAAATTTTCGAAGGTTCGTTTCAAGTGCTCGATGTGTTATGCATATTTCTTTGAGAAGATAGTGATATCATCCAAGTAGATTACCATAAAATTATCCTAGTCCCCAACAAAATCAATATTCATGGTGCGCTAAAATGTCACACTGGTGTTTATGAGGCCAAAGGGCATCTGAGCATACATGAAGGTTCCCCATGACGTAGTGAATGTTGTTTTCTTTTGTTCTGCTGGGAGCACTTCCACCTGGTTATACCATGAGAATCCATCCAGCATGGACATGCGGGAAGAGCCTATAGCCTTCTGTAGAATGTGGTCCATTTTTGGCAGAGGGTAGTTGTCTTTAAGCGACGCCCTGTTTAAATTATGGAAGTGTACACAAAGCCCAATCTCACTGTTTTTCTTTCTTACCGGTAACAGGTTCGTTACCCATTCAGAATACCTTAGGGGCACGATGATCTTTGCTTATAGAATCTTCTTGATCTCTTTCTCAATGGAAAAAAGAAAGAGTGGGTTGATTTGTCGTAAATTTTTCTTATAAGGTTTAGCACCTTCCTTGAGGGGAATTTTCTGCAGTATAGCGTCTACATCAAACATCTTTAAGTCCTGATAAGACTAGGAAAATACATCTTTATAGGATCTGAAAAATTCCAAGTATTGTTTCTTACACTCATTGGGAACCTTTTTAGACAACTTTGTAAGCCTCGTGTCTTCTCCTATTCCGATATTGAAATCCTCCACCGGTTCGTCAAGTTTTGGCTTATGAGGGTTATTGGATAAATCATTTTTGTTAAAGAACCTCTTCGGGGGTACTAGAACCCGGGGAATAACGTTTCCTTTTAGCTGGAGAACTTTATGATCAACAATGGTCTCTTCCCATATTGACTTCGGTTCTTTGGCCTCCGAGTCTTCTCCTTGATCAATTACCGAACTGGAGAATTCCCCCACCATTCCCATGAAACATTTGATCTGATTTTCATCTTCAAATACTTTCCAATGTTTTACATTTTCAGGAATGGAGGGACGGTATCACACCTCAATTTCATACCTCAACAGTGGGTTTTGCGAAGGGCAGAAATTACTAGCTGCCACGGCTAGTGAGTCTGCCATCAGATTTCTATCACGAGGCATAAATTGGATGTTCAAAGCTAAGAAGAAATTTTAAACCAAGTACCATACCTCGTTTCTGTAAGCCCTGAGCCAGGGATGTTTTTCTTGGCACTTATTTCTCACCTTTTTCACCACTAGCTCTGAATCTCCAAACACCTTGAGGCTCTGGATGCTCATGTTTTTTGCTGATTTCAACCCCAACAACAACGCTTCATATTCGACCACATTATTGTTGGCTTCGAATTCCAGCTTGAAAGAAAGGGAATTAAGCAACCTTCTGGAGACATCGACACGACGCCAACCCCATTTCCATATTTCGAGTAAGCTCCATTGAATTGCTGGGTCCAAGTCTCATTTACTTCCTCTTTCTGAGCGTTCACCTGTTTTGAAGGGAGGACTTTAGTTTCTTGGAGAATTAATTCATCTTCCTCCAAAATTAGGCAAGAGAATTCACAACCTTTCCCATAAACAGGAGAGTTGGTCGAGCCATAAGATATGGTGACTATTTTCACGAATCTTGACTCTATGTACAACCTCCTCTCTTCTCCACCAAAAACGAGAATGGTGGCGTAGGTCAAGTCTAGCTTTATTGAAACTCTAATTTTGGATCCCCACGACTTGGCTAGCAGCATTCCGAACCTAGCTGGTATATATGCTACTACAATATCCATCACCACATTCTTTGTTGGGATCTGTGCTAAATTCACCACCAAGTATTTTATCATCCCCAAGCATTTTAGCCTCTTAGAGTCAAACGAGTACAAATATTTATAAGGCCTTGTGATATGCAACCCGAGCTGTTCCATGACCGACACCGGTAGGATATTGTGTGATGCTCCCGAGTCTAACATGAAATTGTGTAACAGGAGGTCATGTATTACCAAAGTTAAATAGAACAAGGGCGTTAATGACTCCTTCTCTTCCACATGGGGTCCAAAAATGACCATGGGTCATTCCTCCTGAAGATTGAGACTATCTGGTACGAGAGCGACACAAAAAGGGTGCATGAACTGAGACACTTGGGCTTTATATGATGGTTTCTTTAATAAATCAGTAAGGGACATAGGGATCTTGACCTTTTCTAATTCCTTCTGAAGGTTAAAAATTGAAAGTCTTTTTTCAATCAGGGATATTTCATTTTGTTCACTATCATGATCAGCCGTGTTTAGTGGTGATGTGGAGGAATTTTCAACTTTAGGGGTATGAGACTCCTAGACTATTGGTTTGGACGTAGTGGCCTTTTTATGGTTGAATTCTTATAGTGGATTCTTTCCTTTATTTGGGGAGATGGGAGGGATTTGGATTTTTGACACCGAATCATCATTTTGATCTTGCACTCACGTTCTCTTGCAAGAGGATATAAGGTCATATTTTTATGCGGTTGAGCTTGCATAAAATCTAGGAACTGCCTGTAGTAGCTGTCAAGGTCCTTGTCCTCTGGAGGAATGTCCAACTCCTCCCCGTCTTCTCGAAAAGTGAGCTCGCCTTCTTCATTATCGGAATAGGAAAAAAACTAATTCTCTTGGGTGTCTATGATCTCATCTACCTATCCCTCCACTTCTCCTTCTAAATACAATGGAGGCTGAATGTGATCCTGCTGTTCCTTTCTATATCGTTGCAAAAATTGTAAGAGAGGATTACGGTACTATGGATGGAAGCCTCGATTAGGAGTCATTTTATTTGATCGAGGAGGAGAACCTTTGGTTTCTAATTAAAGCTTGATCAACTTGTTAGAAATATTTTTGATCAACTTGTTCATTTCCTCTATTCTCTACTCCTGTGATTATCTTTATTGATTAGAGGTGGTTGCCTCCTCCTTACCTCTCTTCCTTTCTCCTTGATCTGATTTTCCCTTGAACTTTCCCGTAGAGGTGAAGTTGGCTTCTACCTCCAAATCATCTGTCTAGATATGATCCAAGGATACTGAATTCCTTTCTCTGAGGGTGAATTCGAATTCTGGCTCGAAGGCCCCAACAAAAACTACCTTAGCAACTACTTAAGGAGGTTTTATCCCCATGGGGATATTATTGTATAATTTGTTTAATATTTTAATAAACTCTGTGACATCCTCATTATGTATATTTTTCATAGCATTAGATTCCATGAGGATGTATCCATGATCCCTCTTCTCTCCCCATTGATGTGTAAAGACATTTTCCATCTCTTCCCAAGTATGGAAAAATTTGTTTGTCAAAGACTTGAACCAATTTTGAGCCTCACTATCCAAGGATTGGACGAAGAGTCTCAATACCACGTCTAGGTGATCCACATTCACATTCTTTGCAAATGTGCAGAAGTTCTCGATATGTCTCTGTGTTGGAATGCTATCTTCTCCTGTGAACCGAGGAAGAAGCTTCAAATAATCTTGTGGCATGTCATTTAGCAGCTAGGGAAGGGCTAGGGTGCATACCTTTTCAGAAGAAATTCATGCACTGCCATCTGGAGCATAGGCGGGGGTAAGTTTCTAATCTGAGTTTGTTGATGCAAAATATGGGGGATGATAGGTGTATTTTACGAGTATGGAGTATTTATTTGGAGGTTAAGGTAATTCTTCGGGACCTTTTTTACCTCTTCAACCTCATGTGTGGGATGAAAAGCGGGGAAGGGAATGTCAGATGAATGTTTTTCATTTTTTATGAAGGGATATGGAGGATGGAAGGTATCAGGAGGGTATTCCATGAATTGGTATGTAGAATATTGACCATATATATCGACTCTTTGAGATGAGGAAGACTAAGCTTCAAGGGAAAAGGGGGGTAATTCAGTTTTACTGGGCACCTTTTCTTTCCAAATTCTCTTGAAGATAATTTTATTAGGGTCGGAAAAAGAGGGAGTCTTTAGCTGAGTGGTATCTGATCAGGCATGAGGCCTGGTGGAAGCTAGGATTACTAACACTTTGAATCTAATGAAAATGGAGTTACAAAGGTGAGGGATATGCATCACCCAAGCCTTCGTGCTCACCTGAATGAAGGGTGGAAACTATGTCGTACCCCAGGGAAAATATTTTATTATTTGTTCCCCGAAAATGATGCCAAAAATATGTTTTAGCTCCTAGAGATAGCCCCTAGGTTTTTTAAAGGACCAGTGCCTAGGACATATTATAATCAGAGGATTTTTATCTTGCACTGCATCTTCCTCTTTTTGATCAGTGGTTATCATTGCTATCAACCCAAGAAGCACTAGGGGCTACCCTAATCTTGCCTAGGAATTTTGACTTGAAAAATTACTCTATTCTGGGTCAAGGATATTTGGAATGGTTTCTACTTGTCGATATATTTCCGTTGATATATGACACACCACGTAATTCTTCACGGTTTGAGAGATATTTGTGTTTGAAGTTAGTAACCCCAGTTAGCGGGCTAAAACCCCATGGGGTTGTGGTATCACACTAATCATTGGTTGTGGTAATTGAATAGTCAATAATTAATATTTTTTTTAAGCTCCTATAATCCCTCCAACGTTCACTTGTTGAAGACCCTCTCAACCTAAGCATTTATATAAATTGTGACCCTCATATCCTCCTCATGTAAGGATTTCGCTACTAAAGAACAGGGCATCGTGGAATTTTAGATATAACTTCTTTTATGCGAAGCTTCAGATGCTGGAAAAAAAACCCACTTGGGAAAAATCTTGATGAGGCTCGTGTCCAAATTTCAAATCTTGGTTCACTATATTTTCAGATATATGATATGTGAAATTTAGGGTTTTTGCAGGCTTCCGAATTTCATCTCAAAGAGGTGACCTTGGGAAAATCGTCATAAATCTTTCTGTGAGAAGAGCATTGGAATTCTGTAAAAAGTGGAGGATACTGCACGGACTGTAGTTTTTTTTGTATCAATTTTAGAGACGAAGGAGGAAAAAGTGACACGTGGCATGTTGTACATTTTTTCTCTACTGAACTAGACCATAATTAGGTCATTTTTAGAGATTGGGCGTAACTTTGCTTTGAAGAATCCAAATCGGGTCAAAACTGTGGCATTGGAAAGAAGACTCAAAGGGTTAATATAAGACAAAAGATCGCATATTGGAGATCTAAAATCATAGAGATACATCAGATTCAATATCGAGCTCCTAGAAGGAAAGAGAAAACTAGATCATGTGCTGTCAACGGCTGTAAAGTACCAGAATTTCTAGGGTAGAAAAGCAAAGCAAGGTGCAATAAAATAAAGCAACAGAGGTAGGCTCCAGGTAATTATCTTCTATATATGCATGTTCATCTCTTAATTGCATTAGGTTCTTTGTATTCTAATTTTTTGTTTTTTTTTAGCACTGACATATGATCTGCATGATGAGGTAAGTCTTGGTATTATCATGTCATGGGTATTTCCTTGAAGAATTTTTGCAGGTATTATATATTCATCAAGATAAGACTCAATGCATGATCTAATGTTATAAAGAGTGAGAAAGGGTAGCATGAAAAGAGCAACAATCAAGGTGCAGAACAACAACAAGAAGTTCACCACATAAAGTCTTCAAGTGGGCAACACTGCATACAGTCATTGTAAAGGTATCATTGTATTGAGTCATTGTAAAAGCATCATTGTAAAAGTTGTACAAGTGTCTATCTGCCAAGAGTTGAAGAGGTAGTGTCGAGAGGTCTAGTATCATCATTAGGTGTTTGTGTCATAGTTGGGGTTATGGTTTAGTGTGTCTTCTTCTTCTACATCATTCTATATCATTGTAAATTGGACCATTTTCCCTGGTACAAAAGTCCATTATTATTTTATTCTTCTATAGGGTGGTAGGGTGGTTCTAGGGTGAGTTGTAGCTCATTGGGTGTTGGGGTGTCCGTTTATTTGACTACTAAAGAATCTCGGGCGTTGGAGCGTCCATCCAGTGGGAGCTGGAGAAGAATGATTTTCTAGATTCTAGGAAGTTTGAGCTTTCTTTTCAATTGGAGTTGAAAATTAATGAATTATTAGAAAAGCATTCAGGTGGTTTTTGTCCTGGAGGGGGTTTCCACCTTAAAAAATGTGTGCATTTGTGTTCCTTTTCTTTATTGTTATCATTGTACAAACACTAATCATAACTGAAGATTAACCAATGCTCTAAAATATTAATAATAATACTAATTGAAAGGAATATTGATTCACCCCCCCTCTCATTATTTCCAACAATTGGTATCAGAGCTTGGTTCCTTCAATAGAAGTTTAACAACTGGAAGGATGTCATGGAGCACACCATGAATGGTGTACTTTTGTTCAATGAAAATAATTATGCACTATGGAAAGGAAGAATGGAGATATATCTCTTGGTGCAAGGTTACGAAATATGGGACACTGTTCAAAGGGATTTACACCAACTGCGGATGAATAAGGTAATAAGAATTTGGTAAATGATGCAAAAGCAAAGAATATTATTATCAGTGGAATTATTTAATCTACTTATAATAAGGTGTTGGGTTGTAAACACGCCAAAAATGTATGGGACAAGCTTGAGAATATACATGCAGGTGACTCAAATGTCAAAGAAGCAAAGCTTTAAATCTACAAATCAAAATTTGAGCAACTCATAATGAAAGAAGATGACAACATTGCTGCATACTTCCAACACTTTTATGAAATAACAAACACTCTAGAAGGATTGGGAGAGCCTGTTGAAGAGAAGACTATTATACGAAAGATTATTAGAACGTTACCAGGAAAATTCAACCGAAAGGTATCGGTCTTAGAATACAGTGCAAATCTGGACAAACTCAACAAAGAGAAATTACATGGAGTTATCATAGCATATGAAATGAGAATTGATGAAGAAGAGGTTACTTCACATCTACAAACTGTGTTCGCTCCATCTAAGAAAACCAATAAGGATAAAACCTTCAAAGGCAAAGAATTGCGCCTGCAAGTGTGAAGAAAAGGAAGATGATGAAGATGCTCTTTCAGATGTGGAATATGCTTAATTTATGAGAAAAATAAACATTGTTAAGGGAAAATTCAAAGGTAAACTTCCATTGATATGTTTCGATTGTGGTGAGGTTGGGAATTTCGCAGAAAAATGTTCGAATAGAAGTGATGGCAACTAAAAAGGAAAGAAAGGCTTCAAGAAATTCAACAAGCAAGGCAAGAAGAAAGGATTCAAAATGAAATTTCTCTCTAAAGAAGATAGCTCATCATATGATGAAGAAAGTGACAAGGAAGAAGAATTCGATGAGAGAGTACTATTTATGGCCATGCACAATAAATAAGAGGTATCAAACAACGAATAAGAAGGGTTGACAATAGAATAATTTTCTAAGGAGGAAATCAGGCTTATAAAAGAGCTCAAGGCTGAGAAGATCCATTCCAATACTCTTGAAGGAAAAGTTCAAGGTCTCAAAATTGAAGTTGAAGAACACAAATGTATTGAAGAGTCAATTCAAAAGAAGTTGGAAGAAAGCAACCGAGAAAGGAAATCATTAGAAGCCAAAGTATTATCATTGTGTAAGGAAGTGAAGAAGGGAAAAATTGTCCAAAACTATGCCAACGACTCAAGGGCATTGGAAGAAATCATCAACAATCAACAATCTTACAACGACATAACTGGCCTCGGTTACAAAGAATAAGAAGCAGGACCTTATACAACAAAATGCAATGAACCTATGAGATCTAACAAACATGTAGACTTCATTGGATAAGATTTGGAAGAACAACCTTGGAAGATAATTCCTCGATGAATATTTCCATCCAGGTACCAACATATTTTTCATGGCTATTGTTATTCATGTGGAAAATTTGGTCATAAAGCTGTAGAATGTCACACGTATCCTAGGAACGAATAAAATTCCCGGAGATCTATCAAATATGAACCTCCCAGGGCTCAACGAAACATCAATAGATTTGAAAATTTAATAAATTATATTGAATGTTACAAATGTCGAAACTTTGGACACATAACCAGAGACTGTAGACTTGAAAATCCCCCAGAATAATCTTTGAAGCCACAAAACAAACGAACATGGAAGAAGAATAAGACTAATAGTTGTGCTCTCGCTTTCAAGGCTCAAAACAACAAAGATGTGTGGTATGTTGATAACGGTTGCTGAACACATATGACTGGAGATAGAAAGAAATTTGTATCTCTGAAAGAGAAGAAGGATAGAACCGTGTCCTTTGGAAATGATGGATATTCAAATGTTATAGGATCAGGTACCTTCACTCTCAGAAGCAAATATGCTCTAGCCAAGAATGTTATATTGGTTGAAAACATGAATCAAAATCTACTAAGTGTTAGAGAAATGTGTGATCAACGACACACAATGCTATTCATATCCAAAAATGTGAAATCAGGAAAGGCAGGTATGGTATAATTGTGGCTACAACAAGTCGAGCTCCAAACGACATATATGTTCTAGATGAAGTAACTAAATAATGTATACTATCTAAAGAAGATGAAAGCTAGTTATGGAAAAAATGAATGGGTCATATAAACTTTTACAATCTTGTTAGGATAAGTAAAAAGGAAGCAATACGAGAAATGCCGAAAATCTCAAAACCTTCCAACACACTATGTGAGGCCTGTCGGCACGGGAAGCATACAAAATTAGAATTTAAAACAAAAGAACACTTTGCATCATATCCATTGGAATTGATACATACTGATCTATGTGGTCCTATGAGAACAAAAGGCTTAGATGGATAATTATATTTCATGTTAATGATAGATGACTATACCAAGATGACGACTGTGAGTTTCCTAAAGAAAAAATCTGAAGCATTTGAGTGCTTTAAGATCTACAAGGAGTTGGTTGAAAATGAAACTGATTTGAGAATAAAGTGTCTAAGATCAGATAATTGCAGAGAATTCACTTCCAAATTATTTCAGCACTACTATGACGAAAATGGAATAAAAAGATAATTTTCAGCAGCACGAACACCTCAGCAAAATGGAGTTGCTGAAAGAAAGAACATGACCGTACAGGAAATGGGTAGAACAATGCTGAAGGACTCAAAATTGGATGAAAAATTATGGGTTCAAGCAATTGATATGAAAATCTTCATTATCAACCGATGTCTTTTTAGAAATAAATGCAACAAGACCCCATATGAATTATGGAAAGGAAAATCAGCTAATATAAAATATTTCAGAATCTTCAGAAGAAAATGTTATATAAAAAGAGAAGATCAAAAGTTGGGTAAGTTTGAATCACGTGTTGAGAAAGGTATCTTTGTTGGTTACTCACGCAAAAGAAAGGCCTATAAATGCTATAATATACGAAAACAGATAGTCGAGAGAATAAATGTTACATTTGACGAAGATGGTATTCTAACGAATAATGATGAGGATCTAAAATGTTTGAAACTTGAGACAGAGGCTGAAAAGACACTGAGAAAATTCTAGAACAAGAAGAAACTATAAAACAGGAAGAGGTAAATAATGATCATCAAGATATATAGGAACAACAAGAAGAAGCTCCTCCAAAGAGAACAAAAGAATGGATTCAAAAGAACCATCCATCAAATCAAATAATTGGTGAAATAAATGAAGGTCGATAGCTTCATTCATCACAACAAGCTTGCATTTCTTTTCTAGCAACATTTGAGCCTAGTAGTTTTGAGGAAGCCCACTAGAATGAACATTGGGTAGTAGCTATGAATGAATAACGGGATCAAATCGAGAAGAATAACACCTAGAAATTAGTTCCATGACCAAAAGATAAAAATGTCATTGGGACTAAATGGGTGTTTAGGAATGAATTGAATGAAGATGGACATGTTACCAGAAACAAAGCAAGATTGGTTTGCAAAGGCTATGCACATGTGGAAGGAATTTATTTCGCCGAAACATTTGCACCAGTTGCTAGAATGGAAGCCATCCAGATGTTTGTCGCCTATGCATGTTCAAGAAAAATCAAAGTCTACCAAATGGATTTTAAGTCAACATTTCTGAATGGCGAATTAGAAGAATAAGTTTACATTGAACAACCTGAAGGTTTTCTACTATATGAAAAAGAGGACTATGTTTTCAGGTTATAGAAGGCTCTATGTGGTCTCAAGAAGGCTCCCAGAGCATGGTATGCTCGTCTTTATGGATATATAGGTCAACAAGGGTTCAAGAAAGGTACTGCTCATATCAATCTTTTTGTACAGATATATAAAGATAATTTAACAATTGTTGATGCATATGTTGAAGATATAATCTTTGGTAGCAATGATGATCGACTAAGTAAGAAATTTTGTACAAATATGAAAAGTGAGTTTGAGATGTCTTTACTCGGTGATATGACATACTTCTTAGGGCTTCAAATATCTCAGCAAGAGAAAGGAATATTTATATTTCAAGCCAAGTACATCAAGAAAATTCTTAAGAAATTCAAAATGGAATATTGCAAATCCGTCCTTACTCCGATGGAAACAGGTTTCAAATTGAGCATAGAAGACTCATCTAAGGATGTGGATCAGAGGTTATACATATCTATGATTGGTAGTCTTCTATCTGTAACAGCCTCTCGGCCATATGTTATGCAAGAATTTGGACAAGTAGCAAGATTCCAAGTAGCACCAAAAGAATCACATATTATTGCCGTCAAAAGAATTATTTGATAACTAAAGGACACAAGAGAATATGGCTTGTGGTATCCCAAGGGTAACAATCTCATTATTCAAGCCTTTACAGATGTAGAATCAGCAGGAAGATTTGATGATCATAAGAGTACTAGTGGAGCAACATTCTATCTAGGTGGTTGTCTCGTATCATGGTTGAGAAAAAAGCAAACCTCAATCTTGTTATCTTCAGCAAAAGCAGAATACATTGCAGCAACAAATTGTTGTACTTAAGTCCTTTGGATGAATCAAAATTTGTAAGATCTTCGAGTACAATTAAGTGAGCCTATTCCCATATTATTTGATAACACTAGTGCCATCAGCATCTCCAAGAATCCTGTCATGCATTCAAAAATAAAAGCATTTTGATCAAATATCATTTTTTTAGAGAACAAGACGTTGAAAAGAATGTCAAACTTGAATATGTTCAAAAATCACTGATATCTTCACTAAAAATTTACCTCGTGAAGCATTTGAATATCTTCGCTAGAATTTTTGGATTCTCCCAAGTTCTCATTAGATTTTCCTTATTCAGAAAATAAATGGGGAATGGAAGTGTGTACAAGTCTGCAAGATGGTTGTGTGTCAAGGGGGTTACCCTTTGCCATTTATGTCAAAGGGTGAGATAATGTTGTAGGAATAGGTTTCATGATCACAGGGGAAGTACTTGTGTTGATGTCAATGCCAAAGGGGGAGATTGTTGATCAGTGGTTGTCATTGATGTCAACCCAACCAGCACTAGGGGCTACCCTGATCTTGCATGGGAATTTTGACTTGAAATATTACTCTATTCTAGGTCAAGGATATTTGGGATGGTTTCTACTTGTCGAGATGATTTCGTTAATATATGGCATACCACGTAATTCTTCACGGTTTGAGAGATATTCATGTTTGAAGTTAGTAACCCCAGTTAGTGGGCTAAAACCCCATGGGGTTGTGGCATGACACTAATCATTGGTTGTGGTCATTGAATAGTTAATAATTAATAATTTTTTAAGCTCCTATAATCCCTCCAACGTTCACTTGTTGAAGACCCTCTCAACCTAAGAATTTATATAAATTGTGACCCTCATATCCTCCTCATGTAAGGATTTCGCTACTAAAAAACAGGTCATTGTGAAATTTTCCCTATAATTTTTTTTTTTTGCAAAGCGTCAGATGCTGAAACAAAAACCCAACTTGAGCTAAATCCTGATGAATCTCGTGTCTTAATTTCAGATCTTGGTTCGCTATATTTTCGGAGATATGATATGTGGAAGTTAGGGTTTTTGAAGGCTTCCGAATTTCATCTCAAAGAGGTGACCTTTGGAAAATCGTCATAACTCTCTCTCTGAGAAGAGGATTTGAATTATGTAAAAAGTGGCAGATAGTGCACGGAACTTAGTTTTATGTGTATCAATTTCAGGGCTGAAGGAGGAAACCGTGACACGTGGAACTCCATACAAGTTTTCTCTACTGAAATAGTCCATAATTAAGTCATTGTGAGAGACCGGGCATAACTTTGCCTTGAAGAATCCAAATCGGGTCAAACCTATGTCAGTGGAAAGAAGATTCAGAGGGCTACTACAAGACTGAAGATCACATATTGGGGATATGAAATCACAGATATACATCAGATTCAATATCAAGCTCCTAGAAGGCAAGAAAAAGCTAGATCATGTGCAGTCAAGGGCTGTAAAGGACCAGACTTTCTAGGGCAGCAAAGAAAAGCAAGGTACATAAAAATGATGCAGAAGAGGTAAGATCCAAGTAGGTATATTTATATATGCATGTTCATCCCTTAATTGAATTAGGTTCTTTGTATTCTAATTTTTTGTTTTTGTTTAGCACTGACATATGATCTACAGGATGAGGTAAGTTTTGCTATTATCATGTCATGGGTATTTCCTTGAAGAATTTTTGTAGGTATTATATATTCATCAAGATAAGACTCAATGCATGATATAATGTTCTGAAGAGTGAGAAAGGGTAGCATGACAAGAGAAACAATCAAGGTGCATAACAACAACAAAAAGTTCACCACATGAAGTCTTCAAGTGGGCAACACTGAATACAGTAATTGTAAAGGTATCATTGTATTAAGTCATTGTAAAATAATCATTGTAAAATTTGTACAAGTGTTTATCTACCAATAGTTGAAGAGGCGGTGTCAGGAGGTCTAGGATCATCATTAGGTGGTTGTGTCATAGTTGGGGTTATGGTCTAGTGTGTTTTCTTCTTCTACATCATTCTAAAGTGGACCATTTTCCCTGGTATGAGAGTCCATTCTTATTTTATTCTTCTATGGGGTGGTGGGAGATGGAGAAGAATGATTTTCTAGATTCTATGAAGTTGGAGCTTTATTTTAAATTGGAGTTGAAGATTAAATAATTATTAAAAAATAATTTAGGTGGTTTTTGTCCCGGAGGGGATTTCCACCTTAAAAACTGTGCATTTGTGTTCCTTTTGTTTACTGATATCATTGTACAAACGCTAATAATAATTGAAGATTAACTAATGCTATAAAATATTAATAATAATACTAATTGAAAGGAATACTGATTCACCCCCCCTCAGTATTTCCAACACCTCTATGAAATATTTCTAAGATGGTTCGTAAAACAACGATTCAAGAATGATGAAGGTTCTTGGTGTCAATATCATATATGCATTTAGGCTAAGAATGGCCTTCAGAAAAGGATATGTATCTGAGATGCCTCAACTGGGCCAAACAAGAATTAATGAATAGAAATGGAATTTTTGAGTGATGTCGTGAAGAATTTAACAGGGAAATTATGAAGGGATGGGCTTAGTCATTATAAGAATCTGTCTCTTCAAGAATTAGAAGAAACAACGGTATACCAGAGGTATGTGAAGGTGGAATCCCATGGAACACAATTTAAGGTTGCATAACAGCTTAACGCATGAGTGTCATCCTTTCTCTATGAGAACATTTACAAATTCATGAATCAAATCGACATTAGGAGAATTTTGAGGTCTAAAATGGGCCTCCTAAGGAAATAATAAAATAATAGCTAAACCAATAAAATAATATTTATGAATTTACAATTCACTTTTTGCACCACCATCCATGTAACCATGGTTAAATTCAATTCAAGAGTTGTACCAAAATAAATTTAATAAAAAATTTGTATTGATGTGTCTATAAATAAGAATGAGTTTTTCAAGAAAAAGTCATTATCATTGAACAACTAATACATTTGTACTTTGTACTTAAATAAATTAAATTAAAAAATATATATAAATTTATAAAATTTTAATTATATATATGTTATTAATTAAAATTTATATTATTTAAATGGTATAATAACATGTAATTAATGTACTATATACAAATAATATAATGTAATAAATGTAATATGTAGTTGAGCAGGGCCAACTCTGCATTTGGGCTTCTCGCCACACAACACTCGAATTTTAGTGGGGAGAAGTGTGGAGAATCATCGGGGCTCACTGTAGCAAGGTGGCATGGTCGTCGCGGGCCTGATGAATAGAGGGGCATGCCTTATGGTCCATGTAATCCAAGCAGTTCAATAGGAAGCTACCCCGAACCTTTTCGAAGGAGCGTTGTGGGAAATCCTTAGGATTTTATTTTTGAGGTGAAGTAGTTGTGCATGCCCATCTCCAATAGAGTGAGTGCCACGAGCTTATATTTATGTGTGTGTAAGAATTGGGTCCCATAAGACATAGAAAGGCATGATTGGGTCAGTAACGATGGTAACACTACCATGTGGTGGTGAGAAGGTCGGTTGAAATAGCCACGTGGGGACCACGCAAGTGCCATGTGGAAACTTGGTTACATGGCTTTAATTAAATGGGTAATATTTGGATGGCCATATCTTTGGATTCGAGAGTCAGATAGAAGAATAATTTATACCATCAAAATCATCTCGATGAGATGTACATAATGGTGTCATTGGTTTTGATTTTCTTAAGAATGAAAGAAAGAAAAATTTGGACCCCATTTCCATAACTGGACCATGGAGATTGGGTCTACATAGTAATTGCCTCCTTCTGACCTTAATTAGGACTAGGGTTAGTAGGGGGTATGTTGAAACCACCCAGATGCCCATATCACCATATTCATTCCATGCTAAGTGAGAGGTATCCAAATCAGATACAAAGTCACTTAAGAATACAATTTGATCCTGGATAAGATTTGGATTCCTACTAAAACATTGAAGGGTAGATAAATTCAAGGAAAATCACTATAGTTCCTAAAGACCAGGGCATCTACCCATAACACCAATTTTCTGAGATAGTGGTAAAGTCCTAATAAAAACCATTCTGAGGTACTAAGCCATGTCCAAAATAAACCTAATTTACATCATATCTTGAATAATATAGACATGGCTCCAAATGGTGATTTGCAAAAGTTCAGGAATTTCAAGTTTACAATCTATTGCAGAGTTAGGCAATTTCTCCAATAAGATAGTCTACAATGCTCAATTATGAAAGTGAGCTGCAAAATTCATAAACATGTTAGATAACTAAAAACTCATGTAATGACAAGTTAACTAAGTGATCTCAAATAATGAATCATAATCATACAAATAACCATGCAGTTCATGAAGATTATAACAATCACATAGTTCCATGAGTTAAATATAACCATACAAACATATGAGACGACTTGTCCACCATGAGTCAAGTAGTGGATTCAACAACTTTCATGAGTAGTACCAAACCATGAATCATCCAATAACATATTATGAAAATTCATCATCCATAGTTCAGATAGATATAATTAATTATACTTATCTAAATAACTTGAAATGGTTGGAAATTGAAGGAGGGAATTCCACTATCCACCCAACCATAAGCTAAATACACTATAATATTTCTTGTAGTTGATCACCCCCAAGCTAGATCTAGAGTCTAAGGGAATTCTTGCATAGGGTAAATTTAACACCAATGGCTTGGTAAAACACTCAGGAGATGGAGTCCACTATTTGGGTGGTTCGTCAACTGCTCTATGGTCGTAACCACCCCAATGACTAAGTTAATCTCTTAGCTTCAATACAAATGGCTTCACCCAAATTCAAGGGAAAAGTGTTATGCTCAATTTCAAAGGATTGAATCCATTATGTAGGTGGTTTAACAACAAATTGAAAATATCTTAGTGGTTCATCAACCAACAGGAAAGCACTAAGTTGTTCATTAGCCAAGGCAAGAACCTAGTGGTGTGATTAATTGTTTGGCAAGAAATTAGTGGTTCATCAACCAAGGCAATCACTGAGTGTTTCATCGACCAAACCACAAACACTAAGTGATTCATCAACCAAGGCAAGCACTAAGTGGTTCATCAACCAAACTGCAACCATTAAGTGGTTCATCAACCAACACGCAATCACTTAGTGGTTGAATTTCAATCCTTAAAATGCTCACTAGCGACACAAGCTCACACGAGGGTTTTAATGGGCTCAATCATAGTCATAATAGTTAACACCCAAATTCATAGGTACAGGCTCAAGGTCACAATGCCTTAGAATCAAAAGGATAGGAATAGTTTATTTCCACTGGAAACTTAAGACCTTGAAATGTTGAGCAACTAACTTCTATTCCAATCATTGAACCTTTAATTCACTTATGTTTGCATGTATGTAGAATTCCTCATGCATCCCTTGGCATAACTTAGAGAGCACCGCCTTAGCTCCTCAATGCCTTCCCTTCCATGTCTCCTTTACCTACAAGAGGGAAGGGTGGAGATAGCACCACTAAGTACAATCTTTTCTCTCATAAATCAATTGTTAGAAAATCTACCAACTTCGGCTTGGACCTAATCACATCATATTAAAACATGTTAATTAAGTGGTTTTCTTATTTGCGAGTGGTTCAAACATTTAAGTTGGTTGAGTATGGATTTTCAGGGTATGCAATCAAAACAGGCAATGCCCCTCAAACCAAGGATCTGTAAGGCTATCCCTTCTTCTTTTGTGTTAATTAATTTTAAATAATAACTTGTAGGTGTTTGATCAAAGTTCCATCTAGTCGTGGTTCTCCATCCTAGTTTTACAGTCACAATTATTATCACAAAGAGAAGGCGTAGAATAAGGGGATGTTACACCTAGTTTCTAGATTCCAAAGCTTATAACCTTTTAAGTCATATTTATAACTAATAAAGATGCACTTTTTATCTTTATTGTACAACTTGCTCCTATTTTCATCTAGAATGTGTACATAAGCATCACATCCCAAAAATATAAGGTCTTTAAGAGAGGGTTTGTTACTAGTTCATGGCTCATGTGGATTCTTGTAACTAATGTTGACAAGGGTGATTGATTTACCAAGTAACATATTGTATCCATTACCTGTGCTGATATTTTTTCTCCTAATTAGCACCACTAAGCATGCTCCTTGTATTTTCCATCATTGTCATATTCATCCTTTTTTTAACCCCATTATGTTCAGGTGTATAGGGTGCAGTATTCTACCTTTCTATGTTTCACTACGTATATAATTCCTTGAATTGATTCTTGCAGAATTCACCACCATTGTTTGTCCTCAACATATTTATTTTCTTCTAGGTTTAGTTTTGACAAGGGCCTTGAATTATTTAAATTTTCCAAATACATCATATTTGTTTTGAAGGAAATAAATCCATGTATTCCTCAAGAAGTCATCTATGAATGAGAAACAATACATAGGATTTCTTAGTGATGGAATATGAACAACTCCAAACACATTACTATGTACTAACTATGAAACTCCCTTAGCCCTTCTAACACCTACTGAGAATATTACTTGATTATGTTTACCATATATACAATTTTTACAAAAATCAAGATCTACAATACAATTACACATACCTTCAACCATACTTTTACTATGTAGTACTCGAAGGGCCCTCTCCCCAATATGCCCTAGTTTTGGTGCCACATCATAATATTTTATCTAGAGAACATGGGTTTTTAATTATTCATATCCACCCTCAAGAACAATGGAATTGTTAGATAAATAAATCAAAATGATTACCAACATCTTCGAGAGAGTTCTAGTCTGAACTCCCCTCAGCAACACCATTTCTCTTTGAACCATGTTGTAGGTTTCCTTTCCAAACACATTAGTTACACTTGAATTGCTCATTATGCTTGTAGATATCAAGTTTCTAGCGAGCCTTGGCATGTGTAGAACACTTGGGAGTCTTCTAATCCTTCAATCCTTGAGCATAAATTTCACTTTTCATCATCTTGTGATCCCAATTGTCAAGTCATCTCCAAGGAAAAAGTTTCCTCCATCATACATTTTAGTATTTGCAAAACCACTCCCTGCGGGGAGTCATATGAAAGGAGGCACCTGATTTGATCAAATGTATGTCATGATCTACAAGTGTGATTGAAGAAGATAAGTACACATTCCCCCCTTCCTCTTAAGATGCCTTCTCTTCTTTAGAGCGAAGATCATAAGATCCCCTCAGCCCCTCCCTCTTTCAATGCGTTTGGATGTACAATTCTTCTTAAAATGCAATCATTTTTCACATTTTTTGCATGTCTTTACAAATTTTCTTAGAGATTTAGAACTACCTTTGGATTTAAATCTCACACTTAAGGACATATTCTTATTTATATACTATGAATTTCCTCTTATAGATAAATCATATTTACTTTGAATTTTATGTTTTTCTACCTCATATCCTCTGACAATAGGGATGAAACCACATCATCAAAACCTAAAGTAGTTTCATTACTCTCTATGGCTACAACGAGACCATACCACGAATTTGGTAAAGAGAAAAATAAATTGATACACCTATCTTCATAAAAATATTAATATAAATAGACATTAATTGGATTACCATAGTATTGAAAGAAATTAGATACATCATTATTGAGTCTCTATCATTCATCCTCACGTTGTACAACTAATTATGCAGGAAAATATTGTTCACCAGATATTTAGGCTAATAAAAAGGCAATCACTTGTTCCATAATGGCTTTGTTGTAGCTTCTCCTAAATCATTCAAAAATAGTGAATATGAGACTCACAATTGTATTATATTATTTTTCATTTCAATACAAGTTGGTACAATATTCTTTTAACATCCTCATTGGTGTAGTACCTAGACCCATAACAATCCACATAACTTTTTCTACCAAAATATTGCCCATATTGAGCTTCCACAACTCAAAAATTTTCCTATTGAATTTATTTATCTCTATTTTCAAACTACTTTCTATTATTTTCCAACACAAGAATCACCACTGCAAATCTCCCACTACAACAAGGTTAATCAAAGATCAAGATAGTCAAACCCTTGGCTACAAATCCATCCCACTAAAGCCAATATTTTCTTGGATATGGATTTAAATTTTAAGCCTTATACAATAATGAAATGCCTACATAGCTTCATAATAAACATAAAATTGAAATAATGACAATCACATATTACATATAGACTTAACCTAGAAACCCAAACCGAGAAAACTCACTAATTGTTTAGAGATGCACATCTAATTTTTACCATGAATCAAATTCATTGTTTACAATACAATAGATATGATATTGTAGCATCCCAAACCCCTAATCCATTAACCAGATTATATTACAACCATAATTCCCTCAACATTGGGTGGTAGAAATATCCTCCCCTACTCCCCTTCTCTCGCCATCTCTATCTCTATCCCAACCTTGTTTAAAAATAATACGTCGTCTGAAAACTTTACCAGGGCTCACTAGTAAAAGACCCAAAAACAACCGCAACCTTGATCATTTGAAAAAATGACTACATAAATAATAAAAAACATGGGTTAAACAACTATGTGCTAGAAAACCATTAAAAAGTGAAAATTGTGTCAAAACCCACCAAAAATGGATGCAAGAGAAAACCACAAAACCTTTTAGGGGCTCTACCCCAAACCCATGAGTAAGGGGATCTACCTCCCCGCCTATAAAACCCTTGCTACATCCAATGCATATGAATCACACATGGGGATATTCATGTAAAGAATATAGAAAATACACAACACTCACGCAATGACAGGTAGAAAATTGAGGAAATGGGGAAATCCACCCCCTCCTACATAGCTTGATAATGTAATAAATATCCTCCTTCGTGGGTTGGAACCATAGATTGAGACCATACCTAATTTATTTTCCAGCAATATCCAAGAAACATATCAAATGCAACAACAAACATGCCTTCCCTTTGAGGGATGTAGCCTCCTCATAAAATTACAGGTGACAAACATACTTGAAACGAATATGTGTGTGTGCTTATATTGGGCCTTTTACTTATGTATGGAGTTGTACATGTCAACCTACAACCACTATTTCCATTATCATTATATCTCTTTCACAAGAAAATTTTATTTCCCACACACAAACATAACTTAAACACTCTATACAAAATTACCATTGGTAATATTTATTAATACTTAAAATTATTAATTGATGCACCTTGTTAACAAATATACAAGGTGCATCAAATAGGGTAAAACTTACTAAAATATTGATGCACCTTGTTAACAAATATACATGCACCAAATAGGGTTCAACTTAATAATCAACACATGTGGCCAGTGTTATTGATTATATATTAATGCAATGGGAAATTCAATAAGTTTTTTAATTATATCTATAATTGGTATGCCATATGTATAGGAGAAATAACATCACTATGGGGAATTTGAAGCTTGTACATACTTCCAATGATATGTTTGTACATTACAATTGCACCTACAAGTTAGGAATATTTTATTTCTGATCTGGATATAAAAAATAGACTAAAAAATGAAAGTTCTTAGAATCTCCCAAAACTAGTGTCAAATTGTAGTGTTTGTCATCTTGATTCCAACGATGATTAAATCACCTCCGTCTAATGTCCTATGAAGAAGTTATGGCATTCTGAAGTTTTTTACCAACAAAAAAAAGTCAACAAAAGGGTTGACTGGATTGCTGACTGAGTAGTCTGTACAACTGAAGTCATCAGTTGAATGTGCAAGGTATGGTTAGTAGCAGACCAATTAGGTATTGGCATGTGGCATTATCGTACAAATTACAAGTGATGTGTTTTGGTTGGTTCGTACGGTTTGAGGTGGCTCAATAAAAGGCCACCACGTGATGCAATGAGAGGGCACCACATGGCACCCTAAGATTGGCCAAATTTTTTATATATAGAATCGAAGGCCTCAGCAGGGTTTAACCCTTAGACCTCCCATGTCACAACATAATTCTCTACCAATAGGCCACTATATTAGTTCTTGTTATATAAAGAAATTAGTTTATATTTAATTTGGTATGGTTTATGCGTTGGGGAGGAGGGGACAAGCAGTGGCCCTAGTCCCTTGTCACATCCAACATACATGACCAAGGGCGAAAGGGAGAGAGCTAGGAACTTGTCCCTAGCCCTAGTTATGTGCCACCCATGTGCCCAAGACGGAGAGTTATGGCGGAGGGGCAGGGACTAAGCCCCATGCCTAGGTGGCATTCCCTCACCACAGGACTGGGCGGAGGATACTATTCCAGAGGGTGTGGGCGAATAGACCTAGCCATTGGTTCTCGAAAACCATATGGCCATTACTAGGAGCTCAAGAAGTTGGCCTGGCTCTGAGTGATATGGACAATTATATGACCATGTCCTGACAGAGCAGAGGCCAAAGCCATCGGGGGCACGCATTTGACCCCACCCCCCGGCCTTATGGGCGTCATGTGGCCCTGATCTTGCGCATAAGGGGTTATTGGAAAAATTAAACAGGAAACAAATTGCATCTTTTTCGAAGGGAATCACGTTGGTCCTAGACAAAATTGACGCTCAACAGACTGTGTGAAGGGAAAATTTGTAGGACCTTTAGCAGGTTTGGCCAATTTGTAGGAAAAATAGCCTAGCTTGGCTTGGGGAAGCATAAATTGCTAAATTTTTAACCTTTTTGAGCTCAAAAAGAGCCTATATGGGGGTTTTTGAGTGCCCTAGACTCAATGTCAGACTCATATTTTTGATTAGAGCACTTTATGATGGAATTTTTGTTGAAGCAAGTCTTTTAGTGCAAGAAAAAAACATAGTTTTGAAGCAGTATGAAGTTGAGCATGGAGAGAACATAGTAAGAGGTTTTCCAACCTTATAGTTTCATTTGCAGCAACTATTACTTCTATAGAGAAACACTTTCTAGTATTTTCTCAATATGTGTTCATGAGAGAAGCTCTTTTCATCACCTCATTGTGGAGTTGTTATATGTTTTTGTGCTTGGATTTTAGGTGGATTACAAGGACCTGTTGTGTAAGTACTTTTTATGTTGAATTGTTCATGACTTGTTGTACGGAGTCATATTTTTGAGTGAGAATTATTTGTAGGAGAAACACGCCACTCTATTGTCAACAATTTGGAGGTACTCATTTGTTTACTGAAATCAATAGAGCGGTCTAGCTATTGGAGTAGGCTGGGAGATGTAGCCTAGGAGGGGTGAACTCTTTAATCAAATTTTGGTTTATTCTTTTCATGTTTTACATTTTGAGTTGCATGTGAATGTGTTTCTTTTTAAATTTCATGTGAAAACTTAAACTCACCATCTTGAAGAGGTTTTGAAAATTGTTTTACCTTTAAAGACCCATTTTGTTTACTTGCAAAGCATCATAGGATGGTCAATTTTTGAGAGGAGAAGTTATCCTCCATTTCAGATCAGGTGGTATCAGAGTGGGTTCTAACAAAATTTCAAGTATGGGCAAGAAAATGAAGCATGAAAGACTCCAAGAGTTGGAGATTAATCTATCTCTTCGAATGGAGAATGTTGAGTTGAGGAGATTTCTTGAAATTGCGTAGGAAGAGAAAAGGAAAATGTGCTTAAATTTGCAGCATGTTGTGGAGGAATAGGTTGGTAAGAGTTTGATCCCAGAAGTAGCAAATAATCCCTCCAAGATGAAGCCAATTTGTGGGCATGGTCCAAACACAGGATATGGACCCTATGTTGAGAATGATGCTTCTGATTTTTGTCATGATATGAAAGATTCGCCTTATGTGCCAGTTGGTAAAAGTGGTTGGCTTGAGTCAATGGAAAATATGTGTGAGAGGCCAAAGGAGGTAATTAGAATTTCTAGTTCTACTCCAACTAATGTTGATAACACATCTTTTGCAACTTTTGAAAGTCATACCAAAGGTATTGGTATGAATGTTTTAACTCAGATGACTTATCAAGGAAGAGGCCTCAGAACCAATGGCCAAGGTATCACTAATCCTATCGAGGTGAAGGAATGACCATGATATGAAGGATTAGTTTATGGTCATGGATAAATGAAGAGAGTGCTCTAAAATTGTCGAGGCAAAGAAATCGTCAACTGATGACATGTCACACCATGATGGAAGTGATAAGAGAAAATTGTCTCTAAAGAGAGATGAATGTTCCAATGGATATGAAAAGTGCAGTCCTCATTGTCAAAGTCCCAAAGGACAAGTATAAGTGTCTTGGGGATTTTAGAAATGTTGGTGATTTTTATTATTTATGGGAAAATTTTCCTTTCACATTTTGTGATGCAGTTGACCATTGTCTGGCTAATTGTGAGCAACATAAAGCTATGGTCAATAGAATGGAACAAACCCTTGGAACAAGCCATGAACAACCTCTCTTAAGTTTTAATACTTCCTTATCGTTGGGCAAGAATAATAATTTTTGTACCCATTGTAACATGAATGGGCACTGGATTGAAAATTGTTGGAAACTTTATCTAGAAATTCGTCCCAAGAAGGACAAAGAGGTCATGCAATCCTTTTCAAGAAAAGCGACAGGTGGAAAATAAGAAATTGATGTACTTCCTAAAGCAACCTTCAAATAAAAGCGGGTGCAAAAAGAGAACACATAAGCCCGAGATACTCAAAGAATGGGTAGACTATTTTT
The DNA here is from genome assembly GCA_034641835.2 of Pinus albicaulis. Taxonomy (NCBI): domain Eukaryota; kingdom Viridiplantae; phylum Streptophyta; class Pinopsida; order Pinales; family Pinaceae; genus Pinus; species Pinus albicaulis. Next base: position 537,230,479 of record CM076584.1, read on the forward strand.
TATAGTTTTCTTGCTTTGTAAAATTGTAAATACTTGTTGTATATTCTCGTTTGGGTACTTTGTAAAGTGGATTCATGTAGAATCACTTCTCTGCAACAAGTGTGTTTTAGTTAACATGTCATTTTATTTTGGCTTGATGATGAGTCCATTTGTTTGAGAAATTTTGGGATATGAGCATTTTTATTCCATCTAGTACGTCTACAGTTGTGTCAAGCACTCATTTATACAAGTGTTTCGATGAGAATCTTGTTTGTGAATTTAATATTTGGTAAATATTGTATAAAATATGACCATGATTATGTGGAAAAAACTAATAATGTCATTGAACAAATGAAACTACTGTACCTAAAAGTACAAATAAAACTTGAGGACAGTAAAGCAAAGTGTAATACAATGCATGGGGAGCATTGAGTTACTTATGATTTCTAGGTGGAAGATCAAGTTTTTCTTTGGCAAAGAGAGACTTCAAGATGAAGTTTGTTTGAGTCAAATAAACATGTTTTTGGAGAGAATGTTCAGATTCCATCCATGGCATTTTTTGTTCCTGCATGTTTAGAAGAATTGTGGCTCAATTCCTGTCAGGAAGATAAGGACTTCACACAGAGGCAAGGTGGAGTACCTTGATTGGAGCTCGAAGGCACCAATATAAACAGAACAAGAAGGATTGGGATTGGGAATTTAATGAGATCTTTCCTCACTTATTTGTTAATTCAAGATAGTATTTTGGAGGTCCAAAAGTTCCTAGTGGGGAGGTATGATTCAAAGATAAAAAATAGGCTAAAAAATGAAAGTGCTCAAAATATCCCGAAACCGGGTTCAAGTTGTAGTTTTCGTCGTCCTGATTCCAAAAACACTTAAATCTCCTCAATCTGATGTCATATGAAGAATTTATTGTGTTCTGAATTTTTTGACCAACAACGAAAGAACTCTATAGGAGGGTTGACTGGACAGTCCGCACAACAGACGTCATCAGCTGACTGTACAGGGTATGGTTAGAAACAAACCAATTAGGTCTTGGCATGTGGAATCATCGTACAGGGTAAAAGTGGTGTGTTTTGGTTGGTTTGTAAGGTTTGAGGTGGCCCAATCAGAGGCTACCACATGGCCCAATGAGAGGGCTCCGCATGGTGCCATGAAATTGGCCAAATTTTTTATATATAGGCCTGAAGGCCTTAGTAGGGTTCAAACCCTAGACCTCCCATGGAATAACACAATTCTCTAACAATAAGCCATGACATTAGTTCTTGTATATAGAGAACTCAGTTTATATTTAATTTGATATGGTTTGTGCATTGGGGAGGAGGGGTCAGGCAGTGGCCCTGGCCCCAGGTCACATCCGACACACATGAACACATGAGAAAGGGAGAGGGATGGGCACTTGACCCTAGACCTAGTTACGTGCCTCCCATATGCCCATGTCAGAGAGTTATGGTGGAGGGGCAGGTACTTTTCCCCAGACCCAGGTCACATGCCCTCACCATAGGACCAGGTGGACGAGACTATGCCAGAGGGCACAGGCGGATAGCCCTGGCCCTTGGTTCTCATAAACCATATTATCATTACCAGGAGCTCTGGTGATGGGGGCGGGAAGTTGGTCGCGGCCCCCTACTCTATGAACATATATATGACCATGTTCTGATGGAGCGGAGGCTTAAGTCGGCGTGGGTGGGCAGTTGGCTCTAGCCCTCGACCTTATGGATGCCATGTGGCCCTGATATTGCGCATAGGATTTGCTACCAATCAAACTAGCAGGGCACCTAAAAGGGAATCCTAAAGGGGAAATTGTTAGATCAAGGGCAACGATGGAGACTTAGCCCACTGTCACCTTAACTAAAGCTCCCTACTCTTTACGGACTTTCACCGATGGAAGGAGACCCGGTATATAAGAACCCAATTATGAAGGATGGATCAAAAAATATATGTGAAATGACCTCAATGATCCTTTCCCTAGAATAATATTAATAATGGAGCTTTCTTTCTCGTTAAGAAAGGTACAATGTTTTCTAAGAGAAGGAGGTGAGGATTTAAGGGCTAGGTGAAGAGAATATGACTTGTAGAGGATTTTCCCATCCCAAAATTCCTTGCAAAACTTTGATTCCCAGGTTGTCATTGATGAATTTTCTTTGATAAGAAATGGGACCACATGGGGCCAAGCAGACCCAACCTAGGTTAAGGGGAGGGACTTTAGCAACCAATTATGATCTTAACCTAAACAAGGAAGGGGAAAGGATTAAAACAAGAATTTTTACTTAAAGGTGTCAAATTGATCCTATGAGGTGCTATCCTAGGGAACACCAGGGAAATTTTTTATCTTAGATCTAGGGCTTGGGATATCTTGCAATCCCACTGCCATAATTTCTTCAAATTTAGAGGAGAGCTTGAGGAAACACCAGCACGGTAGGGCCTATGAGATAACTTTTTTTATATGGCTAATTTGTTAGGAAAATGTGATCGAGGTGGAGATTGGTGGCCACCCACCTATTCTACTTGGACCCCCATCATTTTTTCTTTCATTTTTTTAGTTTCCTTAATTGTAGCACAATTTACTATTTTTGGCAGTTTTTCGGGTACTAAAATTTTGGAGTCGTTTTGAGGGACTAAAATGTGTTTTTAGGAAACAAAAAGAGACTGTAAAAGTCCCAAAATCATTTGCTAATTTTATTTAGCCTCCTCTTTGAGATCTTCAAAACGAGGTATTGTGATAGCCAAAAGGAGATTGTATGCCAAATTTACGACCCCGGGAAGTTGACATCCCAACTTACCCAAACAAGGCCCAAAATATTTTGGCACTTATCTCCTAGGGTTAGGTTTTTGTATGTTTAGGGTTTCTCATAATTTATCAATGATAAAAATTCTACTGAGCCTCACTGTAACACAGTTCATAGGCATGTAGCCACCACATCTCTTCTCGGAGATAAGCTACCATCACCCAAGCTAGTTTATTTCCATTCTGTGTGTAAGCATATTTAAGTTCTTTGATATTAATGAAATTAAGTTTTATTTCTTCTGCACTTATATGTTTATGTTTATATATGTATTATATTGCATGCCTACATAATTTTGGATCAGTGGTAACATAACGACCTTCTCTTTCTCAGGTTTTCTTTGCGTGTCCCCAACGAGGTCAAGGTATAAGGAGTTAGGGCTCGATCTGGTTGAACCTTTGCAAGATCAGCCTCGCAAAACCTCACGGCCTCCCATGGTTGAAAAAAAAAAAGATGAGGGAGCAAGATATCTTTTAAAAATATTTCTCGAGGAGGCCCTCAAGAAACAGTGGAATGTGATGATGGATAAATTTTCCCAAATCCTTCGATGACAACCCACAGGTGACACATCTTCATTTGACGGCCACTCTCTAGGTGCCATGCCTTTTAAGGTACAATTTAAATTTGACATTCCCATATTTGAAGCCAGATAGATGTGGATGTCATAGATAAATGGTTAAATATGTTGGAAGTATATTTTTGAGTTGATGACTTTTCCAATCGGGAAAATATTAATTTTTCACTCCTGAAGGCCACCCCCCATGTCAAGGACTGCTGAAAAACCTAATATGAGGAAAATGATGAGGGGGAACCCTCACTATTCTCAGCCACACCCACTTGGAATTCTTTCTAAAACTCCATCAAGGAACAATATTACCCTGTTGGTAGCTATGAAGATAAATATATAAAGTGGACCACGTTGTGGCAGGGAAGGGACCAAGATATGTTGGCGTTCACAAATGGTTTTCATTCCCTTCGCACGAAGATGGGAATCAAGGATTTCAATCATATTTTGGTACTCAAGTACTGTAGTTGTTTTCATAATTACATCCACGATGAAATGGAGCTCTTAAACATCTCCTCACTTGGTGTTGCCTATTGGTATGTTGTTAAGATAAAGTAGAAGTTTAAATAGAAGAAGAGGGACTTTGGATATGAAAAACTGAAGCAAGGGAAAAATGCCCCCAAACCACATAACAAAGGGAAAATCCAAGGCAGAGTGACCTAGAAAAATCCATCTAAGCCGCAATGAAATAACAACACCATGAAGACAAAGAAGGACACAGGAAAGTGGTGTGAGTTCCATAATAGATCCACTCACAACACGAGTGGGTGTCGATGCAAGTAGTCATTGGTGGTCAAGCTGAAGGCTTCTAAAGAATATGCATGCTCCGAATTTGAGTCAGAACCCAATAAGGGGAATAAAAAAGTGAATTATATTATTGATGCAGAGCCTAATCCCACAGTTTCCACCACCAATATCCAGAAGGATGAGCACAAATATCCAGAGGAGGGGGAGCTCCTCTTCCACTCACAGATGTGGGTAAAGGATTCTTCGTTGCAGTTCATTGTCGACAGTAGGAGCCAAAAGAATATTATTTTAGTAGAGCGTGTGAATCAGTTAGGCCTACCGACCATAGCACACCCGCATCTATACACCATTTGGTGGCTTCACTAAGGACGATATCTCAGCGTCAACCAATAGTGCCGCCTTCCCTACAACATCAAGCCCTTCACGAATGAGGTACTATGTGATGTTTCTGCTCTCGAAGATTGTGATGTATTATTGAAAGAATACTTGTAGAAGCGACATGTTGTATATGAATCTAGGCCTCACATTGTTATTATTATTACTTTGGGCAATAATTTTTACAGGATACTGAAGGCATCACCTCCTACCACCATATCTCTAATCACTGCAAAAAAATGCAGTAAGATCATCTCCTGAACTAGGAAATTTGTTTTCCTTATGATTCTCCCTTAGGTCCAAAATAATATTGTGTCCATAGCCTCCATAAAGGGCTCCTCCGCATGGGTGCAACAGATGGACAAGGTCATGGAGAAGTACAAAGAAATTTTCACCTCTCCCGTAAGGGTACCTCTACACTGTCAGGTCAAGCACTCCATCGATCTGACCCTGGGTGCATCGGGTCGATCTATCGAATTTTTCTTCTAGAGAATGATGAGATCAAGAGGCAGATTCAGAAGCTCCTACAGAAAGGGCACATTAGGACAAATTCATCGCCTTGTGGGAGCTCGATCGTGTTGGTACAAAAGAGGGATGAGACCTGGAGACTTTATATTGACTATCGCATGTTGAGCAAGATCATTGTGTAGAATAGTTATCTAATTCCACAGATTGATGACCTGTTGGACCAAATCAAGGGGGGGGGGAGGGAATATTTTAGTAAGATATACTTGAAGTCCGGTTATCACCAGTTACCAATCGAACCCTCCGTTTTGTGGAATACTGCCTTAAAATCCAAGGAGGGCCTTTTTGAATGGTTGGTCATGCCTTTCAGGTTGACGAATTCCCTCACAACCTTCAAGAGGCTGATGGATGAAATTTTGTGACCTTTCACCAACTCATTCGTGGTGGTATAATTGGATGACATCCTGATCTTAAGCCAGAGTTGGGAAGAAAAACTCCACCACATCCGACAGGTCCTCCAAACACCGTGGAAAAAAAAATTGTGTGCTAATTTGGAGAAATACACTTTTGGCATGACCTAGGTTCAATGTTTGGGGTACATAATTGATGAGAGGGGTGTGCATGTGGACACAATCAAGATACAGGTCATTCGGGACTGGCCAGCCCTTACCATTCTAACAGAGCTTCGGAGCTTTTTGGGTCTTACAAACTTCTACCGCAGGTTTGTGTTGGGTTCTCTCATATCACTTGGCCTTTGAGTCCTGTCACCAAGGGAGGGTCAAAAGCAAAGTTATTTTGGTCTAAATACCAATAGAAGGCATTCAATGATTATTACATGTCATTTTTTCACCATGACATTTTACTGTCAATGTGGATCTATCACCATCCATACTCATGCTTCCTTAGAATTCAAACACTTATATTCCTTAACCAAGTCTTGTAAACTGGGAAAAAGCTCTCAAATACTCTTAAATATGGTCTGCGCGGCTTTTGCAGTCACTTCCTGTGCATGCGCAAATATTCCTAACCTTACCTGCGAACATCTACGCTCTGTTTTCTGTTAAAACATGTGCACCCCATTTAAAATAAATTAAAAGTGAAAATTAACTTCTAGAAGCATAGTTGGGTGCATATTCTTCCAACTAAAGGCCTCTTGAGTCGCGCCAGTTTGAGCTATATCCATCCAATCATGGAACTTATCCCCTTGGATCTGAAACCTCCTCAATTTCTCCTATAAATTGAGATGAAGCTTCAGGGTTACAAGGTTCATTGAAGATAATCATATGTTGGTAATTCTAGAGTGGAAATCTTGTTAAACCAAGGAGAAATATTGGAAAGGAATACAAGAGAAATCTATATGAGATCAAGGCTCAGTTTTAAGATCGCTCTTTATATTCTTGATAATGCATTTGGATACTTTTTCTCATTGTGTTTTTTTCAGATTCATTAAAAACAATGACAATTCATAATCTCCTTTATCATTAAGTTAAGTTGGTATTTGTATTATTATATATTGCAGGTGATTTTGATTCTTTGCATGTTTGTGATTGCAGATTCTTCTCAGCATTGAAGGACTTCTTTGAGACAAAAGGCGAGGTCTTCACCAAACATCTCATTGAAAGGTAAGAGCATTATCCTCTCTTTTCTAGTTTTGATAATAGAAATTCTAATAGCTTAGGGAAAGAGATATTCACATGGTTTTTTGTTTCTAGTTATATGTTGGTATACTAGGGAGATCGCTCTTATCCGCAAGAGGGATTTATCCAGAAAACGAATGGCGACTCCACTGGGGAACAACCTTAGTTTTCTCTTGATTATTTTTGGTTTATCTCTCCGATTTTTCTAGTTTAACTATGTTTGAGTGTTTTTGGGTTTATGAATTTTTAGATCCTATGAATTTGAATGCTTTGTGTTTATTTCTTTGAACATTTCTCTGGGCCTACAGAGTTTTCTTTCATAAAAAAAGTGCAAGTTTACGCAAATTCTCAGTTTAATACAGTGCACATGCGCACCGGTTTTCACTAGCTACCTAGACACCCCCTGAGAATTTTTGAAAAAATGAATATTCCCTCTCTCAGAGTCTGATGATAAATTTCTATAGGTTCAACCTGACTTATACAAACCCTCATAGTTTGTTTGTGAACTTTTCCTAATTACCTTAGATTTTTTTTGAGAAATCATCCATTTTCATTTTTCGGGGAGGGTTTTCCCTAGTTTTATGAATTGCTTTGTTTGGGAAGATAGATTCACTACCTAGATCATTGTTTTTCTGTCATTTCTCTCTATAGGTACCAGGTGTCTTGTTAGTTCTTCTTGTTTGAGTGATTTTTTTTTGCTCATTTGCAAAGGAAAACTTCTAGATAAGTGAAGTGTGATTTGTCTCAAAAAGTAGTATTTTATGAAATTGCTTCTTCTTGTTAAAGTGAAAAAACAATTTATATTGCTTTCAACTGAATTAAATCATGAAAGTACACTCATAGGTGTCATTAGTTACATTATTGGTTAAGAGCTTTCATCTATATATATATATATTAATTTAATTTAATTTATTTATTTATATTTTTATATTTTATTTTATTTTTTATTTTTATTTTTTCTGATTTTTTTTTACATTTTTTAGCATTTTTCTAATTGTTTTTTATTTTGATGAAATGAAAGATTGTTTGCTCGTGAAATTGTATATTTTGGCTTTGAATCAACAAATTTTTTTGTTACAAAGTGATATTGGTTATGCTTCAAAATGAAATTGATTTCGTAATGAAAAATAATTGTTATGGTATGCTTTAGGAAATTTGTACTTCTTTGAGTCCAAAAAATCCTTCTACCTTCCCTTAAATAGGAATTCATGGAAACAAAGAATTGCATATTCATTGTTGATGCATTTACAGTAATTTTTTTAGTCGGTCACAACATCATTGAGTTTCATTTCCATACCCCTCTGCGTAAACAACGTCCAAATTAATACAGTGCTTCATAAAATTGATCTAGATGTTTTTACATTTTCTAGGGCTCTTTCCACCAATCTAGTTCAGGATTAGTTCTTTGGAATAAGGAGTAATTAACTTTCCAAATTAGATAAACAAACAAATAGCATCTTGCGGTAGGGAAAAACCCAATTGTTGCAATTTTTCTTTGGGAAGCTCTTCTTAAAAGATTCAATCACGAGGTCATGTTGGACCCAGTGAATTAATTGTACCTACTTCATTGGTAAAGATAGAATATGTGCATGTAATACAAATGGTAAACCTCAGATTAACCATTGTCGAGGAGCCTGGGATCACTTGTTAGTAAACCTCATATTTACCATGTCGAGGAACTTTCAAGGGGATTGAGATTTGATACTCTTCCCTTGTGTGTATATCAAGCCATAGATTGTTCCCCCAGGTTCAATTTTCTTAGTTGGTAACCTTAGTGGCTATAATATTTAGGTTTTTTCCCAAGATGTCAGTGGAGGGAAGGTCCCACTGTACCTGGAGCAGACGTTGAATAAACTCGCTTGGACTTTCCAGAGGGTAGTATTCACTTTGAGATGGCATAGTGGAGTTACTTGCATCAAACTGTTTCATTAAGCAAGTTGTGAGGGTAACTGTTTCAACCGCTAGTTTTCCACATCAATCTCTGTGAGGTTGGATTTCATCACCAACTAGTGATTTTATTGTGGAAACATATTTTTTGTGTGTGGATTATTTCTTATATTTTGTAGCACATGTTCATTTTTTTATTACTTTTTGAGGCCTTATGTGTGTCTCTTTTGAATTTTTTTTGATTTCTTATGTTAAATAAATTAACTGTGGCTGAATTACTGAGAAATTCACATAGAATGCAAAGGAAACCCCCCGAATATACACCCAATTAATTGGAAAAAATCAAAACTGAAAGGGTTCAATCATCAGGAACCGGGTCTTCTGAACAAGGAGAATAATCTATCATAATACATCCTAATTTCAATGTTAATCAACTCAAATAACTAAAACATAAGAAGATCAACCATAAATCTATGAATTAATCATAGTTGAATCTATCACTTGTGATTTTTAAGATACACAGCTCACTGAACTAGAAATATCTGAACCTGAGTCTGATTCCACTTCATCTGAGTCACCTTCGAATGTTATAGCCCCAACTCTTGGTCGTCCTCGTTCACCTCGAGTAAAGGTTCTCATCATTGAGGATCTTCCTCCTGGCCTTATTAGAATTGAATAAATCTCTAACAAAGAAGAATAAATTGAAATTCCCTCTCGTCAAGAATCTTTAGATTTAAGGTATAGTGAACCAATTTACCCTTTGGATTTTCCTTTCACTCCCTTAAATCACATCCTTGGTATCTCCAATTCATGATTTTTTACATTCTTCTGGTTATAGACATCCACGAAACTGAATCCCATTTTAATTTTTACCTAGGTATAGTAACATGACTTATGAGAGAATTTCTACCGAGTCATCCATGTTTTCGTCTTCACCAGAAATATTTTTGTATGGTGGTCCTTCTGTTCCTACTGGGTACCCGTCACTTTCTGGCATTTTTTCAGGAGAATATCCTTTCTTTGAAACTTCTACTATTTCAACTAGCCCATTCGAGTCTATTGCCTAGCCTTTGAATACGAAACATATTTATTTGTTTTTCAGTAATACCCCTCAAGCTAGCTCATAAGGTGGATACATTACGCCTGGGGGCAGCAACCTCTTCAAGGGAAACATTCGTTTTAGGGAGGACAACCTTTCACTGGAACCTATCTAATAGTTGTAGGGAAAATTATTCTCGGTAATTATCAACCTTATGGTCTAATGCCTCAAATTGGTTATGGTCAACCCTATGTGTCACAACCCTCAATGGGAACTCATTATCTAGGGATAAACACTATGTGGAACCCCTCGTTTACTTAACAGTATTTTCAACCTACCTCGCAAATTCCTTATAATCAACCTTCTCAGCCACTTGGACCATTTGGTTACACCCAATTCCAACAACCTGTTCAAGGTGCACTTCAAATTACCCCAAGAGATTTTGTGCCAAGTAGTCAGCAAGCTAGTCCTAGTACTCCTAGTAATCCTATCCAATCTGTTGTGCAAACATCTGTTCAAAAACCAAGTACACCCATCCCATGAGTTCCCCAAGTTCTTGTTGCTTCAACCCTTCAAATGTCAACGCCAACTGCTACACAGGCTATCCCTCAGACTACTACCCATCAAACCAGACCTACAGTCCAAATGATTCCTCAAGAATCTTTGGGACAACCTAGCAAAACAACTATACAAACAATTAAACCTTTTTTAGGTAAACATATTCAAGGGAAACCCTTTGTAGGTCAACCTGTCTGTTCACGGCCAACCTTTTACAGGTCAAACTATTTAGGGACACCCCTGGTAGGTCAACCTCTTCAAGGTCAATTTGTTCAAGGCCAACTATTTCAAGGCCAATTTCAATATGGACAATTGGGAAAAAATCCATCTGTACAGAGCCATCCATACCCTGGTTATACATTTTAGATACCAGTTCAATGTTAATTCGGTATGGCTACCCTTGGATATCCTAGAGGTTATCCAATTCCAACTACTCAAGATATCCCAGTTTTTCTTGGATACCCTCCTCTAGATACTAGACTTGTCCCTCAAGGTTATTAATTCTCTTAGAAAGACCCTAATAGGCGGTTACCTTTCATGGCAACTTTAGATTTACCAAACTTGTCTTGGCTAAGGAATGAACCAATTTACTATCTTCCATTTTGGCTAGCCATGCCTACTAAATTTCCCAGTGACATTACAAAGTTTGAAGGAAAACCATGAGAGGACCCCTTGAACCATGTTATGAATTATCATCTGTGGTGTGCATCCAACTCTTTGATCAATGATTCCATTTTTTAAAGAAATTTTCAAATAACTTTGATCGTCTTAGCCGTGAAGTGGTACATTGAGTTACCACGAGGCTCTTTCAAAAATTTCATTGCCTTAGAAACTACTTTCCTTAATCATTTTTAGTTACCATTTTGTTATGATAATGGCACAAAACTTTTTACTTCACTTAAACAAAGTACATCTACGTACATTTCAGATCACATCCATGAATGGCGACGTAGACACCATTTAGTCAAAGTTTTCATCCTAGATCAAATTCTGGCTGAATGGTTAATCAAATCATTAGTCCCTAAGATTATTGAATATGTAGCTAAAGGAGGTTTTGTAACAGAAGAACATGTTATCGCTCAAGCCTAGTATCTAGACCTTTTTATGAAAAAATTCCTGATTTACCTCGCCAAGTCAACTTACTACAACTCCTTCTGGTTCTCATGTCACAGATGGTGTAATCGGTACAATTAGTATATCAAAGAGTAAAAAGAAAAAATCCAAATCTACTACTCCAATCATAAATTTACCTGATTCGTCCAAAGGATAATCTTCCCTAGAAACTTCTGTCGAAATACATGTCGTGGATTCCTCTACTGCCAAAACCAAATCATCAGGGAATATGAAGAAAGGGAAGGGTAAAAGCAAACAAAACAATTCTCCAAAAGATAAAGAAGAAAAAACCTAACCATCAGACGAAAAAAGGAAACCTTGTTACCCATGTCTTATTTGTGACAAGGATCACAACACAAAAGAGTGCCCACATCGGGTCGAGGTATCTAAATTTTTCAAAGGTTCGCCCACACCAGTTGTTCGTAAATATACTTTTCTATCATAAGACAAAAAAATGATTTCTCACAATGGATCTTCTTCAAATTCATCGACATATATCCTGATGATGTCTTCCCAGAACATGGTTGCAACGCGAATTCAAGATTATGGATCAAAGATTCCTGTAACTAGAAACGAAACCGGATCACCTAGTCAACCTTCGGTATCAACTCCTCCTATTTCCGAACCAGTAAACATCAAGAAACCTAGTCCTGATTTAGTAATTAAACCTTCTTCCAATGGTGTACTTCAAAAATTGGATTTCAATCCACATGCAAGAGCTTCTCAGAACTACAACATTGTTGAATATCTGGCTATGTTACCTTAAGCAATGTTGGCCCCCGAAGTGTTGCAGTCTTGTCCAGCTCATAGGAAGTTACTATTATCATCTATTGGAGTGATTGACCCTCAACGTTATAATATTATCATCTTTCATCTCAAGAACTTTGTACCTAGACTCACACACCAAATGGATTTTAAAATACCTATTTTAGTCAAATCTACGAAAATTTTTCGCACAATAATTGACGAGGGAGCATCTATGTGCATTATATCTTTAGCTTGTTTTAAAAATCTTGGTTATCTACCAATCAATCAGTCACCCACGATTCTGAAAGAATTTGATGGAAGAGGTTTTCGTCTGTTTGGAATACTCTAGGATTTACCCATAGAGGTAGAAGGAAAAATCGTCACACTTGAGGTGGAAGTCATTGATGCCCCTCTTGACTACAACATTATTTTAGGTCGGAGTTGGTATTATGCTATGAAAAAATTAATTTCATCAGTATTTCGGTTAATCATGTTTCCTCATAAAGGAAATATTGTCAAAATTGATCAGTTTTCTTACTACACTTCTGATCCTGCCTCTACAGATAGTATCACATATGTTGGAAAGTCGATTATCCCTTAGGAAGATGTTGGGGTAGGACTAGTTAAATATTCTGCTGTTATGGGAAATTTTTCTATACCTCCTCCTAACCTGCATCATACTATTTCCAATATCAATATGATTACATCAAGGACAATGCCATTTGATGACCCATGGATTATGCCTTCAGAATCTGAATTGGGCTACTACGAAAATGAAATGCCTTTGAGTCCATATGAAATGGCATATGTAGCAGTACAATCACTTTCTAAAATTTCATCAACCAATTCTGATCAAGTGAATGTGGTCTGTGATGAGTCTTCTTCTCTACCAGGTTTAGCCACAACATCTTTTTCTGATCCTTTCCAACACATATTTTTGAGTGATGAAAATATTCGGGAAGTTTTTTCATTGGATGAATTGCCTTGGGAAGATCTTCACCATCGACCCTCTTTTCTACCAGACCTTTATAGAGTTGAAAATGACTTTTCAACGATCTTTACGATTGAAAATGTTAAGGAACCTAAAAATCCTATGTCAAACCTTCATTTGGATTCTGAGATGAATTTAGGAAACATTTTCGTAACAATTCCAATTGACACATAAATTAAACCAGGAATAAATGAAAACATTCATATAGGTGCTTCATTCTCAATTGATGAAATTATCATGTAAAAAGCCCTATTTCAGGAATTCCGAGACACATTTTCCTGGTCTTACGAAGAAATGCCAGGAATTGATCTTAAGATTATAATTAATGAAATTAAGACATATCTGGATGCTAAACCTATTAGAAAAAAGATTACGTCCAATACATTTGTGAAAAGTTGCTGCTATTAAAGCTAAAGTTGAAAAACTACTTCGTGAAAGATTCATTTATCCTATCTCATTGACAGATTCAGTATCCAACATAGTTATAGTGACCAAGAAACAAGGAACTATCATAGTATGTGTTGATTATAGAATAAATCTTGTCCCAAAACAATTATCCCACCCATTGCATCGACCAAATTGTTGATGCTTGTGCCATAAACAAAATATTTTTATTTATGGATGGATTTTCTGGTTACAATCAAGCCGAAAACATCATATATTTGTCCATGGGGGACATTTTCTTATTGTAAATTAACTTTTGGATTGAAAAATGTTGGCGCCAATTTTCAAGGAGCTATGTCTTGTGCAAGTTTCATGACATCAAACATATTGTACAACCCTACTTGGATAACTTACCTGCTCATTATATGCGCATGCAAGATCATCCTACACATTTATGTGCCATTTTTATGTGATGTAGGTGTTACAATATTCGTTTGAATCCACACAAATGTGTATTTTGTGTACAATCAGGATGATTTCTTGGTTTCATTGTTTATAATGAAGGAATTCGTGTTGACCCTTTGAAGGTTGAGGCTATTTTCAATTTACCTCCTCCTACTCTTTGCCAACTCAAGAGTTTGCAAGGGAAAGAAAAATTTCTACGTAATTTTATCCATAACTAGGCAGAGTTAACTAAAGGTTCACTCGGTTATTAAAACATAGTGTTCCTTTTATTTAGGATGAGATTTTCAATAAAGCTTTCGATGCACTTAAACACGTGTTGACCCATGCACCGTTGTTGCATCCACCTGATTATCACCGAGATTAATTTTTGTATTTAGTTGCGTTTGATTCCACCATTGGAATGGTATTATCTCAAGAGGATGAATCCAACAATGAACATGTTATTTATTACTTAAGTCAGAACCTTACATCAACTGAGATTAAGTATACGCATGTCGAGAAATTAGCCTTGGCATCCGTTCAAGTTGTCCAAATATTATGTCACTATATACTGTTATAAAAAACAAACGTGATATTCGACTCCAACCATATGATGTACATTTTGATGAAACAATTACTCAAGGAAAATACTCAAAGTGGATAGTTATCCTACAAGAGTTTGATTTGGAATTTGAAAAATCCAAATCCAAGAAATCACTAGTATTTGTTGAACTTATGTGTGACTTTCCCTACACTGAATCTGAAACTGTGGCAGAAGACCATCTTCCTAATGAATCTTAATTTCTGATCGGCACATTGGATCCTAGGTATGGATATATCATTATATATCTTCAAACCCAAACCTTTCGGCCTGACCTTTCATGCTTTGATCGACGTAGGATTCGATATCAGTCTCAACAATAAAATATTGTTGACGACACTCTTTATCATCGTGGTGCCAATTCTGTCTTTCGACGTTGTTTAACTCATGAAGAAGCCGAAAGAGTTTTAAATGACTGCCATTCTAGAGCATATGGTGGTCATACGTCAGGTTTTGCCACAACCCAAAATATATTATGCATTGGCTATTTATGGTCGTCACTCTTCAAATATTGTATCCTTGTGGTTATAAAAAGTCACAATTGTCAATTTTTTTATCGAAAGATGTGTGCACCTTATGCTCCTCTTCACCCAATCATAGCTGTCAGTCCATTTGAAAAATGGGGCGTCGATTTCATTACATGTAACCCTCACTCAGTCGAGGGGCATGTGTATATTATTCTCGCTGTAGATTATTTAATTACCAAATGGGCCGAGCGATGCCTACATTTAAGGTTAACGACGAAATTGTTGCTATTTTCATATTCAATCATGTGATTTATAGGTTTAGTATCCCTCAAGCCATCGTTACAGATCATGGTAGCCACTTTCAAAACATTATGATGGCTGAACTTTCTGCTCAACTTGGCCTACGCCATGATAATTCCACATTGTATTACCCATAGGCCAATGGCTAGGTTGAGGCCGTAAACAAATTTTTAACCAATATGATTAAACGGATTGTAGGAAGTCATAAATCGAATTAGGACACCATGATTTTCTTAACATTGTGGGAATACCGTACCTTCGCAAAAAAATATACAAGGTATTCTCCTTTTAAACTCGTTTTATGGTTTGGAAGTTGTTTTACCCATTGAATGTGAAATTTCGTTGCTAAAGTAGCCATTGAGTTATTACTAGCTACCTATGAAGAGGAAGAGCACTTCTTATACTTAGCATAGTTAGAGACTCGCCGCACTGTTGCATTAGCTCCTGAGGCTCATAAAAAATGTGTTAAGGCACAATATGATCAAAGCGTTAACCCTCATGTCTATTCAAAAGGTGATATATTCTTAGTATATGATCAACCTCATGATAACCTAGGCGCTGGTAAATTTGAACCAATGTGGCATGGCCCTTACATTGTCAAGCGTGTGCTTGCAAAAGGGGCCTATGAATTAGTTTATTATGACGGTGTCTCTTTAGATAAGACCAGAAATGGTCTTTATCTGAAGAGATATTATGCATGATTTATCTAGTGAAGATATTCATTGTACATTAGTTACATTTTTAGGGAAAGTGTTCCTTAGATTAGTTATTTTTCTTGGCTAGTTTTTACTACTTTTTTTGCTTATCTTGATTACTCTAGATATTGCAGATGTCGACATTCCCTCGGACTTACATTGGCTTTGCTAATAGCGTATGTCATAGTAAACGGAACCTATATTCTGTTGTTGGGGTTATCTATTCACCCACTGATGAGTTAGTTTCTATTCATGGGGTTTGCCTCGGTCAAACAACAAACAATATTATAGAATATAGCGTAGTCATTGAGCTATTATCTCATGCCATTGCATTTGGCATTCAGCGTTTGATTGTTAGGTTAGATTCATAACTCATTGTATTACATTTGAAAGATGTTTATGCAATCAGAATCCATTATTGTTAAGAATGTTTTTAAGGGCCCGTCTCTTGGAAAGACAATTTGATTACATTGAATTTCAACACATTTCAAGAAATTTAAACACGCTAGTTGATGCATTGGCTAATCAAGTTTTAAATAGGCATTTACAACATTGAATGTAAATCAAAAAAATATTCAATACATATTGAACAAGATACTCAAAGACCAAAAGTAGTAATCATCATTAGGTCAAAATATTTGTTTATCATACTGTGTCAAAAAATATACATCATCTGTGATCATAGTTCTCAAACACATTACGATCTAAATGTATTGATACAAAAAACAAAAACTACCGTCTAAAACGACCATCAGCTATCCATGATGATGATCGTGATATTAGAGTATAACATGCACCACTCAGCATAGGTATCGACTATATGGACCAGGAACCCGAGTCACATGCCTCTAGTATCAAAGAGGCAAATAATTTGTCCCAGTCTCTGGGATATATATTGTTAACCTCTTCAGATTCTATTCCAATTCTGTGAGGGCCTTGGCTACATCAGTCTACGGTGGAGTTGAGGCTATAGGTTTTGCTCCTTGTCTATCAAAATGATGAAGCACTGCTGGTTGTACTAGGCCAACATCCACATTAAGATGTTTTTTATTATCACTATTGGATGATAAAAATTCAAATAAAAATTATAAAAAATAAAAAATATAAATGGTAATTTTTACCTTACTCATCCCACTATGCTCCAGGTGGGAGTGATGTATCAGGGTCACCCCTGAAATCCACCCCTATTTAGGGGAATTCCTCAATCATTAAGATCTGGATTCTCAACCATACAAAAAACAAAGGTGTATACCGGACAACAGGACTGCCATCGCTGCCATGAGGAGTTGCGCTGACACATAATCTAATGACTGTGAAAACAATAATTTTGAGATTAAGTCGTTAGATAGTTTTTATATAGGCTCGACCATCTTTCAATTGTGAATCCTGAGTGAAATATTGCACCATATAGGAAGCAGTGGGTTGTCCTCCTAGTCGTGTGCCAAAAACTTAAATGTCTCTTCCCCTTCAGGGAAAAACAATGAGGAAATAAATATCCTCTGCATCAATAATAGGCCTATGATCCCCAATGATAAAACATTGTTCCTAGACATTCCAGGCATTTACCAACCAGGGCATTAGCTCTACTTGGGCCTTCATTCCTTGTATAGAACATAATTATTTAAAACCTGAAGCGTTGTTGGGCTATCAATTCCCTCATTATCATGATATTCATGCTTGCATTCTCTCCACTCAAGCATGGTTGTTTCAAATTTACAACAAATAATCATTAAAAATCATCAAGAATATTTTGGAAGAACTTAGAGAAATTTTAATGGAAAGAAAACCATTTTTTGAAAACCCCACTGTGCCTGCATAGTTTTCCTTTGTAGATAGTGCATTTTTGCATGGGATCTATACATAAAAACCACGAATGCATGATAATTATTTGTGTTAAAAAGTATCGGGGTGCGCAGGTTTGATCAGAAAAAACTTGCGCATCCCCGAAAGTGATTTCTAAAAACAAATTTTATCCAAAAAACAATATGGAAGCCTAAAATGAAAACTCAAATGGATAGAATGCAAGATAATTGAGTGATTAAATAACTGGAACTGGTGGTTCGTGAAATGGTTTGTCAGTTCTCCCGATATTGGCTTCAGAAGATCTATGGTAAAAAATCATTTTTATTGCTCTAGAAATCAAATGGTAAAAATGACGTGTCTTTCCACTTTTTATAAGTTTTTATGAATAAAATAATATTATTTTATTTATTTTGACCTTTAGAAGTTCAAATTTTAAATATTTTTACCATAATTAAGAATATATTATTATCATTTTTTATTTTTATGTGCAGAGAACAGGTTGTGTTTAAAAACGAATCAGTTTGACGATAGAGTAAACTTTTACCACTTTTTCAGACTCGAGAAAAATATGAAAAGCGAAATCATGGAGTCTTACTTTAAGCCCTTTTCAAACTCTTTAAACATGAAAATATTATCGAGCACTTGATTATTTTAACTCATTAAAAATAAATGAACACTCGTCTACTCAGTATAAGTTTACCCCTTTTCTAGACTAAACTAGAATAATTATGAAAAAGGTATACATTGACTAAGCATGGTCAATAGAGTTCTCTTCTACATTATTTTATACTTTTTCAGGTTTGAGAGACTAAATTTAAGAAAAATAACATTATGGAGTTTACTTATGTTTTTCTTTTGACTCCCTAAAACTGAAAAACATCGAGTTAATCCTATGTTGTACTCGTTAAAATTAAATAGTGCAGGACCCGTCGATCACAAAAGGACCGAACCACTCCTTCTTAGGGTTCGTTAAAATTACTAAGATGGACTCATATGAAGGATGAGATTACACAACAAGTAGATATTATCCTCCTCAATCTTGACAAAAATAAAGAGGTACTTGCCAATAATGGTGGGGGGGAAATTGAGAAAAAGAATCCATCTTTTATACTTGTTTTAAAAGCAGAATTTCACTCTTGAACACGACACTTTGTCACACTCGTGTCCGGGTTGGGTAATCATTTTGTCTTATAGTTAATCAAACCTCATTGAAATTATTTAGAAGGTTTTGGGTATTATCTTTAAGTCAAATGCTTCCAAGTCATTTATAGTGTTGTTATGTGTCCAGGAGAGTTCAACTTCAATTCATTATTCATTGCAAATATTTGTCTCCATTCGCATTGACCATCCCTGAGTTACCCTTGGAAAATATTTCTTCAAAAATTGACATAATGGCTTCATGTTTTAGACCTTTCTGTGATGGATCACTTCCTATCGACTTCAACTCATTATCTAGGAAGTTGATATAGAAATCCTATCAGTACCCTGAAATCTGCATGCCTTAATGGCAAGTTTGTTGCCTTCGATGACAGGTTTTCATCATTGGCCTTCGATCGAATGACTCTATGAGTGTTTGACTGAAAATCATTCATTCACATTTCAAATATTGTACTAAGGTACTTTGAGATCCATTGTCATTACCAGTGGTTTCTCTTGTTATAAAATTATATATTACATAGCAATACAACACATAAAATATGCGGAAAATGCAAACACACAAAACACATAAAATCAGAGAGACACATATATACGTGGTTCACCCAATTTGGGCTACGTCCACCCTGAACAGCCAATCCTTTCTTTCTATTATCCAGCAAAATGAAGAGACACAACCTACAACAGATCCGCTGTAATATCCTCCATTCTCTCTCACAGTCTCCCAATCTATTTCTCGCTATGAGAATACACAACCACAATACAATACCCTCATACAAAACAAGGGGTTGCCTTCTAGGGAAAAAAACCCTAAATTAAACATAATTTATACCATCAGATCATCCTCCTAATGAATGGCCCAGATTGACTATAAATTACAATACTTTTACAAGTCAATTTTACATCTGTTTTTAGTTTCGGGGGCGCTGCCCCTGAAACCCCCCGCCAAGGGGGGGCTCCATAAAATTGCAGTTGCCCCCCTTGGACCCCCCAGGTAGCGTTTAATTACTGGCAGAATTTCCACCCCATTAAGAACAGGGGTCCAATGCTGTGATACAAAATAAAGAAGTTAATTAGGCTCCACACCCAACAATCTCCCACTTGGAGACTGATTGTAGCAACTCCACCACTGCTTCATTTGCTGGACAATGACTTAACTTTGGACCTGGATGTTTCTCATCTTCATCACCATACTTGAAGACCAATTGAAACTAAGCATAATCTCAGTTTTTTCCTCGTTACAACTTTTGTTAGCATATCTACAGGATTCTGGCTATTGTGTATCTTTTCCAACTTCAACTGTCCATCTTCCAACACTGACCATATGAAATGGTACTTGAGCTGTATGTGTTTAGTCCTAGAATGAAATGTTTAGTTCTTTGCAAGATGAATGGCACTTTGGATATCACTGTATAACGTGTCCATATCATACTTATTACCCAATTAATCGATAAACCTTTGTAACCAAATCATTTCTTTACTAGCCTTTGTAGCAGCAACATACTCTGCTTCTGTTGTTGAAAGTGCAACAACACATTGGATTTTTGAAACCCAACTGACAGCTATTCCACCTACAATAGATACATACCTTGTAGTGCTCCTCTTGTTATCTCTGTCACCTGCCATATCTGCATCAACATATCCTTGTAGAGAAATGTTTGAACCACCAAAGCATAATGCTTGATTTGTGGTACCTCTCAAATATCTGAGAATCCGTTTCACTGCCATCCAATGTTCTTTTCTTGGATTTTTCATGTACTTGCTTACAACTCCCACTGCATTTGCAATATCAAGTGTTTTGCAAACCATTGCATACATTAAGCTTCCAACTGCTGATGCATATGAAACTTTGGACATATAATCTATTTCTTCTTGGGTCTTGGGGCACATCTCCTTACTAAGTTTGAAATGGCTAGAAAAAGGTGTACTAACTGGTTTTGCATTCTTCATATTAAATATTTTCAATAAATTTTGTCTGTACTCATTCTAAGACAGTGTTAATTTGCAATTTTTCCCGTCTCTAGTTATTCTCATACCAAGGATTTGTTTTGCAGCTCCCAAATCCTTCATTGCAAATAAATTTGCCAATTTTCTTTTGAGCACATTTATTTCCTGCATGTTAGACCCTGCAACAAGCACGTCATCTACATACAATAACAATATAATATAGCTGCCATCATTTTTATTTTTCAGATAAAAAAAATGATCAGAGTGAAATCTAGTATAACCTTGTTCAGACATAAACCTGTCAAATTTTAGATACCACTACCTTGGAGCCTGTTTTAAGCCATAGAAACTCTTCTTTAACATGCTTACTAGTTTTTCTTTCCCTTTGACCTCATATCCTTCTGGTTGTTGCATATAGATCTCTTCCTCCAAATCTCCATGGAGAAATGTTGTCTTTACATCTAACTGTTCAAGATGAAAAACTTCTACTGCTACAAGACTTAAAATAGTTTGATTGAAGTCATCTTAACAACAGGAGAAAATATTTTATCAAAATCAATACCTTTATTTTATGCAAAACCCTTCACCACAAGTCTAGCTTTGTACCTCTGTTTTCCTCCATCTTCTTCCTTCAGCCTATAAACCCATTTATTCTGAAATGTGGTTTTACCTACAGGAAACCTGACTAAGTCCCAAGTCTGGTTATGTATTAAGGATTCCATCTCTTCTTTCATGGCTAGCTCTCACTTCTTCCTGGTTTCAACCTGCATTGCTTCTTCATAACATTCGGGTTCACCAGCATCAATCAACAATAAATAATATAATGAAGGAGAGTATCATTCAGGGGGTCTACTTATCTTGGTAGATCTTCTGACACCACTTTTAGGTATTTGAGGTGCCTGTTGTTGTTGTGGTGGTTGTTGTTGTTATGATTGTTGATTATTATTATTTTCAGGCACCTTTACTTTTTCTGTGATCTCATTAAGAATTGTGTATTCTTTGTTTTCTTTTTCCTGTTTCTTTTCCTATAACTGATTCTTATACAAGACCTTTTCATTGAATATTACATCTCTGCTCCTAATGATTTTGTGATTTTCATAATCATATAAGCGATAACCAAAATCATTAACACCATATCCAATAAAGGTACATTTCTTTGATTTTGCCTCAATATTTGTTCTATTTTCTTTATTAATATGGAAAAATGCCTCACAACCAAAAGACTTTAAAAAGGAGTTGTTTACCTTTTTACCTGTCCATGCCTCCTCTGGAATACCACCATATAAGGAACTTGAAGGCCCTTTGTTTATTAGATAAATAGTAGTATCTACAAAATCTGCCAAAAATTGTGAAGGAAATCCTGCATGAAATCTCATGCACCTTGCACGCTCCATGATTGTTCTGCTCATCCTTTCTGACACACCATTTTCTTTTGGTGTTCTTGGAATTGTCTTCTCTTTGCGAATTCCATGATCTGAATATTACCTATCAAAATCTTTGCTGCAATATTCACCTCCATTGCCTGATCTCAGACACTTTAACTTCTTTCCTGTCTCAATCTCAACCAAAGCTTTCCATTTCTTGAAAGTATCAAATACATTAGAATTTATTCTGAATACAATAAATCCAAGTTTTTCTAGTTGCATCATCAATAAAAGTAACATAATAATGAGAGCCACCAAGAGATGATACCTGAGCAGGTCCCCATACATCTCTATGCAAAAGCTCTAATTTTTCACTCTTCTTTTCTTTCCCAACTATGAGAAATCTGACTCTCTTTTGTTTTCCATAAATGCAATTCTCACAGAAATCCAAATCAATATTCTTCAAACCTGGCAACAAATTTCTTGAGTGAAGAATCTTCATCCCCTTCTCACTCTTTTTTTCTAGCCTATGATGCCATAATGTTGCATCTTCTCCTTTGGAAGTTAAAGCCTTAATAGAGTTAGAAATACCATTGCATAAATACAATGTACCAACCTTTTCACCTTTTGCTATTACTAGGGCTCCTTTGGTGACCTTCCAAGTTTTATCTGTGAAAGTTGCACACAACCTTTACCGCCTAATTGCCTTGTTGAAATCAGATTTTTCTTCAGATATGGAACATGCCTTACCTCCTTTAATAGCCATTGGTTTCCATTTTGTATTTTTAAAAGAACTTTACCCATTCCAACAATTTTACAGGGTTTATCATCACCCAAAAAAAATTGTCCAAAATCTCCTTGAACATAGTCATGAAAATATTTCTTATTAGGTGTGGCATGGAATGAGGCCTCTTAATATACCACCCAAGAATCAATAACAATTTTGAAAGAAAAAATCAAAGCATCTTGTAACACATCACCTATCACATTTGCTTCATGATTTTTTTATTGCTGTGCGTCTCCTTCTTTTCCCTTCTGAGATCTACTGTCTTTCTTCAGGTGTCCTTTCTTTCCGCATTTCCAGCACACTATCCCCGATCTGGACTTGGATCTACCTTTCCTTGATTTACTGTGATATACTGAGCTCTTTCCTCTTTCCAATTTTCTTCCCCTAAAATCTGCACTCAAAGCATTACCCGATGTCTCACCGGAGCTTTTTCGTCGCATTTCCTTGCTAAGGATAGCATTGGCAACATCATCAAACTTTAAAGTACTATATCCAGAGACAGAGTTACTAATGGCCATAACTAAACCATTCCAACTTTCTGGCTATGAGCACAGAAATAACAAAGCACTAACTTCATCATCAAATTTTATCCCTACAGAACTTAACTCACTAGTAACCGTATTAAAATCATTTAAATGGTCAGTAGCAGATCCACCTTTCGACATCTTCATATTAAATAAACGTTTCATAAGAAATACCTTATTTGAGGTTGAGGGTTTTTCATATAGTTTCTCATATTTTGCACTTCAGGGGGCAATCTGTTACAAGTATTTTTTTCAGCATGATATTTGATCATCAATATGGATCTATCACCATACATACTCATTCTTCCTTATAATTCAAACACTTATATTCCTTAACCAAGCCTTGGAAAATGGGAAAAATCTCTTAAATACTCTTAAAGATGGTCTGTGCGGTTTTTGCGGTCACTTCTTGCGTATGTGCGGATATTCCTAACCTTACTTGCAGACATCTGCGTGTAGAAATTATACAAAAAATGGATTCAATCCTATCGTACAATGTACAAAATCAATATACAAAATCCTTCTACAATTAATTTGTGGAAATTAAACACGATTGCACAGTCACACCAAGTAAGAGAAAGAAGCAAATCAATCGCACAACACAAAACCTCTCTATATTTATTGTATATTAAACCAAGGAATCATGAAACAATACAATGCACTCTTCTCACAGGAGTCCACTGCACTCTGCGAACTGTCTCACACTGATGCGTTCAAAATCGACCAACACTTAGCCAATTTCCTACTTCTTCTTAGCCTGCCTTACTTGCACAATTATAAGAGAATTAAATCACTTTTTTTTAGGAATTTCATCTTTCCAAAGCTGTACAATGCTCATGGAAAATCCTATGGTGGTTTAACTACATCTGGGTGGTTTGCTAATAATACAATTGATAGTTAAAATCCCTTTAACCTTTGTCTCAACTAGGTCTTCATCATAACTGACATGCATGCAACTATTAATAATAAATCATCAGTCACTTGACAGATCACTACATGTGAATTAAGTTTGATTTAATTCACTTGACCTCTCACTAGTGCAACAACCAGTTACAACTAGTTAGAGTGACTTTAACTCACTCAGTTGAGTTAACTGATTTCTCATGCATTAAACTAATACACTAACTGCAACTTGGACTCTAAAAAAATAAAACACTCTACATGCCTCACCAACCACCCTCAACTTGAATTTCATGAGATAACTGAGTCTATCACACTCAGTTAAATATTACAAGTGATTATGAGATAATATTACAACTTATTGTCCAATTTAATTAAGGGAAAATTAAATTAGACACACATTTCTTGTTGAATTTTCAACACTGTGCTCTGTTTTCCGTTAAAACCTACGCACCCCATTTAAAACAAATTAAAAGTGAAAAGTAACTTCTAGAAGCATAGTTGGGCGCATATTCTTCCCACTAAAAGACTCTTGAGTCACGCCAGTTCGAGCTTTATCCCTCCAATCATGGAAATTATCCCCTTGGATCAGGGAACCCTAATCCCTTCATTAGAGGATCATATACCTCTATTGGCGGATCTGAAACCTCCTCAATTTCTCCTATAAATTGAGCCAAAAATTCAGACATAGGGGGTTCACTGAAGATAATCTTATGTTGGTCATTCTAGAGTGGAAATCTTGTTAAACCAAGGAGAAATTTTGGAAAAAAAAAACGGGAGAAATATGTACAACATCAAGGCTTGATTGTAAGATTTCTCTTTATATTCTTGATAATAAATTTGGATACTTTTTATCATTGTGTTGTTTTCAGATTCATTAAAAACAATGACAATTCTTAACCTCCTTGATCATTAAGTTATGTTGGTATTTGGATTAAATATACTATAGGTGATTTTGATTCTTTGCATGTTTGTGATTGCAGGTTCTTCTCAACATTGAAGGACTTCTTCGGGACAAAATGGAAGGTCTTCATCAAACATCTTGTTGAGCTAATAGCTTAGGGAAAGATATATTCACATGGTTGTTTGTTTCTAGTTATCTGTTGGGATACTAGGGAGATCACTCTTATCTGCAAGAGGGATTTATACAGAAAACACCAATTTGAAGCATCGATTATTCTCTGCACCATTGCTCACATTACCAAACTTGCATCAATCATTTGAGATTGAGACAGATGCCTCAGACAATGCTATTGGTGCAGTTCTTACTCAATAGGGGCATCTAGTGGCATATCACAATGAGACACTTTCAGACACAGTTTGAAAGTATCCCACCTATGACAAAGATATGTATTCCATTTTATAGGCATGATGACAATGGAAGCATTACATTCTGGGGAAGGAAATAGACATCCACATAGACCACCAACCCCTACAATTCATACAAACACAAGGGAAGTTGCAGAATGATCGCCATCATAAATGGTCCGCATACCTGCAACAGTTCCATCTGAACATTAAGTTTAATAAGGGAAGCACCTAAAACGTTGCAGACTTCCTTAGCAGATCGTCGGTCATGGCGCTAACCACTATGCTCAACTCTTGCGAGCACGAGACTTCAGGGTGGCCGATTCTTTACGAGAGTGATCCAGAATTTGGCAACACACACCAGATGCTCTTGGAAGGAAAGAAAGTTCCAAATTATCACCTCCAGAATGCACTGTTATGCCAACTTAGAAACCTCTATGTTCCTTCTAGCGAGTGTGCCAAGATAATTATGAAATCACACTATAATCGGGTCGTTAAACATTTCGGGGTAGAGAAAATAGTGGCAACACTACAAAATTATTTTTTTTAGCCGAAACTTTGACAAGATGTCGAGAAGTACATAAGATCCTAGAGTGCCTGCGCCATTTCCAAACCAGCCATAAAGAGGAAAGGCCCATATACTCCTATACCTACTCTTATTCTACCTTCGAAACCCATCTCCATGGATTACATGTCGGGCCTTCATTCTACTAAGCATGGAAACGACTGTGTTTTCGTGGTCGTCGATAGATTATCTAATATGACCATTCTGGTGGTCTGCAAGAATATTATAATAGCAGAAGCCACTGCCAAAATCTTCTTTGAACTAGTATGGGTGCACTTTTGGATCCCATAGTCCATTATCTCAGATCAGGACAGCGGGTTCCTAAGTAAATTTTGGTCAAGTATTTGATTGATGTTGGATACTAAGATCACAGGTCCACAACTTTCCACCCCAAAACTAATGGTCAAATAGAGGTCGTCAATAGGATGATCGTGTACATTATGCGCATGTACAACTCAAATAGTCCTCGTACATGGGATGAAAGTCTTCCCTATGTCTAACATGGTTACAACCAAGCTCTCCATAGCTCAACTGGCCAATATGAACCTAACAATGCAAAGAGATTCATTAATACCATTCAACACATCCACCAGTAGGTCCATGATATATTGGACAGAACCAATGCTAAGTACAAGCAGTGACATGATCAGAATTTGGTGCCACACAAGTTCCAGGTGGGCAACAAATCTTGGCTACATTTGCAGAAGGAGTGCCTCGCTGGACCCCAATAAAAGCTTCACCCGCTTCGATATGGGCCATACACCATCACGAAGGTTGTAGTAGACGATTCCTTTGAGCTCAACATTCCACTGTTCCTTGGCCCGCCCCCAATTTTCAATGTGGTCTGCCTTCAACCATAATTTCCACCATTACTATACACATATGACATTGCAGAACAACTCACACCAATAGAGCTAAATCATGCATGCATGGAACAAGCCACAACTCATTGAATCATGGACACAAAGATCAAGAACACTCACCAGCAGAATATCCAACTATATCAGGTTCTCAAAGTTGGCCAACTCCTACAACAAGGCAAGTGGATCACTAAGGACCAAGTTCAACAAAAGTTTCCCCATATCATGGAGGCACTTAATGCAATGGAGACCATTGCTTCCTAAGGGGGCAGGATTGATCCAGGTGGATAGTGGTGGCTACCCACCTATTCCACTCTGACCCCCATCATTTTTTCTTTGAGTTTTTTATTTTTCTTAATTGTAGAATAGTTTATTATTTTTGGTATTTTTTAGGGTCCTAAACTTCTAGAGCTGTTTTGAGGCACTAAAAGAAAATTTTAGGAAAAACGTAAGAGTCTAAAAAATTTCCCAAATTGATTTGCAATTTATTTATTTTCTTGTTGATCTCTTCGAAACGAGGTATTATGATAGCCAAACGGAGATCGTGTGCCAAAGTTACGACCCCAAGAAGTTGACATCTCAACTTACCCCAACAGGGCCCACAAGATTTTGGCACTTCATCTCCTAGGGTTAGGTTTTTGGATGTTTATGGTTTCTTATTGTTTCTCAATGATAAAAATACCATCGATCCTCATTTTAACACAATTTAGAGGCATCTATTTGCCACATCTCTTCTGAGAGATAAACTACCATCGTATGAGCTAGTTTATTTCCATTCGGTGTGTAAGCATATTTTAGTTATTTGAGATTAACGAAATGGATTTTTAATTATGTTGCACTTATATGTTTATGTTTACATATATATTCTATTTCTTTCTTGCATAATTTTGGATCAGTGGTATGAGAAATTTCTCCTCTTTCTCTGTTTTTCTTTGCATGTCCCCAACAAGTTGAGGGTATAAGGAGTTAGGGCTTGATCTGGTTGAACCCTTGCAAGATCATCCTTGCAAACACTAACGACATCCCATGGAAGAAGAAAATAAAGATGAGGGAGCAAGATATCCTTTCAAAATATTGTTGGAAGAGGCGCTCGAGAAACAAAGGAACACTATGATGGATAGCTTTGCCCGAATCCTTCGACGACTACCCACAGGCGACGCATCTTCATCCGACAACCAATCTAGAGGCGCCATGCCTTTTAAGGTACAATTTAACTTTGACATTCCCATACTTTAAGGCCAAATAGATACGTATGCCTTAGATAAATGGTTAAATCTATTGGAAGGGTGTTTTTGAGTTCATGAGTTTTCCAATCGGGAAAAGACTACTTTTTCTTTCCTGAAGGTCACCCCCCTTGTCAAGACTAGTGGGAAACCTACTATGAGAAAAAATACGAGGGGGAATCCTCACCGTTCTCAGTTGAACCCACTTGGAATTATTTCGGAGATGTCATCAAGGAAAAATATTACCATGTTGGTAGCTCTGAAGACAAATACATAAAGTGGACCATGCAGCGGAAAGAAAGGGACCAAGATGTGTTGGATTTCTCAAATGATTTTCGTGCCCTTTGTACGAAGCTAGGAATCAATGATTTTGAGCTTCATTTGTTACTTAAGTATCGTGTTTGTTTGCATAATTACATCCCGGACAAAATGGAATTCCTGGACATCTCCTCGATCGACGCTTGTTACACAACATTTTGTCATTGTCCTTGCAATCCCCATCTTTCCCATTGGAGGGTCATTTCTGTGATCAGTAAGTAGTGTCATGCCTTGCAAATACCATCATTGCATCCCTTTACATGAGAGTAATATTCCTTCTGTTGACAATTCCCTAAGAAGAGATTCAAAAACCCTTGTTTTTGCCTTGGCGCAAGTAGTTAGTTCTTCCCTCATGCTGATGAGGAAGATTAACACTGTGACCCATGCCAGTTGGCACTCTATCCCAGTTAGCCTCTCACGCCAAGCTGTTTATGGAATGTATTTTTAAAAATAGAAGCGGATATTCCACTCTAACAACTCCGAGGATAAGTCATTGGGAGTGGTTGGACTGAATAACCACGGACTCCCTCTATTTTATGGTTTCCACCTCTTGTGGGAACCTCCTAAAGGATAGGCCTCCCTTCCACCTTTGTAGGGATCCTAACCTCCTCCTTTTCCTCTATAAAAAGAAGCTATCTCTGTTTGCATAAGCTAGTTGAACATGGAGAATTGAGTATACTATAGCTGAGCTATTGAAGAGATAGAATAAGAAGGAACTTTGTTGAGAGAGCTTGAGTCCATGCCTTCATCCTGTCCGAATCCCCTAACGAGCATCTGAGACGCGCTTCGGCTGAACCCCACTGGAGGAGACTGCGACATCAAAGAATTGGTTGTAACTCTTCCTTCTATCAATACATATACGTGACTATTGTTTGGTTCCCATTTTATGTTATGTTAGATGTTTAATGCAATATGCTTATCCCTCTTTGACTGGATAGTAGTTATGAATGAATTTATTATGTCGTATGCTGTTCTTGTTTGCTGATCTATGTGCATGTATCCGAGCATGACTTCAGAAGGATTATGACTTGCCGAGGCAGGAGCGAGAGGCCACCACCACTACATCCACGATGATAGCATTGGATTCCAGGTAGGTCGATCTACCGCGTCCTCTTTTCATTCAGTAATTAGGAATCAACACTCTAGCATGTCTCTTTGTTTCTAGACTCACTATAGGGCTAGAGGATCGTCTCTGTCTGCAGAGAGGATTTACTTGCATAAAAAATTGGCTACTCCATTGGGGAACAATGTGAGTTTGTCATTTCATCTTGTTGGGTCAACTTCAGTCATTGATTTGCTTATCTGTCTTTTTCTGGTTTGATCGCTTATTTTATGTCCTCTGTTTAGCTCCAGAGTGTCAAGATTGACCTCTTCTCATTGGATTTTGGTTTTTCCTTTTTTCCCATAGTTATCAGGCTTGGCAGGCTTTTCACTTGAACAGTCATGCCAATTGGTGCAGGTTGTTTTTTTTGTAGTTGTGCCAACCCTTGTTTGGCACGGATTACAGCCTGACAGTCGCGCTGAATCTTATAGGGTTTGGTTTGACCTCGTTGATGAGTCTTTTGGTCAGTTGTGCTTGACTTTGGGTTATTTTTTGTGTGTAATTAAGCCTTTGGGATTATTTTTACTGTTGTAGGCTTGTTTTTCTCAGTCGTTTGTCTATCTTCTTATCAGTGTAGTTTAAGGACTTAGGGTTTCTAAGTGTCTTTGTGCACTGAGCCTTCTATTTGGAAATCAAGTCTTTTTTATTATTGTCAGTCTCATTCTCGGGTCGATTAGACTAAGTTTTCTTGATCCTTTTGAGTATTTTATTTGGTTGAATGATCATTTCGTTATTTGTTTGATTCTTCTCCTTGTTGCTCCAAGCATAGATTACATTGCTTGTTTTGGGTCGTTTTGAAAACTTTCTATTTATTTGGAAGATTGCAGCATTAGTTTGAGTGCTTTCTTGTGTTTGTTTTGCATTTGATTGAGTCATTCAATTTCGATCCTTACATTCGCAATACTCAAGCTAGTGTTTGTTTTCATTTTTAATGTAATTAGTGCATTATGTACTTATTTTCATTGAAAAATTAAAAAAAAATATTTTGCATTCTTTCCTTTGCGTCGAAAGTGAAAAATTATTTTGCATAACTAGCATTTGATAGTCTAGGAAAGAGTTTCATTTTTGTTTGATTGTGTTAGATGCATTAGTGGATTTATTTGCATAATTTCATTGTTTGATATTGTTTGAAATATCTCTATCCTTCTCATAACTAGCATTCATTGAATCAAAGATGATGTTCATTTGCATATAGTTTGCATTTAGGAAATTTGAGATCCAAATTTGGTAGGGCGTTGAAACTGAAACATAATCCAAGATCAACTTTAAAAGTCATTCAATTAACCTAAGGAAGCATTGGAACTTAACGCAAAATTTTTAGTGGTCTAGGCTAGATACGTGTTCCGGCGTCTTAAAACCTAGTAGCCGTCGTTCGCCATCCGACTTTAGACAGCACTAGTACGGACTTGTGCTCCCCGTACCGTCGAGTATATAAAGGGAGACCCCTTTAGGTTGCAATCCTTTTATCCATAGGAAGCCGAGTCTGTCACCTTGTAACCGTGATACACCGAACATAGCATTCGGGAAGACTACCTGCATGTACGTTAAGTCCTTGGTCATTTCTCTTTCATTTGATCACCAAGGTGTATATGGCAGTTCATGGAAACCTGGTACACCCTCTTGCTTAGAGTACCTGAGTAGTTATTTTGATATTTTCATGAATCTTTAAAAAGAGAAGAGATCGTCGAGCACTTTTCCTTTCACGCTCGTTTAAAAGTGAAAATGACTAGAGTCATTTTTTGCTGGTTTCTCGACTCTTAAAACATGAAACAACAAAATCTGGTTTCAATGTCATAAAATTAATCACCTACGATCACATGCCCGTTAAAAGTTTTATTTCTTGGCTTGTTTTTATTTTCCTTAGTTTTTGATCTTGGAAGCCTTAGATTAGTTATCTTTTTTCCTTTCTATTTTGATATACAGTCATAGTGGAAGAACCACCAGTTTCGTCATCCTCACTGCCTCCTAGTGGTAGTTCTTTTCCAAATGTTTCTTTTGAAACCCCTCAGTCCACTAGGTATGCTGAGTTTTCACAGCCTATTCTCACGTCAATCCTGCCTCTTGCTACTCAATCTCCCCCTGAAGAGCCAGTTGAATTCAATTTCCCTCCTTCTGGTGCTTATTCTGGTTTTGGGGAAGAAGGATATTTTCCTCCTCTTACGTCGAGCTCACCATTTTTTGCTGCTACTGTACCTCCTCCTGTAGTCTTTTCGAAGATCTTATGGTGGAGTCAGACATGGATTCATCCAGTCCTGTTGGTAGTGAAGGAATGCCTGTTTCTACAGGAGAATATCAGCTTTTTCTTGAATATGTCCCTCATGTTTCTACTCAATCTTCTCCATCATTGGTGTCACTTCCGCTTGGATATAGGTCCTTGAGTCAGATTATGTCTGGTGTTGCATCCATGGCACAGTCCAGTACATCAACTCCTCCTCAGAGTTCGGTCCTCTCTTCGTTAGGACTATCACCTTCGACACCTGTTTCGTCTATTACTATTACATCAGTCCCAGTCCAACCGACTGTCTGTGTGGCTTCATCCACACCAATTGTTACCACTCAGTCGTCAGGATATTTTCACACTCGCAGGTCTATTTTTCTCAATCCTACGTGGCCTGTTAATCTCAGTCCTAGTAGATCATAATCTAGCGCCACGGAGGCCCCACCTGCTTCTAGTGCAGTTTCCAATACCACGGTCATTCCTGGTGGCCTTATTTTTGAAGAGTATCTGTTGGTTATTCAACAATAGAGCTCCCAGGGTTCTCAGCAGCTCCAAGCTCCTTCCAATCCTCAATTCCATCACTATGATGTTGTCAGTAACCCTGCATATAAATTACCACATCATTATGATGTATATGGTAATCTTGTCTATTTTCCTCCTATTGATCCTCATCAGGTTGTTTATGATCCTTATCCGAACGTTTCTCATATTGGACCCACCTTACTTGTGCAACCCTTTGGCTTTCAAGGACAACCTTCATTGGGACACCTTTAGCTCAACAGGGCTCTGCCTCTGGTCCATAGGACAACCTTATGGTCCACAAGGCCAATCTTCACAAGGTCAACCTTTGGTCCAACATGGTCAACCATACGGTCTGTCTGGTCAAGTTTAGAATCAACCAGGACCATCTTATGCTCCTGGGCGGAAAATCTATCTGCCACAGGGACAACCTTTGGCACCACAACCGCTACCACACGTTTCGTATGGCCAAAAATTTGTGCCATAAGGACAACCCTACGCTCCTCCTCTGGGTCAACCTGGTTATCAGGGAAAACCTGGTACATCGCAACCATCGGGCCAACCTAGTTATCAGGGACAACTTGATCCATTGCAACCATCAGGCCAACCTTTCCCACAAGGGAAACCTGGTGGCCCTCAGTACTCAGTTCAACCAGATCAGCAACCGATTCAACCTGCTCCTCAGCCAATTCCATCGTTTCAGCAGCCAATTCTACCCGTTTATATTCAGCCAGGTTTACCCGCTCAACACCACGCACAACCTACTCAGCAGGGTCTGCCTGCTCAACCACAAGGCGCTTATTACCCTCAAGGTTCATATCAGCCAGTGTATAGTGCGCCCCAAGTTTCTTACCCTCAAAATCAACCTGGATATCATCAACCTCAAAGCCATGCTTACATTCTGCAGCAGAGTCCATACGGTGCTCAGCAGTGACCTCAATGGTCTACTCTGACTCAGTATCCTAGTCCTCAACCCCAGTATCAACCGAATTATCCTGCTTCTAACCCATATGGTCAGAATCCTCCGGGACATAATGCATGGGGACAAAATCCCTCTCAGACTGGGTGGAATGTGAACACAGGTCCTTATCAGAGACCTCCGATGACTTTCAACACTCAATTACCTTTTCTTTCTACGTTAGAATTACCTGATGTGTCAAAGATAATGAAAAATCATATTCTTCATAACCCATATTGGCCTCCGGTTCTGAACAAGATTCTTGGTGATTGTCCTAAATTTGAGGGCAAGTCTGGCGAAGACCCCCAAGTGCATGTTATGACTTACCACTTGTGGTGTTCCTCTAACTCTTGGGTTAACAATTCTATTCGGCTCAATATTTTCCAGCGAACTCTTACTAGTGCTGCTGCAAAGTGGTACATTGAGCTATCTCGTGGTGTCTTCCAAGAATTGAATTCTTTAGCCATGGAATTCCTTACGCATTTTCAGCTACCAGTCCATTATGAGACCGGGACGCACCTCCTCACTTCATTGAAACAAGTCCAAGCTACTCATATCTCGGATCATATTCATGAGTCGCGACGTCATTGTCGCATGATCAAATTTGAAATTCCTGATCAACTTCTGACTCATTGGTTCACCACCTTCTTTGTCAATCAGATTTCAAAAGACATAGCTACGGGGGCATGTGTAACCGAGGAACAAGCCATTGCTTATGCCCAATACTTTAATATTGTGTACTCTCGGTCTAGTGCATCGTATGATATCTTGCCTGATGCTCCCCGAACTGGAACTTCTAAACCTCCAGTGACTCCATCCGTCGATGGTATTATTGGTTCCATGTCTCAGACTTTTCAGAAGTCTTATTATTCAAACTCTGGGAAGCCGAAGTCTACTTCTTCCAATAATGTTGCTTCTCAGTCCACTTCGAATTCGGGTATGCCCACAGAAGTTAATGCCTTTTAGGCTAATCTGGCAGATAATGCTTCTAAAGGTAAAAGAAGGGTAAAGGTAAGGCCAAAGCTGCTACCCCGAAACAGGATTCTCAAAAACCTCGTGCTGGCGATGGTTCTCAACGCAAGCTGAAGTACCCTTGTTTGATTTGTGATGAAGAGAATTTCACCAAGGACTGTCCTAGACAGTCTGAAGTGAGCCGGTTGCTTAAAGGCACCCAGGGAACTCTAACCGTTCTTAAAGAACCCTTCCCATCTCAGCAGACCTAGATGGTAGATCAACCTCCATCCTCTGCCCCATTTGGATCTCAGGTGTTCATGATGAATGGTTCTGCAGCCATTTCTATTGCTACTCGTTCGAAAGATTATACTAGATCACGTCAGGCAATGGGGAGGGAGATCGCTGATGGTCCTCCTCCTCCACCTATTTCTGGCCCTCTTGAGATTGAAAGGCCTAATGCTGAATCCGTTGTACGACCTCCATCCAAATATGTACTCCGCAAGTATTCTTATAATCCCAACGCCCGTGCCACTCACCATTACAATATTGTTGAGGATTTGGCTCAGGCACCATCCGCAATGTCCGTGTTAGAAGTACTTCAGAGTTGTCCTTCTCAACGAAAGGATTTGTTTTTTGCAATTTGTGGGATTGATCCTGCTAATACTAGCCTTCTCTATTTCGATTTAGAGAATTTTGTTCCATGACTTCCGCATCAGATTGCACTCATTATCCAAGTTGTTGTTAATGGTCTCAACATCCATCGAGCAGTTGTGGATGAGGGTGCATCAACTTGTGTCATGTCATCTTCTTGCTGGAAAGCTATTGGTTCTCCAGCCCTGAATTCATCACCAAATTCCCTTGAAGAATTTGATGGAAGGGAATCAAAGCCTTTAGGTGTTCTCTCTAGTTTACCGATTACTTTGAAAGGGAAGACAATCAATGTTGAGGTATAAGTAGTTGATGCTAAACTCAATTATAATCTTCTCCTCAGTCGTAGTTGGACTCACACCATGTTATGTGTTCCGTCCACTCTCTTTCGTGTTCTGAAATTTCGACACGAAGGAAAGATTGTTATTGTTGATCAATTTTCCTTCTTCACCTCTTCTTTCGATAACAACGTTCTGTATGTGGATCAGATTCCTACTCCCTACGAGAGCGTAGGGCCGGGTCTTTTTAAGGATCCTGCCCTCATGGGTATTTTTCCTCTTCCTCCACCAAACACTCTTTAGATTAATATGATCTCTCAGTCTGATGACCCATGGATTATTACTTCACCTGAACAGATCGATTCCTTTGGAGATTTGATGCCATTGAATCTGATTGATATTGACTATTGTGAACTCATTTTGGCTTCGAAAACCTCGTCCTATGATCATTCTTCTTTGAGCATATCCCTTAACATTTATTCTCAATCCCCTTGGCTTGGAGATTTGGATTTTATTGATCCTTTGAAAGAAGTGTTTCCCTCCGATGAAGCCATCGTGGAAACTATGTATCTCAAGGATCTTCCATGGGACGATGGTATAGTCGGAGATACGCTCTATCGTGTCGGAGTGGATTCCATATTCCACTGATGTTGGACTCTCGAGGAAGCTGAGAAAGCCCTAAATGATTGTCATAGTGGCGCCTGTGGCGGTCACATGTATGGTTATTCCATTGCACATAATATTCTCCGTGCTGGTTATTTCTGGCCTTCTATCTTCAAGGATTGCATTATCGTGGTTCGTAAATGTCATGATTTCCATATCTATCAAAGCAAGATGTGTGCACCGCCTGTACCTCTTCATCCTGTCATTACCACTGGTCCCTTTGTGAAGTGGCGCATCGATTTTATGATGTGTAACCCTCACTCGGATGGGGGGGCATGCTTATATTATCGTAGCCGTGGACTAATTCACCAAATGCGCTGAAGCAATGCCTACACTTGCCGCTGACGGTAAGACAACTTCTCAATTCATATTCAATCACATCATTACTAGGTTTGGTGTCCCTCAGGCCATCGTTACCGATCATGGTTCTGATTTTCGGCATTATATGGTGGTGTAGTTGACTTCTAAGTTGGGTCTGCATCACGACAGCTCAATGCCGTACCATCCTCAGGCCAATGGCCAGGTTGAAGCCGTGAAAAAAATTCTTGTTACCATGCTTCAACGTATGATTGGGATCCACAAATCCAATTGGAATCTCATGTTATTTTTGACTCTTTGGGCATACCGAACCTCAGTTAAGAATGCAACCAAATTCACTCATTTTCAGTTGGTTTATGGTCTGGAAGCTACTCTTTCGATTGAGTGTGAAATACCTTCACTCAAGTTGGCTGTTGAATTACTGCCGAACACTTCGCCAAAAGAAGAGCATCTCATTTATTTAGAAAGGTTGGATGAAACCCACCGCTTTTCTGCTCTGGTTATCGAAGCACAGAAGAAGCGGGTCAAAGCTCATTTTGACCAATCGGTTTCCCCTCGTTCTTTCGTTGAAGAAGATCTTGTCCTCCTGTACAACCAAGATCATGATAAGCTGGGGGCAGGCAAATTTCAACCCATGTGGCATGGTCCCTACATTATTAAAGGTGTGTTGCAAAATGGGGCCTATGAGCTCATTGATTACGAAGGTCATCCTCTAGAACAACCCAGAAATGGCTTGTATCTCAAAAAATATTATGCATGAGTCATTCATGCATGATTTGTGTACATAGGTGTTATTTTCATTTTTTGTACATGTTTTGATTTGGTGTGCTTTGCGAGCATTTTCCTGCTTATTGGGTCTTGCTTATTTTTGCAGATGTATATTACCCCTTATGTCGGTTTCACGGATGGTGCTTCCCACAGTACCAGGAATTTTTCTTCAGCAGCCTAGGTAATTTATGTTCCTGCTGGTGAGTTAATAGATCTGCAAGGCATTTGTTTAGGATGGACTACAAAAAATGTCACTGAATATAGTGATTTCCTTGGACTATTAATTGAGGCAATCAACCTCAGCATACGCGCATTGCTTGTAAATCTAGATTCACAACTTGTTGTTCTACAACTCATTGGTCATTATTCAGTTAGAAACTTGTGCATTCTGAGATTGTACTTATGTGTTCGTTTGTTGGAAAGACATTTTTATTTTATCACATATCAACATATTCCTAGACGAATGAATGCATTAACTGATACAGTGGCTAACATTGTGTTAGAAAGACATTTTCATAATTTGTAAAATCATCATCATATGTAAAAGATCCATGTAGGAATATATATATCGGATGTTTGCATCAATGTGTATCATAAATTGAAAAAATATTTGTGTTTCTGTTACATCCCGAGACACCATGTCTCTCAAAATATGCAGATATAAAACCTAGGTGTCTAATCGATGTGATGCTCATGGTAGCATGTCACTACCCATACGAGCCACCTCAGTAAGCGGTGAATGCGGCTTGGCACCCCTATGGTATGTCTCTGGTAGGCACGAGGAACATCGTCGAATCATGCATAGTCAGGAACTCCACGTGTGATTCCCTCTAGGTTGCGCACGATCTCCTCCTCCTCGCCTCCCTTGCCATGAGGGTCAAAATAGCGAGGGATTCGCCTCGCTATCGGAGACATTCCTGCAGGTCTCTTTGGGCCAAAATCTGCAAGTGCATGGATTTAATGTCAGAACATACATAATTAAAAAAAATCATAACACTCATGAAAATTAAAAAATGAGTCTTACCCAAATCTTCATCCCAATCCTCTCCCTCCAGGAGTGGGAGGTCCAGATCACCTGTAAAATCTATACCATAGTAGGGCTAGTCATCCACGACGACCAATTGTCGGCGAAGCTAATCAAAGAACTCTGATCTCCAAGACATCTGTTGACCGCCCCTTGCCCTTGGCATTAGCACTGCCCATCGGGCCATCCATGGTTCCTTCGCTGGTGGTGTTGGGACTATGACCTCCTGATGTTGAAATATTGGTAGTCGTTCCAGGAAGAATGATACCAGGATAGACCCATAACCGAATTGCTTCAATTTGGTCTTCTTGAAATTTGTTAGCTGGAATTTCATGTTGATTGTCACGACCTCTGCCCAGTTGTAG
This sequence comes from Pinus albicaulis, assembly GCA_034641835.2. NCBI lineage: Eukaryota > Viridiplantae > Streptophyta > Pinopsida > Pinales > Pinaceae > Pinus > Pinus albicaulis. Next base: position 537,268,828 of record CM076584.1, read on the forward strand.
ATGGTCCGTGTCAAACAGTCTACAACAAGAAGCAACTGTGTCTTTATTGCTTCGTGTGGTGCTTGCGATCTCATAGCTCGTGTGATGGTATGTAGCACTACTTTTAGTGCCAAGTCTGGGATAGTCTGGATATCGAATTTCCCACTTCCTGATCCCTTCCGTGCCCCTGGACATACCTTGTCAATCACCATGGACATGCTCTCCATGCAAGGTCGGGTGCCGGTTAGGATTGGTGCTGCTCCCCTCTGCGATAGTCCTGTTATGAAGTAGACATCAGAAACATCAATCTCAAGTTCCTGATCTTGAAGGATGAAATTTTCCTGATCCTCATCCCATATGCTGATCAAATACTGTAGTAGCTCCGGTTGAGCTCGAAGACATGGTGTCAAGAAGAAATTATTCAGTCCACAGTCTCTGAGAGCTTCCATGCAAATCTCATTTTCCATGGCAAGCTCATCCTCTTCGCTGTGTTCCCATTCTTTCCATTCGATTACCATTTTTCCGCTTTCTACCTGCAAACATGATCATATGGATAGTATTAGCTATTTTAGAAACTTGGATTTGTAAAAAGTGGGTTTTTAACTTGATTTTTTTAAAACAAAAATGGTCTACGTGGTTGGTGCGACTGTTTCTCAAACAGTTGCACCAATGGGCGCACCCTAGTTCAGAAAAATGGGCGATTGGCGCGAGTCCGTGCCCGAAACTCGTGCTAACCGCCGTGCAATAAAATTTACATTTCCTTCCCCATAAATTAAAATTGAGGGTTTCAGGTAGTAAAAGAGGACTTAAAATGAAGGGAGAGATATTGGATCTTACTTGGTGCTGACAGATTTGAGATTGGTTTGCCGGATCGTCCGCTATCGTCGCTGTAAAATCACAGTGTCAAATGGGTAATTATTGCTCCACAAGAGGTAAAAAGTGAAAAGTAATTATTTTTACCATTTTTTGCATTTTATAGCTTTTCACAACACTAATTAGGTTTTAAGAATTATTTTTCGATTATTTTATTATATTATTTTCGAGAAGTGGGTTTTAAACGTGTCTCTTGTGCAGCGACAGGTTTTCAGGCCATAGTGATGAAGTAACGAGTTACATTTTATAATTTTTTTAGACTCGGTAAAAACACAAAAAATTCACTACTGGAGTCATCTTTCAACTCTTTTATGACTCTCTAAAATTGAAAATATTGCCAAGATTCTTGTCGTTTTGAACTCGTTAAATGGCTGCGAAGTAATATCTACCTAGTATACATTTATCCCTTTTTTGGGCTGGGATAGATTATTTACGAAAAAGGAATACCTTAGCCTATCGCAACTAAGAGGTTCTTTTAGATATTTTTTTCTACCTTTTCAGATTTGAGAGACTATTTACGAAAAGGGCCATGCTGGAGTTTTCTTTTCCACCTTCTTTTCAAACTCTCTAAACATGAAAAGATGTCGAGTTCTCCCTTTTTCATACTCGTTAAACCCTGATGACATCAAACTTCGTCACCATGACATTACTCGAGTTCCTCCTTCCTAGGGCTCGAACAATGTACTAGATTGGATTTGTCCAAAGGAAAAACTTACAACACAAGCATATGTTATCCCCTTCAAGCTTGTTTTCAAAAATAATTGGGGTACTCGCCAGAAATTGTGGGGGAAAATGGAACCAAGTTTTAGTTAAGTTGGCAGTATGTCGCTCTTGAACATGACACTTGTATGCATTCGTGTTGGGTTGGGGACATCTCATTTTGTCACTTTTGCCTCCATGGGTTTGGAGAATCTCTTTTGACCTCTCATATGCTCTTTGCCACATCATCATGACCTCAAATCCTTTGAAGTCAAATATTTCCGAATCCAGTGTCGTGTCGCTGATATGTTCAAGAGAAGTTTTCCTCTGTAGTTTTCAACCTTCCTCTGATTCTCTGTTGGTCCTGATACACTATCGCCATTTTCCTCTGTCTCGTGTCGATGATGTGAGAAATATTATGGCCCTCCTTCGACCAGGTCACTTGCAGTCAAATTCAACTCATTATCCAGGAATTTGATCTTGAGACTCCCTTCTGGTACCCTTGAGCTTGCTAGAGTTCTTCGCATTCGACGCAAGGTCCAAATCATTGGCCTTTGATCGGGTGATTCTGCGGGTGTTCGAAGCTAGATCACTGTTCACATTCCATGGATTGTACTTGTTGTACCTTGAGAGCCATTGTCATTATTGGTGGTTTCTCTCATGCCTGTTAACATCTTTCATCATTGGCTCGTAATCGGGTTATTTTCTTGCATGTTCGACTTCAGATCATATATTCGCATGCTTGAGATTGTCCTTGTTCGGGTCGAGATGGAGAGCAAGACCCTAGGTTTTGTTTGATAAAATACAGGCTGCGGATTCTTGTGGATTATTATGACTTATTACATGACTCTTTTGATTGGATGGCTCTGACCATACCTGAGTCTATTTGTTGATCCTTACTGTAGGATGGCTGCGTCCATACCTCGGATCTTAATTTTTATGTACTCTATTATGGATGGTTGCGCCCATACCACATGTTCATGTATCAGAGATATCAGTTGTATTTTTAATGGTAGGTTTTCTGACAACGGTGTTTAGTTCGAACGTGTTCTCATAAATAATTTCGCCCCTCCCTCTCCCTCAGACCCCATGATTTAGCGGGCATCTGTTACACAAAATTTTGTCACTATCCCTGTAATCCCCATATCACTCATTGGAGGGTCATTTCTATGATCAATAAGAAATTTCATGCCTTGCAAATACCATCATTGCATCCCTTTACATGAGAGTAATATTCCTTCTGTTAACAATTCCCCGAGCAGAGATTCGAAAACCCTTTTTTTTTGCGTTGGCGCGAGTAGTCAGTTATGCCCTTGCACCAATGAGGAAGATTAACACTGGGACCCGTGCTAGTTGGTGCTCTGTCCCAATTAGCCTCCCGTGCCAAGCTATTTATGGAATGTTTTAAAAAAAAATAGAGGCGGAGATTACACTCTAACAACTTCGAGGATGAGTCATTAGGAGTGGTTGGACTGAATAACCACAGACTCCCTCCTTTAGTTTATGGTTTCCACCTCTTGTGAGAACCTCCTAAAGGCCACCACCACTACAGCCACGGTGACAACATTGGATTCCAGGTAGGTCGATATACCACATACTCTTTTCATTCAGTAATTAGGAATAAACACTCTAGCATGTCTCTTTATTTCTAGACCCATTCTAAGGCTAGAGGGACCATCTCTGTCCGCTGAGAGGATTTACCTGCATAACAACGTCTCCTATCAATATTGTTACACATAAATTTGTCACCGTCCCTGAAATCCCCATCTTTCCCATCGGAGGGTCATTTTTGTGACCAATAAGTAGTGTCATGCCTTGCAAATACCATCATTGCATCCCTTTCCATGAGGACAACATTTCTTCTGTTGATCATTTCCTGAGTAGACCCCTAAAAACACCTGTTTTTGCCTTGGCGCTGGTAGCCCGTTATGTCCTCGTGCCAATGGGGGAAAATTAACACTGAGCCCACGCCAATTGGCGCTCTGTCCCAGTTAAGCACCCGCACCAATCTGCTTTTGGAATTTTTTTAAAAAAAAGATGCGAAGTTTTGATTACAACAACTTCGTGGATGAGTCATCAGGAGTGGTTTCGACTGAATAACCATGGTATTCCTCCTTTGGCCTCTTGTTTCCACCTTATGGGGAACCTCCCAAGGGATAAGGCCTCCCTTCCACTATTGTAGGGATCCAAACCTCCTCCTCTCCTCTATAAATATAGCCTTCATCCATTGATGAAGGGGATGAATGGCTGAATGGCTGAATAGCTAATCTCCAAGTTCCCAAGAGCCTAATACTGCAAGAGATTTGATCCATTCTCTTAAGGCCAAATCCAAGCAAGGAGATCATTGTCGAGACATCTGAAGAGAGAGGTTTGTCCCATCCTCGATAGGCTTTATCGAGACATGTTCTGCTAACGACCCGCCGAAGGAGAATTCAGCGTCGGAACTATGGTTGTATTCTTCTTTGATTGATTAATGATAAGCGACTATTGGTTATGGTTCCACTCTTTATTGTTAATTATGATGATGAGTTATGTCTTTTCCGACTGACATATATTTGCATATACTGGATTTTACACTTGCGTTTTTTTTGTTTCTCGCATGTGCAGGTGTCCGATCACGGAGATCGTGAGGATTGTGATCTGCCAGAGCTAAGCAACGGGAGCATTACTTTCTCTATGAGCGACAGCGTTGGATTCTAGGTAAGCCTTCATCGCTAGTTGGTCTATTTTCAATTAGGAACCTGCACCATAGCGTGAACGATTTTTGCTAGACCTGATCTGGGCTAGTAGGGATCGCCTCTGTCCGCAGAGGGGATTTACCTCCACAACAAATTGGCGACTCCACTGGGGATCGTTGGCTTGTTGTTGTTCTTCTTTGTAAGCTACAGACGGAGCCTGAAGTTAGCCTTCAAAAACGCTTTTGCTCTGCATTAGCGAAGTAGATCAAAGCTGCTTCAGTCAATCTCTGGTTTATTTTATGAACTGAACACTTGGAGTATTGTCTTGTATTTTCGGTTGTTTCTCGATTATGCTTGCTTGATCGGCTCTTTTGGCTGGCTCTTTTTGTGTTTGGATTTTGGTTTAGCCCCAGAGGATCAGATCTGACCTTTGTTTTTCCGATTTTTCATCCTTTCATGGTTGGCTTGATTGGCGCGGTTTCCACCCTGACAGTCGCGCCAATTGGCGCGGGTTGCCAGTTCATCACTCGCGCCATCCCCTATCTGGCCCGGATTATAGCCAGACAGTCGCGCCATCTCCTGTAGGTGCTAGGGTTTACCCTTGTTCGGAAGATTTTTTTGGTCAGTACTTTGCTTCTGGGTTTGTTTTAGATTCTGCTTGAAGTGGTGAGTCTGGTCTTGGTTGGGAGAAATTCTTTGTTTTTTCATTTTCAGGCGTTGGCGCTTGTTGTCAGTTAGCAACCCGCGCCAATTGGGCATTGGCGCTAGTTTTTAGTGAGCAAGTCGTGCCAGTTGGCGCTAGTTGTAAATGAAAAAGTCGGGCCAATTTCAGGGTGTGTGAAAATTGAGATTTTTTCCCTAAATCCTTCACCAGTGTGTCTTTCCCTTCCAGTCTTTTCATTGTATGAGCATAGATCACATTGCTCATTGTTTGAAATGTCTTCTTTCCATGATTGTTTGGTGTAAAAGGGAATGAATGCCTTGTTTTGATCTCTTGCTTTGGAAGTCCTCTTTGTGTTTGACCTCATATGTCTTGTCGCCTTTTGAGGGATTTCGTTACAAAGTGTTTGAAACAACGATTGCATTCTTAGTGTTTGTTTACATCTCTTTTGCATTCATCCTTCATTAAGAAGATTTGCGTTTATTTAGTTTTCGTCTCAAAGTGTTCTTTTTGTTAAAATGCATTAGATCACATTGCATTGAAGAGTATTTTGAGATTTATCATTGAACTTAGATCACATTGTTTAATGATTGAAAGCTAAAAATCGCTTTGATTGCATTCTCTTTCATTGAAAGCATGCATTAAGTAGATTCTCATTTCATCGAAAAATGCATTGAGTGCATTCTTATCATTTGAAAAAAAGAGAGGATTTTGCATAGATTACATTGCATTATTCGCATCGTTGAATGTTTGAAATTACTTTCGAATAGTGAAAGTCATCTAGCTTGGAAAAATTTCGTTTACAGTGTTGTTGTTTGTTGCATCATTGTTTGAATCTCTTCCCTTAACTAGATAGCATTCATCGAATTGAAATTTTTTCTTTTCTCATATAGCTTCATACAGGAGATTGTCATATGACATATGCTAGGGCCTTGAAACTGAAATGTAATTGAAGATAAACATTAAAATTTACTCAATTTACACTAAGGCAGCATTGAAATCTAACGAAACACATTTAGAGGTCTAGGCTAGAGACGTGTTCCGGTGTCTTAAAACCTAGTAGCTGTCGTTCGCCTCTTGGCTTTAGACAGCACTAGTACGGACTTGTGCTCCCCGTACCGTCGCGTATATAAAGGGAGACCCCACTAGGTTTCAATCCTTTATCCATAGGAAGCCGAGTCTGCTGCCCTATACCCGTGATACACCAGACACAACATTTGGGGAGATTTCCTGCACGTACGGAAAGTCCTTGGTTGATTTCTCTTTCATTTTGAAACCATGGTGTATATTGCAGTTCACGGTTATTTGGTACACCCTTTGAATAGCATTCCTGAGTAGTCATTTCGATCTTTTCTGACTCTTTAAATTTGAAAAGGTCATCAAGCGCTTGTCCTTTCATGCTTGTTTCCAATTTGAAAGTGATAGAGTCACCTTTTTCCTGTTTCTCGACTCTTAAAAGATGAAACGGTAGAGTTTTGTTTCAATGTTTTAAAAATTAACTGCCCACGAAATATTCCTGGTTAAAGTTAGTTTCCTTAGGGTGTTGTTCTCAAGATTGTTTCTAATGGAAACTTTTCCGGAGTTCACCAACCAAGGAATCCCCTCCGATGGGAATCCTGGTCCTTTTCCTCCTTTTGGAAATGTTGGTGCTCCTTATATGGCAACGTTGTCCCTTCCTGGGTTAACTGTTGGGTTGTCTGTTTGGTTGTCTTCAACCTTTGTGGTCCCAAATGTCTTGGCTACTGTTCAATAAGTCCCTCTACCTAAACAACATCATGTTGATTCCAAGGTGGACCTCTCCCCTTCTTCGCCTGTTTCTGCGTCCTCCTCTTCTACTTCGCTTGGTGAAAGTCTGGATTCGAGTAACCAGGTGGCTAAGAAGAAGAAGAAGAAGACAAAGAAGAAGAATTCCGATAAGAGAGAGGCTAAGGCTGCAACTATTTCTTTCGAAACATCTCCTCTTGATAAACCTCCCAACCCTCCACGGAAAGTCAAGTTCCCTTGCATGTTGTGCATGGGAGACCATCTTCTTTGAGACTGCCCTAGCATTCCCAAAGTGCTCGAAGTATGGTCCAACGGTCGTCCGTCGTTGGCTTTGGATTTTGGGAGTCAAGTTGGGGGCACGTCCTCAACTGGTGTTGGTAAGGCTCCTAAGAAGCAGGGTAAGCTCACAAATCCCTGTAAGTTGTGTGAAGGGCACCATGCCATTCACCTTTGTTCGTATATGGATGAAGCCAAATGATTTTTGGAAAACTTAACCGGTTCTACACCATGCCTTCTAGCTGGTTATAATCGGATTTCTTTGAGTCCTCCACCAGCTGATGCCACGATTGGTCAAGAGTCATCCTTGGTCGATCCATCCCTCGGAGAGTAAAATTCAGGAATCCATTCTCGACCAACCATTGGTCGTGGGATCAGTTGGACTGGCCCCGTCTGTGGTGCACCAGGTCTTTTCTGTTAAGAGTGGACCTCACCCCCCTCATGTTCTTCTTGTTTCTTCAGACTCTTCAGACTTGGAGAAAGATTCTCCTGTCCCTATACCTCAAGAAGTGGCTCCTCCGCCTTCCGTGATGGAGGTGTTAGAGGATACTCTTCCCGACTCCGTGATGGAAGTCATGGAGGATGCTCCTTCTTCTATCGTAACACCAGGGGAAGAACATCTCGGTTCGATGGTAGCCCCTCCGAGTAGTTTGGTCACTTCCTTTGATTGGAGTCGATTTTTAGGATACCGCCTTCCATCTTATGTGCCTTTCGAGATCACAGTACATGCTTTTGGTTTGGTCGTACCTAGCACCATTATAGATGAAGGCGCATCTGTTAGTATTTTATCCTCGATTGTAGCAGCCTTCGGTTCACCGCCACTTGTGCCTGTTACGCAGAATCTGTTAGCGTTTAACAGAAGAACTAGTCAACCATTAGGGATCCTTCCAAGGTTACCTGTTACTTTGGGAGGTAAAACCATCCATATGGACGTGATGGTTGTTCCAGGCCCCTTGGATTTCAATCTGCTTTTGGGGCGCGATTACACCTATGCCATGGGAGCACTTGTCTCCTCCCTTTTTCGTGTGATCTGTTTTCCACATGAAGGAAGGATCGTGACCATTGATCAGCTTTCATTCTTTGGTCCTGATGTGGCAGCTGGCCTGCCATAATCCCTTCCTCGTTTTTATCCACCCGTTGTATCTGCCCCACCGTAGGTCAACTATGTGGCTACCTACCTCGTGCTTGTGCTCAGTGATGATGCCGTCGTGGATCAAGTGCTGGGGGCATTGGGTCCTGACTTCCAGGATGTTTTTCTCCCATCCGGTGTGGAACTCTTGGAAGCCATGACTTCTTGTTCATTATGATGAAGTCTGTTGGAGCAAAGTTCCTTGTCTTGGTTCAAGCTCCTTAAAAAATGAAACAAGGTTGTCGGAGTAGAGTTCCTTGTCTTGTGTCAAGCTCGTTAAAAAATGAAACAAGGCATTCAGAGCAGAGTTCCTTGTCTTGTGTCAAGCTCCTTAAAAAATAAAACCAGGTCGTCTGAGGATAGTTCTTTTAATGTGTCAACCTCGTTAAAATAATGAAACACTTTCTTGTTCAATTCTAGTCTTTGATAAGTTCTCGTAAAATCCCAGTCGAGTCTTTCTCTTGATCTCATGAATTGAACCTTCACTCCATCTGCCTTTCATATGGACTGAAGCTTGGGGGGCATGTACCTCGAATTGAGTCACCATGTTGGGGGCATGCTTACTATTTCAAGCATAGTTTGTTTCTGTTTCAAGCTTGTGTAAAAATGAAACTGGTTTCAAGCATAGTTTATCTTTGTTTCAAGCTTGTGTAAAAATGAAACCATCCATTTTACCTCTTGTGATTGCCATTTTATCAGCCTGTCTTTGCCAGATGAGCCTTGGTTTTCTCACTCCATCTTCACTATCTGCTTGGCCGATCATATGCCTTCACTTGGTTGTTTTACCCATTCCTGAGGAACCACTGCGATGAGTGGTCTTGTTAGCCAGTCTCTTAACTTTTACTTGTTCTGAGCAGTTCCACCATTACCGGAACCAGTTGCTACCCTTTATACCACTCGTTCCTCTAGGTGGAGTCATCTTTCAGCTCTTTTCTGACTCTCTAAACATGAAAATATTGCCGAGGCCCTTGTCATTTCGATCTCGTTAAAGTGGCCATGAAACGACATCTACCCAGTATACGTTTACCCCTTTTTCGGGCTGGCATAGATTATTTACGAAAAAGGAATACCCTAGCCTATCGCGACTAGGAGGTTTTGTCAGACATAGTTTTCTACCTTTTCGGATCTGAGGAACTATTTACGAAAAGGGACCTTTGGAGTTTACTTTTCCGCTGTCTTTTCAAACTCTCTAAATATGAAAAGACGCTGAGTTCTTCCTTTGTCAGACTCGTTAAACCCTGATGACATCGGATTCAGTCGCAATGAAGTTATTCGAGTCGCTCATTCCTAGGGCTCGTTAAATGTACTAGGATGGATTCGTCCGAAGGACAAACTTATACGACAAGCATATGGTATCCTCTTCAAGCTTGTGTAAAAATAAAGAGGTACTCGCCAGAAATGGTGGGGAAAATGGAACCAACATCATTGTCGTGTCGGCAGTATGTCGCTCTTGAACATGGCACTTGTTTGCATTCGTGTCGGGTTGGGGACATCTCATCTCGTTTTCCACTTGCCTCCGTGGGTTTGGGTAATCCTTTTTGACCTCTCATCTACTCTTTGCCTCGTCACCATGACCTATGATCCATTGATGTCAAATACTGCCAAACTCACTATCGTGCCGCCATATGTTCAAGAGAAGTTGACCTCTGCAAGTATCAACCTCCCTCTGATTCTCATCTAATCCTAATTCACAAAACATTATGTTCCTTTGTCTCGTGTCGATGATGTGGGAAACATTATGGCCCACCTTCGATCAAGGTCACTTCTTGTCGACTTCAGCTCATTATCCAGGAAGCTGGTCTAGAGACTCCCTTCTGGTACCTTGGAGCCTGCATGCCTCAATGGCAAGTTCTTCGCATTCGACATGAGGTTTTCATCATTGGCCTCCGATCGAGTGATTCTGCAGGTGTTCGACGTCAGCTCATTGTTCACATGCCGTAGATTGTACCTGTAGTACCTTGAGGACCATTGGCATTAATGGTGGTACCTCTCGCGCCTGTTAACATCTTTCATCATTGGCTGGTAATTAGGCGATGTTCTTGCATGTTCGACTTCAGCTCACTTATTCGCATGCTTGAACTTGTACTTTGTTCGGGTCGAGGTGGAGCGCAAGACCCTGGATTCCTATTTGTTACGATCCAGGCTGTGATTTTGTGGATTCTTATGATTAGTTACATGACTCACTGATTGGATGGCTGCGACCATACCTGAGTCTATTTATCGATCCTCATTGGATGGCTGCATCCATACCTTGGATCTGGATTATTGCATACTTTGTTATGAATGGCTGCGCCCATACCACATATATATCATATATTTGAGATATCAGTTGTACTTCTCTACGTAGGTTTTCCAACAACGGTGTTTTCAGTTGGAAACGTTCTCATAAAGCATTTCACCCCTCTCTCTCTTTCGGGCCTCATGCTTTAGGGGGCATCTGTTACACAGTAATTTTTCACCGTCCCTGCAATCCCCATCTCGCCCATTGGAGTGTAATTTCTGTGACCAATAAGCAGTTTCATGCCTTGCAAATACCATCATTGCATCCCTTTCCATGAGGACAACATTTCTTCTGTTGATCATTTCCTGAGCAGACCCCTAAAAACACCTGTTTTTGCCTTGGCGCTGGTAGCCCGTTATGTCCTCACGCCAATGGGGGAAAATTAACACTGAGCCCGCGCTAATTGGCGCTCTGTCCCAGTTAAGCACCCACGCCAATCTGCTTTTAGAAAGTTTTTTAAAATAAAGGCGAAGTTTCGATTACAACAACTTCATGGATGAGTCATCAGGAGTGGTTTCGACTGAATAACCACGGTCTTCCTCCTTTGGCCTCTTGTTTCCACCTTATGGGGAACCTCCAAAGGGATAAGGCCTCCCTGCCACTATTGTAGGGATCCCAACCTCCTCCTCTCCTCTATAAATATAGCCTTCATCCATTGATGAAGGGGCTGAATGGCTGAATAGCTAATCTCCAAGTTCCCAAGAGCCTAATGCTGCAAGAGCTTTGATCCATTCCCTTAAGGCCAAATCCAAGCAAGGAGATCATTGTCGAGACATCCAAAGAGAGAGGTTTGTCCCATCCTTGACAGGCTTTATCGAGACATGTTCTGCTGACGACCCACCGAAGGAGAATTCAGCGTCAGAACTATGGTTGTATTATTCTTTGATTGATTAATGATAAGAGACTATTGGTTATGGTTCCACTCTTGATTGTTAATTATGATGATGAGTTATTTCTTTTCCGACTGACATATAGTTGCATATACTGGATTTTATGCTTGCGTTTGTTTTGTTTCTCGCATGTGCAGGTGTCCGATCACGGAGATCGTGAGGATTGTGATCTGCCAGAGCTAAGGAACGGGAGCGTTACTTTCTCTACGAGCGACAACATTGGATTCCACGTAAGCCTTCATCGCTAGTTGGTCTATTTTCAATTAGGAACCTGCACCATAGCGTGAACGATTGTTGCTAGACCCGATCTGGGCTAGTAGGGATCGCCTCTGTCCGTAGAGGGGATTTACCTCCACAAAAATTATGCTGTCAATATTTAGCAAAAGTTAAAATAGAAGAAGTTGGACTTTCGATATGCGAATCTGAAGCAAGGGAAAGGTTCCCCGAAACCATAGAACAAAGGGAAAAGCCAAGGCAAAGCGACCTAAGACAACCCATCAAAGCCGCAAGAAAATAACAACACCATGAAGACAAAGAAGGACATGGGAAAGTGGTGTGAGTTCCATAAGATCTCCACTCACAACACGATTGAGTGTCGAGCCAAGTAGTCACTAGTGGTTGAGCTGAAGGCTTCTGAATCAGAGGCATGCTCCAAATCTGAATCAAAACTAGATAATGGTAATAAAAAAGTGAAGCAGATTACTGATGCAAAGCACAGTGCCACTGTTGCCACCACCAAGATCCAGAAGGATGAGCCCGAAGATCCAAAGGAGGGGGAGCACCTCTTCCAACCATTGATGTGGGTGAAGGGTTCTCTACTGTAGTTCATTGTTGACACTGAGAACCAGAAGAACATCATTTTAGCAAAGGTTGTGAAGTGGCTAGGCCTACCAACCATAGGACACCCACAACAATACACCATCAAGTGGCTTCACCAAGGATGAGATCTCCACGTCAGCCAGTAGAGCCGCCTTCCCTACAACATCAATCCCTTCACGGATGAGTCAGTGTGATGTTGATCCTATCAAATTTTGTGATGTATTATTAGCACAACCATACTTGTGTAATTGAAATTTTGTGTATGAATCTAGGCCTTGCACAATTATTATTACTTTGTAATTTAAGTTGTACAGGATACGAGAGGTAGCACCACCTACCGCCATCTCTCTGATCACTGTGAAGAAATGTAGTAAGATCATCTCATGGACTAGGAAATTTGTTTTCCTTATGAGTCACCCTCAAGGCCAAAATAATATTATGGCCACGACCTCCAGACCTGGTTCCTTTGTACGGAAGAAACATATGGACAAGGTCGTGGAGGAGTACAACAACATTTTCACCTCTCTCACAGAGATACCTCTACAATGTCAGGTCAAGCACTTCATCAATCTAACCCCAGACACGCCACTACCCAATGGGTCGATCTATTGATGTTATGTTCTAGAGAACAATGAGATCAAGAGGCAGATTCAGGAGCTCCTATAGAAAGGGAACATTAGTCCAAGTTCATTGTTGTGTGGGAGCCTGATCGTGTTGGTACAGAAGAAGGATGGGACTAGGTGATTTTGTATTGACTATCAGGCGTTGAACAAGATAATTATCCAAAATATGTATCTGATTCCATGGATTAATGACCTACTAGAACAAATCAAGGGGGCCAAATATTTTAGCAATATTGGCTTGAAGTTTTCTTATCACCAAGTACCGATAGAACCCTTCGGTGTGTGGAAGGTTGCCTTCAAATCCATGAGGGTGTTTTTTAATGGTTGGTCATGCATTTTGGGTTGATGAATACCCCCGCAATATTTATGAGGCTGATGGAGGACATTTTGTGACATTTCACCAACTCATTCGTGGTGGTGTATTTGGATTAAATTACAATCTTTATCCAGAGTTAGGAAGAGCACCTCCACCACGTTCGACAGGTCCTCCAAACATTGTGGCAACGCAAGTTGTGTGTTAATTTAGAGAAATTCACTTTTTGCATGACCAAGGTTCAATATCTAGGGTACATCATCGATGAGCGGGATGTGAATGTGGACCCAACCAAGTGTTTAGGTCTCAGAATACCGTTACCACAACATGGGGGAAAACCACCCAGTCCGGAAATTAAAGCAGCTCCTTTTCCGTTTGGTGTGGTGGCTCCAACTGGGGATAGTGGGACTAATTTCCAAATAAGGATGATTTTGGGGTGTGTTTTGATTATATAACATGCAATGGAAAATGATTCTAATCTATCACATGCATATATATATATATCACTATTTAATTCTACTATATAACCAGGGTGTTTCTTCTTTTATGTGATCTAAAGAGATATCTTTCAACTATTAGTAATGTAGATTATTTAACAGTTGAAAGAGATGAAAATAATTTAAATATGATTCTTCTAAAAAAATAGTTTGATTAGAAAATTTGTGAAAAATATATCGCATTCATATGTGTGATTATATATCCAATAAGAAATCACAGACAAATATTAGTACAAAAGTGCATTTAACATTCATCTATAATGATGTTTCAAATATATAATGCAATAAAAATATAACTGTCAGTCTAGAAAGTAAAACTTAATACAGGTGAATAGAAGTACCATATGTACAAAGTCCTACTCATGTAAATTGACAGTAGATATCTTCTCCTCTTCGCTTTAAAGCAATTTAAAGAGTTCAATAGTGCAACATGAGTTAAACAACTTCAAATGTTAAAAGATAACAGACTGTGTTCCATTAATTCATCAAAGTATTCACAAAATTACAAAAGTGCTTTCTTTTCAAATGTTTGACAAATTTCTGGACCCTTCTCTAAATGACTGAGAGGGGTTTAAATACTAAACTAACTATGTTTAAAAATAAATTATTACATAAAAATAGAGGAGGTTTCAAACAACCATCCTCGTAAGACAAACTTTAACTACAATATAGGAAAATAAAGTAACGATATGACTATGAATTCTGATATTCCATTTGGATTTGATCTTGAAGTTGACAAATATCTAGCATGGGTTTGAGCTGAGCTGGCTACGAAATATTTGATCTGACCTGTCCCTTGAATACCACATTTGAGAGTGCTAGCTGCGATATTTTTCTTGAATATGTTAAAGAATGCATGGTCCGGTACTGATGATAAGGTTTGAACAGAAAATTCCAATAATTTTCTTGATCGAAATTATTTGCTTTTTTAATTGTTTCTTCCTACATTTTCGCATTTTGTTTCCATTGTGTTTCCAGCTGCTTAACTTCTGAGAGCACTTCAAATGTGCACTCTTGATAAGTTCTACTTTCAAAAGCTATTAAGATACAGATTTAGTAATTTCCTTAGTTAACCTTGATGCTTTCTCTGCTTGCTTTATCTATGCTTCCCAATCCTTAAATAAGATCTCTTTGTGGAATTTGTCTACTTGGGGTAGATCAGCTTCCTTGCCCGAGTCTGATGCTTGCTGTTGAATGTGTTCATTGATTTTCTTCTCGATATTCTCACATTCAAGTTTCTGGATAGCTACTTGCTGAATCAATATCTCATTTGAGTCACAATAAGAGCTAGTAATAGAAGCTTGTTGGAAAAATACTTCTTGTTGTTGCTTTAGCTTAGCATTCACATCCAATACTTCCTTTATGAATTTCTCTAGTTGTGGCTAGCTTTGTAATTTGTTTATTACTGCTTCCAGTTGTGTTTGCTTCTCAGTGAGTTGTACTTGATGCTGCAAATTTAAACTTTAAAAATCCTTTTGAAATTGGGACATCTTCAATTCCATTTGCTCGTTGGAGTTAGAATTTTCTTGTTCTAAATTCTCTCTAAATCTTGTATTTTATCTTCTCTTTGCTTCAGTAACATTTTAACTTCAGTGGCCTTATCAATAGTGGCAGTAGCATATGCCTTTGAAAATTGTCATAGTTTGGTTAAATGTTTGGTAGGATCAGCTAGGAGATCCTTCCATAAAACATCTACAGATTCATTTGTAAGACTTGAGACTGTATCATCAATTCTTCTCCTTTTTCTCCTCTCCACTACAACCTTATGACTAGGACTGTAGAAGACATCCAGTGAAGGGATTTCCTCAACTTGTAACACTATATGCTCTGTATGATAAGTCAGAATGATCTATTGATCATGAGTTTTAGGAACTTGTTGTAGTGGAGTAACATTTTCTACTAACTTCTGAGAATGCTCTAGCATCTAAAAACTGGTAGATTGATCAGTATTGGGATTTGTTTGAGGAGTTTTTATTGCCTTAGAAAACTTATCCCATTCACTCTTCAAATCCTTTGGCTGATATTTTTCTGACCGATCAAGTGTATCTTGACTGCGTTGAACTTCTTGGGAAGATGATTATGTTCCATTATTACTCCCTTTCTCCTACATCTCAATCTCTTTGATTACTTGATAATTACGGTAATGTCCCAAATTTTGCAATAAAGTATTTGGGACATTAATTTTACTTTTATGTTAATAAAAGTGAATAAGTGGGTGAGGGAGCCCATTTAGAAAATTAATAAACACTCCTAAGGTGAAAAAAGTCACTTAAGTGGCTAAGATAGCAGCCCAAGTGTGAAAAGGGGTCAAAATCAAGTGAGCTAAACCATGGTTGACTAAAGTCAACAACGTACCCAAGAGGGGAAGCTTGCACAAGAAGATTGCGTAGTTGGAGTGGAGGGAAATTTGAAATGAGAGAGAAACCCTAATGTGAGTGGGGTCCATGCACACATTGCATAAAAGATGAAGGAGAACATTGTGGAGATTAGTTTTGGAGAATAGAATTCGAAGTTGAAGCTCTCTTCAACTTGTTGCTATTTAGCACAAGAGGGATTCCTGTTTAGGAATGCCCTTCTCTTCCATGGGAGTCCATGGAGAGATTGTTCTTCATCTTCCTCACATCATGGCTTGAGGCCAAAGCAGTCATCTACAGCTACTGTGTTATTCTTGTAGCAAGAGAACGCTGGAGTTGCTGGTGTTGCAGTGAGGGACCATTTCGTTCTCACTTCCGGAGTTGTTCTGTAGAGGAAAAGCCATCTCTTCCTCTAGGATATCATCAAAGGAGATTCCGGAGCATTTTATTGCAGATCTTGGCATTGGGCCATTGTTTCTTCTCATGCCTAGCGTAGTCCCTTCTCCTACAACGTTATTATCTGAGAGGGTTTGCAGGAGGAGATAATTTTGTGCGCTAGAGAGTGCAATCTTCAGGAAGGAGATCAACTCCTTCACTTTGGAGATCATTGGAGGAGGTTTAATTGTTATTGCAACATATATTCCCTTCTCATATGTTGTATTATATTTGAGTTGCAGCAGCTACACTGCAACTTCGACATTTTCTAGTTTTATGTATTTTATCCAATCCCTTGGAGGATTGAGGCAATAATGTTTTCTGGGGTTGAGATCTTGCTCCCCCATCTTTATTTGAGCTTTTAATGCTATATCCTCATATATAGATCATATTGAAATCATTTTCCCTTAGAGACTGTGCAGTAATAGAGTAGCTGGGTTTTATGCAGCAATGTATTCTCATGCTTATGTACATTTTCCTTGAAGGCTGATTTGCACTCACATTGAGAGGTCTTTTCCTCAAGGATCTTGTATATTATTTGCTGCTATACATTTTGTATCATATTTGTACTCTTCTGTCATTATATGATGCATTATTCACTACTTTTCATATTGGAGGTTTATTACTGCTGAAGATTCCCTTATTGAGCATTGTTTCGATATACATGTTGGTGGGAGATCTGAATAACCTGCTTAAGGTTACTTCTTTGAGCTTATATTCTATAGGGAGTTGGCATCAGATATGTTCCAAGGCATCCCAAAATTGGATGGCCTTATTTTCACAATGGCTTCCTTATACAACGTCCTCATGGGCAGCTGGTGCAGAAATTCCTTGAAGGGAAGTATTAGCTCTTGACATGTTCTGTTGGCAGAGTCTGCTAGAAGGCCAGATAGCCTCTGGATCTCATCCTTCCTTGTGAAGGTGAAATATCCAGTAAATGCCCCTGTAGTCAATCTCTGAAATAGTTCAGTGTTGATTGTTAATACTCCCGGAGGTGGAAAAAAATAGGAACATCTAAAATGTTCCCGATGGAGCAAAAATTTTCCCATTTGGGACATTACAGTGGTATCAGAGCTTCGAACTTGAATCAAACTATGAAGTTTGAATTTCAGAGAAGAAGAGATCAGAGATGATGTAGAATATGAGATCAAGCTCATCAGTTTTGGGTCCAGCAACAACCTCTCCAAGGGGGTTGAGGAAATAGAAGAAGGAGATGAGGAAGGACCATGCACTTCCTATTATCACAGAGGAGCAGAGCAGAAGCATGGAGAACACTTGGAATTCAAATTCTAAGTGAGTATCTGCTGAATATGGAACAAACCCTAGAGTCCTCCAAGAGGCTCTATCTTTTTCACACTTGTTCAACAGAAAGAGGAAAGGAACTTGGTGGTTCAGCCATGGGAGGCATGCAAGGGTTTCTACTCTTGCTGATATTTCTCAAATATTGATCAGAATATTTGGCCAAAGGAGGGAGGAGCTGTCACTACCAGAGGCAGATGCTAGTGCTGTTACATTCATGGAGAAGCAGCCTCCACCTTCAGCTATTGAGGCAGCTAGCACATTTGAGGAGGAGACTCTTGCAACAAGATTCTTCCAGATCTCTCCAAGGTATGCATGCGTTTGCATCTATTATGGAGGGTTTTACACTATTGCATGTTGATTGTCTTAAGGAGGGACTTTTAATGCACTGTGCCATTTTGAGGAAAGAAACCCTCATCATCCTCATGCACTATTGATGAGCCATGCATCACATGTGAGGGTGGGGTTTTGAAATTTTTTCATAAGGAGATTGCATTTCAATGTCCCATGAAATGCAAGAGGAGGATTATTTTTTGGGACAACGGTAACTCTTGTGAAAGGAGTATCAAGAGGCAGGACACTTACACCAAAGATCAGAACCTGATGGATGATGTGTGCCCAGTGGAAATGTGGAGGATCCATAACCCATAGGTCCCAGGATCATTTCACACTTATTTCACTTGGTGGAAAAAAAGGGAGAGTATGGATGCATCATGATGGGGTGGCATTACTCTTACCACTCATTATGTTTCCATTTCAGATTGGTTATGGTGGGAGTGTGAGGGAGCAACAAAAATTCTTGTTGCTCAGATTTTGTTTGCATGTTGCGGGAGTAAGAGGAGGCACTAGCATAGTGCAAGAGGATTGATCTTTGATCTTGGATGCCAAGCAACACCTTATTCATGGGAGGAGATCTACATTTGCAGCATCATGATGGGAGGAGTCCTTGGCAAGATTCATGTCAAAGAGGGGAGCTTTGAGTTGACAGTGGCCCTAATCCAAAGGCCAGCAGCGTTGTCACTTGAGAGCTTGGACTACTTGTTGGAGTGTTCTCAAAGCCAGTTCACAAGTGATATACTTGGAGGCATGTAGATGATGCATATGAAGGAGTAATGGAGGGAAGCATTCCTCACTACATTTTGACTTTCTTGGCTTGGTTGCACAAGCACAAGAAGAGGGATCTACATGCAATGTTTATGGATTCTTCTTTCATGCATTTTTATGACTTTTCTTCATTGATGGAGGAGTCCACTTGGGAGGGATTTATAATGGATGTATATCAGAATTTGGCTAGATGCATAGCCCAATAGATGATGAGATGGTTGGCACAACCACTCCCCTACTATGCTGCAGTAAGGGGAACTTTTCACTGGAGCCATTCGAACTCAAAGGCCAAAGTACATGATGAGGGAGGTAACTCTTTGTGACATGATTTGCACTCTCTTATCTTTATGAGCAGTATTTCAGATCAAGAGGGATCCTTCCTTCTTGCACATTGTATTTTTTTTGTACTTATGGTTCATTGCAGCAAAAGGATGGCTATTTCAGCAAAGGGTTGTGGAGGAAAGCCACATAGTTTTGGTGTGCACCTTTGGCACAAAATTTTGTTTTCATGATCACATCTTTCAGGATGAATGTGGCAGCAAAAAGTGGCTGTAAAGCACTTGTTATTTTTCATTTTGATGCAGGCTAGGAGTGCACTGCGCAGGTTCCCTTGGTGGAACAATGATCCACTTTCCGGTTGTCATGAGACAACTTGCTTCTATTGATTTTGCTTCCATGCATTGCAGATTTTTATTGGTTCATGGGGAGATTATTTGGAGAGTGGGATATGAGTCGATGATGCCCATTGGGAGTATGATTCTCCCCAATTTGCATGCTATATGTTTCAGGAGAAGCAATGGGCGGTCCATGATTGCCAAGCTTCATCTCTTTCCTTCATGTGGGAGGAGTTATTTGGAGAGTTCAAAATTTTGGAGGAGGCATTTCATGGTTTGTATGATTGATGGGGTGGCTTGGGTCTCTCATGAAGGCCATTTATTTCAGCCATATATCAGCAGCAGCCCCATATGTATCTTGAGGAGGGAGAGACTCATTGGGTGGATGTGCCCTTTGTGGAAGAAAACCTCCATTCTTTTTGTAGCACATGCTCTAAGGGGAATATGGAAGATGATACGGCCACCATGTTCAGCCATGTGTTTTTCCATGAGGTGGACCATATGATTGCTTGAATACCATATGTTGATGGATTCCAACTCATCACATATGTGAGGATTTGTGTCAGCTTGATTTGCAGCGTTGGAGGAGAGATATTTTGGGGATCTAGACTTCATTTTGCCTCTTGAAGGAAACACTATTGCAGCCCAAGTTCAGATTTAACTCCACATTCATCATAAGTGGAGAAGAGGACAACATGGGGTAGGCTATGAAGCTTACCAAGTTCAGAAATTCAGCCCACCTATTTCATGAGCACAAGGTGGAGGAGTACTTTCAGGAGTTGCCTAGTTGGAAGGTGACTCATTTTGTTTGGTTTATTGCTTGAGGATGGAGGATCTACAGGAGGATATTTCAAACTCCATGCCTTGATTGGATGGCTTTTTGCAGTTCATCCTTGCTCTTGCTTGAGGACAAGCAAGTTTTGGGAGGGGAGGACTGTAATGTCCCAAATTTTTCAATAAAGTATTTGGGACATTAATTTTACTTTTATGTTAATAAAAGTGAATAAGTGGGTGAGGGAGCCCATGTAGAAAATTAATAAACACTTCTAAGGTGAAAAAATTCACTTAAGTGGCTAAGATAGCAGCCCGAGTGTGAAAAGGGGCCAAAATCAAGTGAGCTAAACCATGGTTGACTAAAGTCAACAACATATCCAAGAGGGGAAGCTTGCACAAGAAGATTGCGTAGTTGGAGTGGAGGGAAATTTGAAATGAGAGAGAAACCATAATGTGAGTGGGGTCCATGCACACATTGCATAAAGATGAAGGAGAGCATTGTGGAGATCAGTTTTGGAGAATAGAATTCGAAGTTGAAGCTCTGTTTAACTTGTTGCTGTTTAGCACAAGAGGGATTATTATTTAGGAATGCCTTTCTCTTCCATGGGAGGCCATGGAGAGATTGTTCTTCATCTTCCTCAAATCATGGCTTGAGGCTAAAGCATTCATCTACAGGTACTGCATTATTCTTGCAGCAAGAGAACGCTGGAGTTGATGGTGTTGCAGTGAGGGACCATTTACATCTCACTTCCGGAGTTGTTCTGTAGAGGAGAAGCTATCTCTTCCTCTAGGAGATCATCAAAGGAGATTCCGAAGCCTTTTATTGCAGATCTTGGCATTGGGCCATTGTTTCTTCTCATGCCCAGCGCAGTCCCTTCTCCTACAACGTTATTATCTGAGAGGGTTTGCAGGAGGAGATAATTTTGTGCACTAGAGAGTGCAATCTTCAGGAAGGAGATCAACTCCTTCACTTTGGAGATCATTGAAAGAGGTTTCATTGTTATTGCAACATCTATTCCCTTCTCCTATTGTTTATTATATTTGAGTTGCAGCAGCTAGACTGCAACTTCGACATTTTCTAGTTTTATGTATTTTAGCCAATCCCTTGGAGGATTGAGGCAATAATGTTTTCTGGGGTTGATATATTTCTCCCCCATATTTATTTGAGCTTTTAATGCTATATCCTCATATATAGATCATATTGCAGTCATTTTCCCTTAGAGACTGCGCAGTAATAGAGTAGCTGGGTTTTATGCAGCAATGTATTCTCATCCTTATGTACATTTTCCTTGAAGGTTGATTTGCACTCACCTTGAGAGGTATTTTCCTCAAGGATCTTGTATATTATTTTCTGCTATACATTTTGTATCAGATTTGTACTCTTCTGTCATTATATGATGCATTATTCACTGCTGTTCATATTGGAGGTTTATTACTGCTGAAGATTCCCTTATTGAGCATTGTTTCGATATACATGTTGGTGGGAGATCTAAATAACCTGCTTAAGGTTACTTCTTTGAGCTTATATTCTATAGGGAGTTGGTATCAGATATGTTCCAAGTATCCCAGCATTGGATGGCCTTATTTTCACAATGGCTTCCTTATATAACATCCTCATGGGCAGCTGGTGCAGAAATTCCTTGAAGGGAATTATTAGCTCTTGACATGTTCTGTTGGCAGAGTCTGATAGAGGGCCAGGTAGCCTCTGGATCTCATGCTTCCTTGTGAAGGTGAAATATCCAGTAAATTTCCCTGCAGTCAATCTCTGAAATAGTTCAGTGTTGATTTTTTTACTCCCAGAGGTGGAAAAAAATAGGAACATCTAAGATGTTCCCGATGGAGCAAACATTTTCCCATTTGGGACATTACAATTACCTTTTCTGAGTTCTCATTTCTATTTTTGGATTCATTTTTAGAATGAATTGAATTTTGAGATTGATGTTATGATTTCCCTGACTCATCTTCAGACATGTATTTAAATTCATTATCCAAGCTAATACTTGGAGTAGGTATGTTGAAATCTTCAATAGTCAATAAATTCGTAGGGATCCTTTCCAGTCTCTTACTTCTATATGCTTGGAAAGCTTCCAAGTCATCTTGATTGAGTTGACTAGATGCAAAATTTAGTACATTTGAAAACTTTTCAATACCTTGAAAGAAATTAACATTTGAAACTTCCTTGTAGGCATAAAAAATATCAAAAAGTGCACAAAAGTACCGCACTGTAAAGGAAAATTAGGCCAAACGACCTTCGTAGCATCTTTAAGCTGTTTTGAAATACCATTTACAACAAGTTGGTAGGAAATCTCTCTAGCAAGTAACTTGTCAGGAACATAATATGGCAAGACTTGAGGAGAAGCATAAATCCCAAATACTTTGACATAGGTGAAACTTTCCTCTGCAAACCATCTAGCAACAGGAAAAATTTCTGTACTAGCCTCTTTGGAAACCCTAGGATTTCTCATTGAATATAATCTGGTGCATAGGCAACATGACTTTATGGAAAATTTTGTAAAAATGCAGATTGAAGTCTGATTCCTAGAGGGCTCTGTGGTAAATGTGGATTGGAGTAGGGTCTTGGGTCGTCCATTTCCATCCCATGGTAGGAAAACTAGAAGAAAATAAAATTGCATCCATAACATAGGCACTCATGTAAAAGGGGGTATTTCTCTAGATGAAACACTTATTTTACTCCTATACTTCATGATATTTCTTGCTAAATTATAAGATAGGATATTTTCCCAATTTAAAATTAAGGAACTGATGATTGTGTCAATTAATGGGACCCAATCTACAGAAAACCTAGTGGTATCAGGTTTTGCATATAATCTACACAACATACCGACAACATAGCAATAAGGGGAAGGAATTTGTGCTATTGGCTACGTACCGAGTTTATCTCGTTTAAGCTTGCCTTGGTCATCCTTCCATTCCTTTATGACTTTTATCAGGTCTAGATGTTTTGCTCTAAATCTTTGAAAAAAAGCTTTGTCATAATTCTAATGCGGGACGGGTAAGTGGTACATTGTCCTCAAATATTCTGCTTTGAATGAACCGATATTCTCGCCCTTTGAATCCTTGAATGTTATTTCTTCTATGTTCAAGTGGTCAATTACCCAATTAACCATATCTGTATAGGGGAGAATATTTGGCCTTGCTGCTACCTTATGGATGAATGAGCATGCAATGTCGAAATAGGTTGGGTCTGAAGGAACTGATGCGCCTGTTGTAGCAACTCTGATTATTACCCTTGGCTTTTCATCCTCGAAAAACTTATACATAGCCTCCCATGAAGAACTTTTGCAATATTTGTTGCAGGTGGTGTCTGAGAATAGGGGAGACATATCTCAGTCTTCGATAGGTGATGCTTGGGAAATTTCTTTGCCTTTCTTTCTCATTTCTATTTTCCTTGCTCCGTTAAGTGGTTTCCTGATTTCAAGAGAACAAAGAAAACATTAAAAATATAGAGAACATAAAGGTGGATATAATTCAAACAAATATGGTGTTCAATCATTTAAAAAATGCTTGAAGTATGAATCTATCAAAACCTTACTCCTATTAAATGTTGTTAATCAACGATAATATTTTAAATAAAACCTCTTACACACTTTCATGTGAAATATCCATCGATCAATTTAAGACGTTAGATCTCATATTCAATTTGATTAGACATGAAGAATTTCACATGATTGAGAAATTAACTATCAGTTCATTGCATATCACAACTTATAACTATTTCCATTTGTGATGTTACCACTAAATATCATGAAATGTGACCTTCGCAAATCGCACATCACAATTTTTATGCGGTAATAAACTTGCTTTTAGTTATATCCTGCAAAATGAAAAATGCGCTTTGAGAAATCAAGTCGTTGCGCTTCATCAGACTTTGGAGTTTTAGGTTTATTTCTTTATCGGTTCGTCGGGTTCGTTTAATCACAACTTTTACTGAATTGTTTATAAGTTTGATCGTTTTATAATTTGCGATGTGAATTTCGTTTATAACAGTGTTTAAAGTGTTTACAAACAAGAGTTTAATACAACTTCAGAAAGGGTTTAACGCATATCGCAACTCGTATGAGTTAGTATGTTTTAAGTTGTACGATTTGTGATGCGCGCTAAGGAATGAAAGTGGAAAAGAAAAAGAAACTTTATTTCCTATTTTTTTATTATTACTTAGGCTAAAAATTAAACAAAATAAATTTGATATTTATTTTTAAAGGTTCCCCATTTAGTAAAAATAAATGGGGGTTGTTGTATAGCACAAAAATTGGCGATTCACTTGGGAGAACTAACTATCTCTAACTAACTTCTTGAAATTTCTAAAAACTTTTTTGAAATAAACATAGTTGCAGGAATGAATTTTGAATAAATAATATCTCACTAAGCAAAAAAATCTCTCTTAATTATAATTCATAATAATTCCTCTTTTAAAAATAAAAGTATGAGAATCTATATCAGTGTTTACTCAGTTCAAAAAGATAAAGTAGGTGGCTCTTCCAGATTAGCTTCATAAGTATTTACTCTTTTATCACAGGTAGAGCCTTATGATCCAATAGGCAATTTAAGCTCTTGGCAGGGTTACCTTTTACCTAACAACAATTAATTGTCCCATCCAGTCTTTCTTAAAATTTCCAAAAAATAAATTCCAACCTTATACACTTCATTTTTTTTTTGAAACTTGTTTTTCTTTTTGTATTGTATTTTTATTTACTTAAAATCCATTGTCTTGGCTTGGCAACCAAATAATGATAATTCCATTCACTAGTTGTAATTAAATTGATCAAGTTGGCTCTTGATGAGACCCCTTGTCCTCTTGATATAATCTCAAGTCATTACCCTGTTTTGGTAGGCAGTATTGGTAATGTCAGTTCAACTATTTCCCTATAAACCTGGTAAACAAGATCGTAATGAGACTTATTATCTTTTAAGATTTTATAGTATAGTATTTTTAGAATTGCTTTCTAAAAATTGATAAGTTTTCCTGGATGGGGTGAATCATTGGTCCTTTTGAGGATTCTGGATGATAATTTTTTGAGTTTTAGATTGCTTCTCTGTAAAAGAGTCTTTACTATGTTAAAGATTCTTTTCTTGACTTATAACAGAATAATCATGCTTTATAAAGATGAGAGTTCATCAAAGAATAAATAACTTCAATGAAATTGTATCTTTCAGTGAAAATAGAATCTATTTGTCTTTCGAATATTTCGATTGCTTCCTTAACATTTCTTATTTCTATAAGTGAAAAATCAAAAATATAATCTAAGATTTTTATTTGAAAAGCCAAAAATCAATGTTGTTCAATTTTTATTTTCCTAAGGAAAATTAAAAGACACTATTATATAGGGAATAGAAGGGGTTACCTTGTTTCTTTAAAATCTGCCCATTAGCAGGAAATGAATCTCTTTTGCTTGATAGATCTTTCAATAAAAATGTTTACGGGCCTATTTCTTCAATTATTTGAAATGGACCTAGCCATAGTTTTTGAAATTTAGTGTGTTTACCCTTTTCCTCATGCGCTTCGTCCCATTTCAATACCAGATCACCAATTTGGAAGTTTTTTGGAGTAACAGAAATTGAATCAAATAAAGCTTTTACCATCTGTTGATGATGTGCATGAGTATGTTTAGCTTTTTCTCTTTCTTCTTCTAACTTAAGAATTTGAAATTGTCTTAGTTGTAATGAAGAAGGAGATTCATCAATAAATTGAACTAAGGAAAGAGAAGGAATAACTACAATTTTAGGAAGAAAAAATTCTTTTCCATAAACAATATTGAATGGAGAAGTGCCAATAGAAGCTTTCTGAGTTATTCGGTCTGCCCAAAAAGAAAAGATTAATGACTCATGCCAATTTCGTTGGTTTTGATCAACAGTTCGTGTGATGATTCTAATCAGGTTTTTTTTCGTGGATTTTGCTAAACCATTTCCTTGAGGATAATAATTTGCAAAATACTTCATTTTAAAGCCTCTTTTGATTGCAAATTCTATCATGGCAGTTCCTGAGAAATAAGAAGATATATCGAACATTAAAGCAGTAGGTAATCCAAACCTAGTTATGATATATTGGTCAATGAAATCGATAATATTCGCTGAGTTGGCTACCTTTAATGGAATTTCTTCCACCCATTAAGTAAAATAATATGTAGTTGTGAGAATATATTTATGTTGTTTGGAAGAGTTAGGAACAATCTCACCGATTGTATCTAATCCTGATTTTTCAAATGGTTGTTTGATATTAACTGGCTGTAATGGGAAAGCTAGCTTCCTTTGTCTTCCAAATGCATTTTGACATACTTTGTATTTTCTTGCATATTCATGAGAATCTTTGAAAAGTGTAGGCCAATAGTAACCTGCATGCAGGATTTTGTGTGATGTTGTATTTCCTCCAAAATGTCCTCCAACCAGCCCATCATGGAGTTGCTGTAAGACTTTCTTTGCGTTAAATTTTTCTAAGAATCTTAATAGCACAAAATCAAAGTTTATTCTGAACAATACATCATTGATTAATTCATATTTCTTCGCCTTTAATCTCAAAGCACGTTTTGTTTTATATTGAGTTTAATTAGGGCATATCCATTTTTCAAATAAAATATGAGATCATCGTATTGAGATTGCACATAGTTGAGGCTTACCTCTGATATTTGCACATTATTACCTTAATATTCTTTTGATGATAAATGGGATGCTCCTGTTAAAATTATGCAAAAACCTTGACCTCTAACAATTTTAGAGGGTCTAATTTCTACATCATATTCTTGTAAAGCGTTAACCCAGTTAGCCCTTTTCTCTCCTAATTCTCTTTGCATTAATAGTTGTCTCACTGCAAAGAATGGAACTATTATTTTTGTGTGAGTTTTTAGGAGAAATGGTATGAAACTATTTATAGCCTTAAATACATCAAATGCTTGCTTCTCAACATATGAGTAATTTAATTCTGCACCTTGCAAATTGGAACTGAAAAATGATATTGGTGCTTCAATTTGTTGGTCATTAAGTTGTGTTAAAACATCGACATATGACGTATCCGATGAAAAATTATATAATGTAAAAGGATTAAGAAAATTGGGGGTAGTCAAGAATGGAGCATTGATAATGGATTGTTTGATCAAATCAAATGCTTCTCTTTCATTATGTTCCCATTTAAGGAATTAATTTTTCATAATCATGTTTTGTAATGGTAAAACTATTTGCAAAAAGTCAAGGACAAACCTTTTTATAAAATTATTTTGTCTAAGAAACGACTGCATATATTTCTTGTTATGAGGGAGAGGAATTATTTTAATCTCTTCAATTATTTCAGGATCAATATAGATAACTTTCTTTGACACAATGAATCCTAAAATTTTTCCTTCATCTAAAGAAAAAAATGACTTCTTTGGGTTTAATGAGAACCCATACCTTTTACATCGCTCAAAGACTTGCTTTAAGTCTTTCACATGATTGGGTGCTTGTTTAGAAAAGACTGTAATGTTGTCTAAATAAATAACCACTAATTTATTGATAAGCCCCCTAAAATTTGTGTCCATAGCTCTCAGAAAAGTGGCACCTGCATTAATTAATCCAAATGGAATCTTTTGATAGGCGTAAGTTCCCCACTTATTCCTGAATGTAGTCTTTAATCCGTCATCTTGATGTACGAGAATTTGGCTATATCTTGAGAATCCATCTAGAAAATATGTAAGCTCAAAACCAGCTACTGTTTGCAGTACTTGTTCCATAGTTGGTAAAGGAAAGTTGTCCTTTTGACGTGCTTTGTTTAAATTCCTAAAATCAATACAAATTCTAATATCACCATTTTTCTTCTTGACGGGAACCAAATTTGAAACCCATTTAGAATGTCTAACTAGAAAGGTGATCTTTGATTTGATGAGTTTGTTCAGTTCTGTTTTGATTTGATTTTCAAGATTCAGGTGAATCTTCCTCAATTTTTGCTGTATAGGTTTCTCATATGAAATCATTGAAATTGTGTGTTGAATCACAAAAGTGTCATATCTTTTAAGGTTTGCGTAATCCCAAGCAAAAACACTTTTGTACATTATTAACAACTTGATAAATGATAATATTTCGTCAGAAGATATATCGAGACCTAGATTGACATTTTGAGGTTTTTTATCAGTTCCAAGATTTACTAACTCAAATATTAAGGTATAACTTTGAGTTTTTGAGTTAGTAACTCTTTTAAACATATCTTTTAGATCATAGAGGTCTTCTAACTTGAAAATTGACTTAGGAATTAGATTTTCATCTTTTTCTTCCTTTATCTGGGTGTCATGTTCATTTTCATCCAAAATTTGACTATCATAAGATCCTTCAGATGTTAGGGAATATATGATATCTGAATCATTATCAAATACTCTCCAATTGGTAATATTGTTAGGAACAGATGGTCTAAAACTTAATTCAATGGAAAATCTATTAGGACTAAATTCTTGAGATGGAATTAACTTCGATGCTACATTAGGCAATAGATCTGCACTAGCATTCTGTATTCTAAGAACAGAAGAAATATTGAAGGCCAAGAAATGAGTGTACAATTATTGGACTAATGATTGTTAATGTTTTAAATGTCCATAATTAAAATGAATGGTATTTCTTACCTGTCTAACAATGATTTCCAAATCTCCTAGGACTTTCAGATTTTTTATGTTAAGATCAATTGCTTTGTACAAACCTTGGACTAATGCTTCATATTTGTCTATATTGTTTTTGCAATCGAATTCAATTCTGCAAAATAACATGGTTTTTTCTACTTCTGCGCTTTTTAAAATGCAACCAACTCCTGCAACATCTTCATATTTAGAACCATCAAAATAAGGAGTCCAAAATAAAGAATTAACTACTGGTTTATCTACAAAAATTTTACATTTCGAAATTTCTGTTTTGGAAAAATTCTCGATCTGATAAATAAATGCATTATCGAAAAAGGGTGATGGTTGAGCATTGAAATTTACCAAAAATGATTCTACCAAGTAAGTTCCAATAATATTATTATTGAATGCTACTGGCTCATTTATTCCTTCAATATTGGTGACTGTATGTTTCATGAACTTTTCACGGTCTACCCGGATTTGATTTGGCTTTCCATTGTATGGTAGCCACATATGTGACGACTCTGTTGCAAAATATCCATGAAGTTTTTCAGATCAGTCTCTGCTTAATACTAAATCGTATAACTCAGGAATATCATCCACAAATATATTGATTATTTGAGCAACCTTGGGGTTTGATGACAATATGATAGAAACATAATTTATTTCTCCCACAAACTCTACTTTAGTTGTATCAAGTTGTACTATATGAACATGAGAACTCTGAGGAGTTATGTTCAACTTAGCACAGACTGATTTTGGCATTATATTAGAGTAATCCCTTGAGACTATTAAACAATTATGAATGTTTTTATTATATATCTCATAGGTTAAGAGAAATGGAGGAGTATGAGAGATGGATCGATCACCTATCATAATCAAATCTGTAGCATCTATTTTAGTTAAAGGAGAAGGTGGTTTACCCATTTCATTAGCAGCTTGAACTACTACTGGAGCAGGTAAGGCTGAAGCAGGAACCACATTCAAATCTCTAAGTAAGATTTTCTATTACTGCTTTAATTTAGTAAGTTAGTGAATTGAAATATTGGCCATGGTCTTCTTCATATCTTCAACTACATTATACTCAATAGTGTCTAAGACTACCATTGTTTTTTACATAGGAGGAGTATCTGAAGTGACAGGACTTGTTTGTGTAGCCTTAGAAGTTGGCTTTTTACTTACTGTTTTATCCTTAGCAGGTGTTGAATTCTTCTGTTGTTGATTTGGTTGTGTTGCTTCAATAGTCTTCTTTCTCCTTGTACTTACAGGTAAAGCTTCTTGTTGGTATTCATTTGATAGGATGAAATCCTAAATTCCATTTAGTTTAACTTCTTCTTCTTCTTCGTTTTATTCTTCCTCTGTTTTCTCTTCCTCTGTATCTTGATCAGACTTAGCGTTAGATATGATATTCGGTGGTTGAGTATTAGAGGACTAATTTTTCTTGAAGGTTCTAATAGTCTTTTTTGAGCTAGAATTTTCAGTGACTTGTTTCTTGACATCAACCATCTCATTTGTCATAATCTTTAAAACTTTCTGAAGAC
This sequence comes from Pinus albicaulis, assembly GCA_034641835.2. Classification (NCBI taxonomy): domain Eukaryota; kingdom Viridiplantae; phylum Streptophyta; class Pinopsida; order Pinales; family Pinaceae; genus Pinus; species Pinus albicaulis. Next base: position 537,299,019 of record CM076584.1, read on the forward strand.
TATCTACATCAAAAGGGTCTTTAGATGGCTTCTTTTTTGAATCATGTTTGAAGGATACCTTATTTTATTTTCTATCTTCTTGGGAATTCTTCTTCTCAAGGGTGATTATGTGTTTCTCTATAGATAAATATTCCTTCATGTTTTCTGCAAGTGTAGGCAATTTTTCTCTATCAACAAAAATGGCTATATTGGATGGAAGAGATGAAATATACCACTCAATTTGAACTTCTGCACCAAGAACTGTTGTAGCAGGATTTTTTTTGAGCAATTTATTAAATCTTGAATTAAAATATTTTATTTTCTCCCCCGATTTAGCCTTTATATTTTATAAATCATTGATGAGCATAGCAGTAGTCCTGTCATCCCCAAACTTAGCTAGATTGTTCTTCGAACATATTCCAAATAGTTATAGAGCGAGCATGCAATGAAAATACCAGGATCCTGCAGACCTTGTGAGAGTGTATGAAAATAATATTACAACACAATCCTCTTTAGCTACCTCTTTTAAATTGATGGCTAACATATAATTATGAATGTGTTCTTCTGTCGGAAGACCATCATCAGGATTAAATTTGGGTAACCATATTTTAGGTGATTTTGGTAGAGCATGAAGAGGGGTGGGCATATTTACGACCCATGGATTGTTCCATGGTCGTACATTTGGTGGAGGTACTTGGCTTGTCATTGGACCTTGGGTGGATGTGATGGATTGAGCTTGAGTTGAAGAAGAGGCAGGCTAAGTGCTAGAACTAGTTGAAGGGATAATAGTCTGAGTACTGGAACTAGTTAAAGTAACACGAATTGTTGGAATGGAAGTGGTGGAAGTGAGTGGAGGTAATGGAGGTGAATGGGATAATATCTCATTGGTGATTGAATATGATTGAGTCCTCTTTATTCTCCTTCTAGAACTATCAATGAGAAACTAAAAAGGAAGGATTCTTGTCTTTTGAATTTTTGATCGAGTTAATATTCTTTGAGGTTGTAAAGAAGACAAAATACTAATCTTAGATGTTTGAGAAGTTTCAGGCTTTTCAGCAGAAATGTATACTCTCTCTAAATTTTCTATCAAAAAATGAACTTCACGGGAGTTTTGATGAAAATTGGGAGACAGTATGGATTGATTATCACTAGGAGACTTTGGAGAAGGATGTTCAACTTCAAATTTTAAAGATGTAGATCTAGATAATTTTCTGGAAGTTGATGGGGATCTAGAGGGAGAGAGACTTTTATATTGACCTTTAGATTGATCAGACCACCTTTCCATTCACAAGGCCCTCCTTTTAGCGCCAAAATTTTGAGGCCTCAGAATTGCGTTGCCACAACATTGGGGAAAACCACCTGGTCCAGACCTTAAAGTACCTCCTTTTCCATTTGATGTGGTGGCTCCGACTGGGGATAATGGGACCAGTTTCCAAATAAGGATGATTTTGGGGTGTGTTTTGATTATATAACATGCAATTGAAAATGATTCTAATCTATCAAATGCATCTATCTAACACTATTTAATTCTAATATATACCTGGGGTGTTTCTTCCTTTATGCGATCTAAAGAGATATATTTCAACTATTAGTAATGTATATTATTTAACAGTTGAACTGAGATGAAAATTATGTAAATATGATTCTTCTAACAAAATAGTTTGATTAGAAAAATAATGAAAAATATATTGCATTCATATGTGTGATTATATATTCAATAAGAAATCACAGACAAATATTAGTACAAAAGTGCATTTAATATTCATCTATAATGACGTTTCAAATATATAATGCAATAAAAAGATAAGTGTTAATCAAGAAAGTAAAACTTAATACAAGTGAATATAAGTACCATATGTATGAAGTCCTACTCATGTAAACTGACAGTACATATATGCTCCTCTTCAATTTAAATAAATTTAAAGAGTACAATAGTGAAACATGAGTTAAACAACTTCAAATGTCAAAAGATAACAAACTGTGTTCCATTAATTCATCAAAGCATTCACAAAATTACAAAAGTGCATTCTTTGCAAATGTTTTTGAAAAATTTCTGGACCCTTCTCCAAATGCATGAGAGGGGCTTAAATACTAAACTAAATATGTTTAAAAATAGATTATTACATAAAAATAGAGGAGCTTTCAAACAACCATCCTCGTAAGACAAACTTTAACTACAATCTAGGAAAATAAAGTAACGATATGACTATGAATTATGATCTTCCATTTGGATTTGATCCCAAAGTTGACAAATATCTAGCATGGGTTTGAGCTGAGCTGGCTGCGAAATCTTCGATCCGACCTATCCCTTGAATACCGCATTTGAGAGTGCTAGCTGTGATATTTTTGTTGAATCTATTAAAGACTGCAGGGTTTGGTACTGATGATAAGGTTTCATCAGAAAATTCCATTAATTTTCTTGATTAAAATTATTTACTTTTTTAATTGTTTCTTCCTGCATTTACGCCTTTTGTTTCCAGCTGCTTAAATTTTGAGAGAAATTTAGGCATGCACTCTTTGATAAGTTTTGCTTTCAAAAGTTGTTCACATACAGATTCAATAATTTCCTTAGTTAACCTTGATGATTTCGTTGCTGCTTTCTCTACTTGATTTATTTGTGCTTCCCAATCCTTAAATAAGATATATTTGTGGAATTTATATACTTGGGTTAGATCGACTTCCTTGCCTGAGTCTGATGCTTGACATTGAGTGTGTTCATTTATTTTCTTCTCGATCTTCTTACATTAAAGTTTTTGGATAACTACTTGCCAGATCAATACCTCACTTGAGTCACAATAAGAGCTAGTAATATAAGCTTGTTGGAAAAATACTTCGTGTTGTTGCTTTATATTAGCATTCACATCCAATGCTTCCTTTATGAATTGCTCTAGTTGTGGATGGTTTTGTAATTTGTTTATTGCTGCTTCTAGTAGTGTTTTCTTCTTAGTGAGTTGTACTTGATGCTACAAATTTAAAATTTCAGAATCCTTTTGAAATTGGGACATCTTCAATTCCATTTTATTGCTGGAGCTAGATTTTTCTTGTTCTAACAGTCTCTCTAAATCTTGTATTTTATCTTCTCTCTGCTTTAGTAAAATTTTAACTTCAGTGGCCTTATCAACAGTGGAAATAGCATATGCCCCTGCAAATTGTCATAGTTTGGTTAAATGTTCCGTAGGATCAGCTAGGGGATCTTTCCATAAAACATCTACAGATTCATTTGTAATACTTGAGACTGTATCAACAATTCTTCTCCTTTTTCTCCTCTTGACTACATCCTTATGACTAGGACTATAGAAGACATCTATTGAAGGGATTTCCTCAACTTGTAACACTATCTTCTCTATAGGATAAGCCAGAATGATCTCTCAGTCATGAGTTTCAGGAACTTGTTGTAGTGGAGTAAAAGTTTCTACTAACTTCTGAGAATGTTCTGGCGTCTGAAAACTGGTAGAGTGATCAGTATTGGGATTTGTTTGAGGATTTTTTATTGCCTTAGAAAACTTATCCCATTCACTCTTCAAATCCTTTGGCTGAGATATTTTTGACTGATCAAATGTATCTTGATTGTGTTGAACTTCTTGGGAAGATGATTCTGTTCCATTATTACTCCCTTTCTCCTACATCTCAATCTCTTTGATTACTTGATCAATTACCTTTTCTGAGTTGTCATTTCTTTTTTTGGATTCATTTTCAGAATTAACTGAATTCTGAGATTGATGTTCTGATTACCCTGACTCATCTTCAGACATGTATTTAACTTCATTATCCAAGATAATACTTGGAGTAGGTCTGTTGACATATTCAATAGATAATAAATCTAGAGGGATCCTTTCCAGTCTCTTTCTTCTGTATTCTTGCAAAGCTTCCAAGTCCTCTTGATTGAGTTGACTGGATGCAAATTTTAGTACATTTGAAAACTTTTCAATGCCTTGAAATAAATCATCAAACCTATCTATTTCTTTCACAAAAGGCTTTAATTTGAGCTATGTGACGTAATTTTTAATCACATCTTTGGGGTCATATGTCTGTTTTGGCATTATAGCCAAATTCAACAAATTAACATTTGAAACTTCCTTGTAGGCATGGACAATATCAAAAAGTGCAAAAGTACTACATTGTAAAGGAAAATTAGGCCAAACAGACTTCTTAGCATCTTTAAGTTGTTTTGAAATAACATTTATAACAAGCTGGTATGCAATCTCTCTAGCAAGTAACTTGTCAGGAACATAATATGGCAAGACATGAGGAGAAGCATAACTCTCAAATACTTTGACATAGGTGAAACTTTTCTTTGCAAACCATCTAGCAACGGGAAAAATGTCTATATTGGTCTCTTTGGAAACCCTATGGGATTTCTCATTGAATATAATCTAGTGCATAGGCAACATGACTCTATGGAAATTTTTTTAAAAATGCAGTTCAAAATTCTGATTCCCAGAGGGCTATGTGGTAAATGTGGATTGGAGTACGGTCTTTGGTCGTCCATTTCCATCCCATGGTAGGAAAACTAGAAGAAAAGAAAATTGCATCCATAACATAGGCACTCATGTAAAAGGGGGGTATTTCTCTGGATGAGACACTTCTTTTACTCCTATACTCCATGATATTTTTGGATAAATTATTAGATAGGATATTTGCCCAATTTAAAATTAAGGAATTGACGATTGCGTCAATTAATGGGGCCCAATCTACAGAAAACCTAGTGGTATCAGATTTTTCATATAATCTACACAACATACCGGCAGCATAACAATAAGGGGAAGGAATTTTTCTATTGGGTACGTACCGAGTTGATCTTGTTAAGCTTACCTTGGTCATCCTTCCATTCCTTTATGACTTTTATCAAGTCTAGATTTTTTTCTCTAAAGCTTTGTCATAATTCTATTGCGGGATGGGTAAGTGGTACATTGTCCTCAAATCTTCTACTCTTAATGAACCGATATTCTCGCCCTTTGAATCCTTGAATGTTGTGTCTTCTATGTTCAAGTGGTCAATTACCCACTTAACCATATCTGTATAGGGGAGAATCTTTGGCCTTGCTACTACCTTATGGATGAATGGGCATGCAATGTCGAAATATGTTGGGTTTGAAGGAACTGATGCGCCTGCTATAGTAACTCTGATTATTACATTTGGATTTTCATCCTCGAAAAACTTATACATTTCCTCCCATGAAGAACTTACGCAATATTTGTTGCAGGTGGTGTCTGAGAATAGGGGAGACATATCTGAGTATTCGGTAGGTGATGCTTGGGAAATTTATTTTCCATTCTTTCTCTTCTCTATTTCCTTTCTCCATTAGGTGGTTTCCTGATTTCAAGCGAACAAAGAAAACGTTAAGAATATAGAGAACAAAAAGGTGGATAGAATTAAAACAAATCCGATGTTCAATCATTTCAAATACGCTTGAAGTATATATGAATCTATCAAAACCTTACTCCTATTAAATGTTGTTAATCACCGATAATATTTTAAATCGAATCTCTTACACACCTTCACATGAAATGTCTATCGATCAATTTAAGACATTAGATCTCATATTAAGTTTGATTTGACGTGAATCGTTTCACATGCTTGAGAAATTAACTATTAGCTCATCGCATATCTCAACTTATAAATATTTCCATTTGTGATGTTACCACAAAATCTCTCGAAATGCAATCTGCGCAAATCGCACATCATAATTTTTATGTGGTAATAGAATTGCTTTTAGTTATATCCTGTGAAATGCGAAATGCGCTTTAAGAAATCAAGCCGCTGCGCTTTATAAGACTTTGGAGTTTTATGTTTATTTATTTATTGGTTTTTCGGGTCTGTTTAATCGCAAATTTTATGGAATTGTTTATAATTTTGATCATTTTATAATGCACGATGATATTTTCATTTATAACGGCGTTTAAAGTGTTTACAAATAAGAGTTTAATATAACTTTGTAAATGGTTTAGCGCATATCATAGGCCATATGATTTAGTATTTTTTGAGTTGTTTATGGTTGTAAGCTGTATGATTTGCAATGTGTGCTAAGGAATGAAAGTGGAAAAGCAAAATAAACTTTATTTCCTAAAGTTTTTTGACTTAGGCTAAAAATTTAAAAAAAAAAAATTCCTATTTATTTATAAAGGGTCCCCATTTAGTAAAAATAAATGGGGGTTGTTGTATAGCACAACACCAAGATAGAGGTAATTCAGGATTGGCCATCCCTAACCACTCTAACAAAGCTCTGCAACTTTTTGGGTCTTTCCAACTTCTACTTCAGGCTTGTGTTGGGATTCTCTCATATCACTTGGCCTTTGAGTCAAGTCACTAAGGGAGGGGAAAATTAAAACTTATTTTTTTCTAGAATCCCAATAGAAGGTTGCAAATTTGAAGCATCGACTCTGCTCTGCACTAGTGCTCACATTACCAGACCTACAACAACCATTTTTGATCGAGATAGATGCCTATGACTATGTTACTAGTGTAGTTCTTACTCAGCAGGGGAATCCAGTGGCAGATCACAGTGAGACACTTTTAGACATAATTCTAAAGTATCCACCTATGAAAAATAGATGTATTCCATTGTCCAGGTCTGCCGATCATGGAATCATTACATTCTAGGGAAAGAAATGATCATCGACACAGACCATTGACCCCTGTAGTTCATAAAAACACAAGCAAAGTTTCAAAACGATCACCATCAGAAATGGTCCACGTACATGGAATAGTTCCATTTGAGCATTAAGTACAAGAATGGAAACACCAACAATGTTGAATACTACCTCATCCGACCACCGATCATGACGGTGACCACTATGCTCGACTCTTGTGGGCACGAGACTTTGGTGTGGCTGACTCTTTATGAGAGTGATCCAGAATTCAGCAACACATACTAGACACTACTGGAAGGAAAGAAAGTTCCAAATTATCACCTCCAGGATGAAATTTTATGCCACTTGGGACACCTCTGTGTTCCTTCAAGCGAGCATGCCAAGATAATTTGGGAATCACACTACATCCAGGTGGATGGAAATTTAGGGGTAGAGAAAACATTGGCAGTACTACAAAAGTGTTTTTATTGGCCGAACCTTCGATAAGATGTTGGGAAGTACATTAGATCTTGCACTGCCTATGCCATTGCCAAAATGAACATCAAGAAGAAAGGCCTATATACTCCTCTACCTACTCCTAGTCAACCTTGGGAATCCATCTCAATGGATTACATGTTGGGACTTCCTTCTACTAAGCATGGAAAAGACTGTGTTTTCATGGTCATCAACAGATTCTCTAAGATGGCCATTATGGAGGCATGTAAGAAGAGTATAACAACATAAGACATTGATAAACTCTTATTTGAACGAGTGTGGGTGCACTTTGGGATCCCACAGTCCATTATCTCAGATCAGGACAACAGGTTCCTAAGTACTTTTTGGTAAAGTCTTTGGTTGATGTTGGATACCAAGATCACTAAGTCCACGGATTTCCACCCCCAAAATGATGGAAAAACAGAGGTCGTCAATAGGATGATCATGCACATTCTCCACATGTACAACTCGAAGCATCCTCGTACATCGGATGAAAGCCTTCCCTATGTCCAACACAGCTACAAATGAGTTCTTCATAGCTCAACTTGCTAAAGCCCCTTTCTAGTGAGATTGGGATTCCAGCCACCATGCCCCATTAATGTGGCCATACCATTTTCACCTATTGAGGTAGATTCAGCTCATTTCTAATCCAAAGATGACATGGAAAAGAGCTTCATTGAGTGCATTCAACTTGTCTGCCAATAGTTCCATGACATATTGGACAGAGCCAATGCTAAGTACAAGCAGTGACATGATCAACATCAAGCACCACATAAGTTTCAGGTGGGCGACAAAGTTTGTCTACATTTGTAGAAGGAGCACCTCGCTGGACCCCACCGCAAGCTTCGCCCACTCTGATATGGGCCATACACCATCACCAAGGCTATAGGAGACAATGCCTTTGAGCTTAGCATTCCACCGCTCCTTAGTCTGCACCTAGTGTTCAATGTGGACCGCCTTCGACCATACTTTCCACCAATAATGGACACACTTGACATTACAGAGCAACTCACACCAACAGGGTTAAACCCTGCCTGCATGGAACAGGCCACAACCAATTGGATCATGGACACACATATCAACAAAACTTGCCAGCAGAATATCTGACTGTATCAAGTTCTCAAATTTTTCCAACTCCTGCACTAAGGCAAGTGGCTCGCTAGGGACCATGTTCAATAGAAGATTCCCCATCTCATGGAGGCACTCAACGCAATGGGGACCATTGCTTCCTAAGTGGGGAGGACTGATCCAGGTGGATATTGGTGTCCACTTGCCTATTCCACTTGGATCCCCACCATTGTTTCTTTCAGTTTTTCGGTTTCCTTAATTGTAGCACAATTTACTATTTTTGGAAAATTTTTGGGTCCTAAACTTCCGGAGCCATTTTGAGGGACTTAAAGACGTTTTTAGGAGAAAAAGAGAGTATGAAAAAGTCTTTCATATTATAGAACCATTTTTTTATATCCTTTTCTTTAAGAACTTCGAAATGAGGTATTATGATAGTGAAACGAAGATTGTATGCCAAAGTTACGACCCCGGGAAGTTGACGTTCCAACTTACCCCAACGAAGCCCATAAGCTTTTGGAACTTCATCTCCTAGGGCTAGTTTTTTGGATTTTTAGGGTTTCTCATTATTTATCAATTATAAAAAGGTCACCAAGCCTCATTGTAACATAGTTCAAAGGCTTTCAGCTACCACGTTTCTTCTCAAAGATAAGCTACCATCGCCCGAGCTATTTTATTTCCATTTTGTATCTAAGCATATTTCAGTTCTTTGATATTAATGAAATGAAGTTTTATTTTTTATTCACTTCTGTGTTTATGTTTATATATGTATTCTATTTCGTTCCTACATAAGTTCAGATCAGTGGTATCAGATCAGTCTGCTCTTTCTCATTTTTTCTTTGCATGTCCCTGACGAGGTGAAGGTATAAGGAGTTAGGCTCGATCTGGTTGAACCTTTGCAAGATTAGCCTCAAAAACCCTGACGACCTCCCATTGCGGAAGAAAAGAAAGACGAGAGAGCAGGAGATCCTTTCAAAATATTTCTTGAGGAGGCCCTCGAGAAATAGAGAGACGTGATGATGGATAACTTTTCCCAAATCCTTCGACAGTTACCCAAAGGTGACACATCTTCATCCGGAAACCACTCTGGAGGTGCCAAACCTTTTAAGGTACAAGTTAAATTTGACATTCCCATATTTAAAGGCAAGATAGATGCATATGTCGTAGATAAATGGTTAAATATGTTGGAAGGATACTTTTCAGTTCATGAATTTTCTAACTGGGAAAATATTACTTTGCACTCTTGAAGGCCTCACCCCATGTCAAGGACCGGTGGGAAACCTAATGTGAGCAAAAGGATGAGGGGGGACCCTCACTATTCTCAATTGTACCCACTTGCAATTATTTCATAGACACCATCAAGGAACAATATTACCCTATTGATAGCTATGAAGACAAATACATAAAGTGGGCCACGCTATGGCAGGGAAGGGACCAAGATGTGTAGGAGTTCACAAATGGTTTTCATGCCCTTCGCACGAAGTTGGGCATAAAGGATTCCGAGAGTAATTTGGTAATCAAGTACCATGGCTATTTTCATAAGTACATCAAGGACGAAATGGAGTTCCTGGACATCTTCTTGCTCAGTGTCGTCGATCGATATGTTGTCAAGATCGAGCAGAAATTTAAACAAGAGAAGTGGGAATTTGGATTTGCGAATCAGCAAGGGAAAGGCACCCCCAAACCACAGAACAAAGGGTATAGCCAAGGCAGGGCGACCCAAGACAACCCATCTAAGCCATAAGAAAAATAAAAAGATCACAAAGACAAAGAAGTACATGGGAAAGTGGTGTGAGTTCCATAAGATCTCCACTCACAAAAAGAGTGAGTGTCGAACCAAGTAGTCAATGGTGACCGATATGAAGGTTTTCAAACTAGATGTATACTATGAATTTGAGTCAAAACCCGATAAGGGGAATGAAAAATGGAAGCACGGAGCCCAGTGCCACTGTTTCCACCACCAAGATCTAGAAGGATGAGCTCGAGGATCCAGAGGAGGGGGAGCGCCTCTTCCACTCACAAATCTGGGTGAAGGGTTTTTAGTTGCATTTAATTATCGACAACGGGATCCAAAATAACCTATATATGTAGAGTTTGTGAAGTGTCTATGCCTACTGACCAAGTCACACCCACAGTCATACACCATCGGGTGGCTTTAGCAAGGATGATATCTTCACATCAGATAGCAATGTCACCTTCCCTACAACATCAAGCCTTTCACGGATGAGGTACTGTGTGATGTTGCTCCTCTCAAAATTTGTGACGTATTATTAGGATAACCATACTTGTGGAATGACATGTTGTGTATGAATCTAGGCCTCACACTGTTATTATTACTTTGGGAAATAAGTTGTACAGGATACCGGAGGTAGCACCGCCTACCGCCATCTCTCTGATCACTGCAAACTGTAGAAATTTGAATAACTGATATTTTATAACCAATATTCTCCTGATCACACACTATTTTAACTTCATGCACAATACATAATCTCTTCTACCATTGATCATTAATTGCGGAAATAAAAACAATCCCATGCGCACATGAAAACCATAAACAATCACACATATGAACACAATATTTTATGGGAAAGCTTAAAGCTGAAAACCCCCAACTATCTGTATATTATATGTCATAGAGATCATGTAACAATAATTATACAAAGCTCCTCACAAAGCTCTCAGTGCAATCTTTAATTGCTACACACTAATCAAGCCCGATCTAGAAAATCACATGCTCCAATCTCTGCCACCTGATAGCCTGCCTCTACTGTGCAATCACTGCCGAATAATGGCTCTGAATGAACTCGAATTGGTCCAGCCTTGCTCACGCAATCGTCATTGGCATATCCAATCACTGGTTGTTGCAAATCATGCAACAATATAGTCACGACTGATAGTCACACTGCTCTTTCACCTAACTCTTCACTGGTCTCCACTGAAACTGTCCATGCACTGTAGTTAACTGATGCATTCTTTAGTTGATTAATGAGTTAATAATTAGTGAATTAATTAATAATTAATTCACACCACTCTCACTAGTGTATCAATCAGTTAGACTAGATACAACTATCTCAACTATGTTTAACTAAGTTAAACTGAACACAACTCCACCAACTACCTCAATAACTCCACCAAACTATGTCACATGAGTTATAACTGACGTATCCATGCAATAGCTCCACTTAATCCTCAGGAATAGTGTAATTCCTTCTGTCAGCTCCTGTGCCACATCTGTGCACTTAACTGAAGTGCTCCAAGAGAATAAGATAATGTTTATAGTCCAAATATTATTAAGAGCTAATAATATTCGACATATCTATTTTTAGAGTGGCAATCTAAAAATAGATTCCGCCCAATATGTCTAAAAATATAAGTCCATCTATTTTTCCAACTTGACCAACCATCCACAAATAGCATCCTGCAACTCATAGAATATGATCGACATGTCTAAAAATAGACTTGCGCCAAAAATAGCCTGCGGGCCCACTTAGTGAAGGCAACTTCTTTCCACTAAGCTCATCATCTTGTTGCAATCTCAACACTCCCTCTCAACAAGATAAGGATTATGTGCCACCCCTATCCTGCCCCTGTGGTATTCTAATTTTCTCTTGGTGAGCGCCTTCGTCAAGATATCAGCATCCTGATCCTCTGTAGGAATATATGAAAGTAACATGATCTTCCGCTGCACACAATATCTGATATGATGATACCGGATGTCAATGTGTCTAGATCTATCATGAAATAATGGATTAACCGAGAGTTTTATGAAACTCTGATTATCACAATATATCACAGTAGGATCTAAGTGTGAACCGAACAACCTGACCAAGATCTTCCTCATCCATATAGACTCGCATGCAGCCAAACTATATACTCGGCCTCTACTGAACTGAGTGCCACGGATCTCTGCTTCCTGCTGTACCGAGAAACTGCTGTCGACTCGATACTGAAAATCCCTCCAGATGTGCTCTTTCTATCCATTGGGCTCCCTGCCCAATCTGCATCCATGAAGCCACATAGCTTCACCTCATCCGACTATCTATACCATAATCCATATCCCAATGTGCCTTCGAGATATCTCAATACATGCTTTCCTGCCTTCCAGTAGAGCTTGGTAGGCTTAACCATAGCTTGTGAAAGCTGGTTAACAGTATAGCATATGTCGGGTCGTGTATTGACTAGATACATAAGCGACCCCACCAACTATCGATAAACAATGGCATCCACTACCTCTGCCGATGTAGCATCCTCTTTCCTCCAACCACTAGGAAGAGGAGTGTTGATAGGCTTGCAACCATGCATGTTGAACTTCTCCAGTATCTCCCGGGCATACTTGCCTTGAGACACAAACAGTCCATCACTGCGTTGCCAAATTTCCAATCCTAGGAAATAATGAAGGATGCCCAAGTCCTTCATCTCAAAATATTTGGCAAGATCAGCCTTGCATGAGAATATCAACAGTTCATCACCCATCAAAATCAAATCATCTACATAAAGTACAATGATCAGCAACTTACCCTCCACCACAATCTGGTATAGGTTCGAATCCGCCTCACTCTTGGAGAATCCAAGTCCGGTGAAATAACTGTCTATTCGTGTGTACCAAGCATGGGTACTTCATTTCATACCACAACGCTCTCTTGACTGCCTGCGATCACGTGTGAAGATCTCGAAACCTTGGTGCTGCTCTATGTACACCTCCTCCTCAATCACTCTGTTGAGGAACATAGTATTCACATCCATCCAATGAATGTGCCACCCCATCTACACTGAGAGAGCAAGAATCGTCCGTATGGAAGAATACCTTGTGACAGGTGCAAAGATTTCCTCATAATCGACCCCCTCGATCTGTGAGAAGCCCCGGGCAACAAATCTTTCCTTGTACTTCTCGACGCTCCCGTCAACTGCTTGCTTCACTTTGTAGATCCATCTTGAACCTACCATTGATTTCCCTTCCGGCCTTGGGACAATCTCCCATGCATTGTTTCTGAGAATCGAATCATACTCTTCCACCATGGCATCTACCCATGCAGGGTCCTCCACAACTTCCTCGACAGAGGATGGTTCTGTCACGATACACTTGCTCATTAGAGCCATGTATCCAGTATATTAGCCAAGTGACTGTCTCTATCTGTGTTGTGATGTAGGTGCTCCTACAATCTTCTCTGCATCAAGATTTAGTTGCTCAGCTTCTGTAGTGCACTTTCTCCCTCTGATGGTTGGCGCTGCATGAGTGGTTTATTCCACTCCATGAACCTCCTCTTGTGGATGATCCACAACCTGAGGCTCATCCTTAGGAACTAATAGCTCTATCACCTCTTGCATGCGAGTGTGGCTCCCTCTGAAGAACACTTAATGAAAAGCTCTCCTCTGAATACATGATCCGTCGCCTGATAGTCTTGTGACTGTCTGGAAAATACACACGATAGTTGTGGGGTGTATCAGTGTGCCCAAAAAATATCCCAACCTCTGTAGTCGGCTCCAGCTTCTTCTTGGCATCCTTTGTCACATGAATGTAAACAGGTGAACCAAAAATCCTAAAATGGGAAATATCGGGCCTCTTACCCGAACGCCTCCTCGGGTGTACTCATGCCGAGTATCCTGTGAGGACAACGGTTTTGCACATAAAATGCAGCATTGCATGCCTCAACCCACAAGTGTATGGGAAGGCCCTGATCATGCAACATCGCCCGTGCAACACCCACGATCGTTCTGTTCTTTCGCTTAGCAACCCCATTCTGCTGTGGGTTATGAGGTGCTATGAGCTCTCTTCGAATTTCTTCTGTGCTGCAAAAGTCCTTGAATTTGCCAGAGATGAATTCACCACCATTGTCGCTCCTAAGAGCCTTCACCTGCTTCCCCGATTCTTTCTCAACCAGTGCCTTGAACTCACAGAACTTTGAGTATGTCTTGCTTTTCTTCTACATGAAGAAGATCCAACACTTCCGAGAAAAATCATCAACAAATATCACATAGTACCTGTGATTTACTGTCGAAGCTACTAAGAAAGGTCCACACACGTCTATGTGAATTCTCTCAAGGATCGTCGTGGTGCGACTATCCTTCTCGTGAAAGGTGGCTTTCACAAATTTTCCCAAGGTACATCCCTTGCACTGATCTGACTGTGCAAGAGTACCCTTAGGAAGCCCAGTAGAAATCTGTTGCAGTATCTTCAACGCTCCATGGTGAAGGTGGCCCAATCTCTTGTGCCACAGCTCGCCATCATCCCGGCTCACCACTCCTTATGCCTTGCCTGCCATTGCTGCGTAGCCATCTACTTGAAATTGATAAAAGTTCTTAACTCAAACCCCTATCCTCTGGGTTTCACTAGTTGCCTTACTGCGCAGGAAAGCCTTTCCCTCGCTAAATACAACATCATATCCCTTGTCTTCTAACATGGCCATAGAGATAAGATTCTTCTTCAATCCTGGAAAATGCATCACTTCCTTCAGTACGAAGGGTTTACCAGACTCCCTCTCAAAGGAAATGGTACTGATACCAGTCGCACTATATCTACCATCATTGCCCATCTCGATGTGCACTCCAAGATCTTTCTCATCCAGATCAGTAAACAAATCTTTGTCTCCGGTCATATGAAAAGACGCACCACTGTCAAGAAACCACACTGAACCCATCATACTTGAGACCAAGCATGCGATCAGAAAAATATCCAGCTCAAAATGTGAGGCTAAGGCCTCTCCAGCTGCAGATCCAGTAGCTTGCTTATTTTTCTTCTTTTGTGGAAAATTAGTGGTGTAATGTCCGTGTTGGTGACAATGAAAGCACTTCACCTTGGACATGTCCTGCTTCTTGCCTTTCGCACCGGATTGAGAAGAATTCTTCTTTCTTGTCCCCTTTCTTGCTTTGGCAGCCAAAGCAAAATTTTCTTCATCTAAGTTCTTTGATGAAGATCCATCCTTGGTACTTCGCCCTATCTCCTCTTGCACAAGATCCGACCAAAGTCGCTCCCATCCTGGCAATTTCTCCCAACCATTAACAGAGTCCTGATAGGAATGCAAACTCTTCGGAAGCCCAAGTAGAGCCAAGCACTGTCATCTACAGTCACCCCCACACTTCCCAGCTCATCCTTGCATTGGATGAACTTCATGAGGTACTTGGGCATATTGTCGCCTTTCTCCATTTTTATGTTCCTGAGTTTATCCTTGAGTGCCAACTTCCTCTGGTCGCTCTTGCTTTGGAATAAGTCTCTCAACGCTTTCCACATCAAGAATGGAGAAGCCTTACCATGAAGGCTAGACACCATGTGATCCTTTACACCTTCCAACAAAATTCTTCGACACTTTCCTGTCTTCTTTTTCCATGCGTCAAGTGCGGCAACATTTCTAGAAGCAGGTTTTGGAATTTCTGCATCTATGAAATCCTTCAACCCATTTTCATCCGACACCGCCTCCATCCTGTCCTTCCATGAAATATAATTTGAGATGCCCTCAAGGGCATACTCCAATCGCAATCCTTTGAAAGACATTTCAACTTCGACACCAAGAAAACACTGCTGCAAATTCGAATTCCACCAGCTCAAAACTCAACCGCTTCAATGTTTTTCAATTGCTCCAATGATCAATATCGCTCTGATACCATGTAGAAATTTGAATAAATGATATGTTATAACTGAGATTCTCCTGATCACACACTATTTTAACTTCATGCACAATTCAAAATCTCTTCTACCATTGATCATTAATTGTGGAAATAAAAACAATCGCATGCGCACATTAAAACCATAAACAATCACACATATGAACACGGTATTTTATGGGAAAGCTTAAAGATGAAAACCCCCAACTATATCTATATTATATGTGATAGAGATCATGTAAAAAATCATTATACAAAGCTCCTCACAAAGCTCTCAGTACAATCTCCAATTGCTACACACTAATCAAGCCCGATCTAGCAAATCACATGCTCCAATCTTTGCCACCTGATAGCTTGCCTCTACTGCGCAATCACTGTTGAAGAATGGATCTGAATGAACTTGAATTGGTCCAACCTTGCTCATGCAATCCTCATTGGCATCTCCAATCACTGGTTGTTGCAAATCATGCAACAGTATAGTCACAACGGATAGTCACACTGCTTTTTCACCTACCTCTTCACTGGTCTCCACTGAAACTGTCCATGCACTGTAGTTAACTGATGTATTCTTTAGTTGATTAATGAGTTAATAATTAGTGAATTAATTAATAATTAATTCACACCACTCTCACTAGTGTATCAATCAGTTAGACTAGATACAACTTGCTCAACTATGTTTAACTCAGTTAAACTGAACACAACTCCATCAACTACCTCAATAACTCCACCAAACTCTGTCACATGAGTTATAACTGAAGTATCCATGCAATAGCTCCACTTAACCCTCAGGAATAGCGTAATTCATTCTGTCAGCTCCTGTGCCACATCTGTGCACTTAACTGAAGTGCTCCAAGAGAATAAGATAATGTTTATAGTCCAAATATTATTAAGAGCTAATAATATTCGACATATTTATTTTTAGACTGGCAATCTAAAAATAGAAGTCACTCTATTTTTCCAACTTGACAAACCATCCAAAAATAGCATCCTACAACTCATAGAATATGATCGACATGTCTAAAAATAGACATAGTCTAAA
This sequence comes from Pinus albicaulis, assembly GCA_034641835.2. Taxonomy (NCBI): domain Eukaryota; kingdom Viridiplantae; phylum Streptophyta; class Pinopsida; order Pinales; family Pinaceae; genus Pinus; species Pinus albicaulis. Next base: position 537,315,762 of record CM076584.1, read on the forward strand.
AATAGACTTGCGCCAAAAATAGCCTGCGGGCCCACTTAGTGAAGGCGACTTCTTTCCACTAAGCTCATCATCTTGTTGCAATCTCAACACAAACAAATGCAGTAAAATTATCGCCTGAACCAAGAAATTTTTTTTCCTTATGATTTTCCCTCAGGTCCAGAAGAATATTGTGGTCATGGCCTTTAGGAAGGGCTCCTTCGCACGGCAGCAACAGATGGACAAGGTCGTGGAGGAGTACAAGGACATTTCCACCTCTCCCGCATGGGGTACCTCTACACTGTCAGGTCAAGCACTCCATCGATCTGACCCCAAGCGTGCTGCTACCCAATGGGTCGATATATCGACGTTATGTTTTGGAGAACGATGAGATCAAGAGGCATATTAGGGAGATCCTGCAGAAAGGGAACATTAGTCCAAGTTCATTCCCCTGTGGGAGCTCGATCGTGTTGGTACAGAATAAGGATGGGACACATAGACTTTGTATTAAATATCAAACGATAAGCAAGATCATTATATGAAATAGGTATTTGATTCCATGGATTGAGGACCTACTGGACCAACTCAGTGGGGCCAAATATTTATCAAGATTGACTTGAAGTCTCGTTATCACCAATTACCAATCAAACCTTCTAGCATGTGGAAGACTACCTTCAAATCCAACGAGGGCATTTTGTAATGGTTGTTCATGCCTTTCCGGTTGATGAATTCCCCTGCAACCTTCATGAGGCTGATGGATGACATTTTGCAACCTTTCACCAACTCATTCATGGTGGTGTATTTGAATGACATCTTGATCTTCTTCCAGAGTTAGTAAGAGCACCTCCACCACATTCGACGGATCCTCCAAACACTGCGGCAACACAAGTTGTGTGCTAATTTGGAGAAATGTAGTTTTGGCATGCCCAAGTTCAATATTTGGGGTGCATCATCGATGAGAGGGGTGTGCATGTGGACCCAACCAAGATACATGTCATTCGAGATTGGCCATCCCCAACCACTATACCAGAGCTCAACTTTCTAGTTCTTTCCAACTTCTACCACAGGCTCATGTTGGCCTTCTCTCATATCACTTGGCCTTTGAGTCAAGTCACCAAGGGAGGGGAAAAATAAAATTCATGGCGGTTACCAATATGCTCTACTCTTGTGAGCACGAGACTTCAAGGTGGCCAACTCTTTACAAGAGTGATCAAGAATTCGACAACACATACCAGACGCTCCAGAAAGGCAAGCATGTTCCAAATTATCACCTTCAGGATGCACTGTCATGACACCTAGGACACCTTTGTGTTCCTTCAAGCGAGCATGCCAAGATAGTTTGTGAAGTGCACTACAGCTGGGTCGTTGGACATTTCAGGGTAGAGAAAATAGTTGCAGTACTACAAAATTATTTTTATTGGTCTAACATTCAAAAATATATTGGGAAGTACATCATTCCTGTGCCATTTCCAAACTGAACATCAAGAAGCAAGGCCTATATGCTCATCATCCTACTCCTAGTTGACCTTGGGAATCCATATCCATGGATAACATGTCGGGCCTTCCTTCTACTAAGCATGGAAATGACTGTGATGTTTTGGTCGTTGACGTATTCTCTAAGATGGTCATTTTGGCGGCCTGCAAGAAGAGCATCATAGTAGAAGCCACTGCTAAACTCTTGTTTGAATGAGTGTGGGTGCACTTTGGGATCCCACAGTCCATTATCTCAAATGGGATAGTAGGTTCCTAAGTACATTTTGATCACTTCTCTAGTCAATTTTGGGTACCAAGCCCACTAATTCCATGACTTTCCACCCCTAAACTGATGGCCAAATAGAGATAGTCAATAGGATGATCGTGCATGTTCTGCACATGTACAATTCGAAGCATCCTCATAGATGGGTTGAAATCCTTCCCTATATCTAGCACAGTTACAACCGAGCTCTCCTCCAACAGCTACAACAACCCCTTTCAAGTGGGAGTGGGATTCCAACCACTATGCTCCATTGATGTGGCCATACCATTTGCATCTACTTAGGCAGGCTCGACTCATGTCCAATCCAAAATTGACAGGGAAAAAAACTTCATTGAGTGCATTTATCATTTCCACCAATAGTTCCATGACATATTGGACAAATCCAATGCTAAGTTCAAGCAGCGACATTATCAGGTGCCACATAAGTTCCAGGTGGGTGACAAATTTTGGCTACATTTGCATAAGGATCGCCTCGCTAGAACCCACCACAAGGTTCTCCAACTCTGATATGGGACATATACCATCACTAAGTCTATAGGATTCAATTTGTTCGAGCTCAACATTCCATCATTCCTTCGCCTTCACCCAGTGTTCAATGTGGACCGCCTTCAGCCATACTTTCCACCATTACTGGACACATCTGACATTGCATAACAACTCACACCAACAGAGTTAAACCCAGACTGCATGGAACAGGCCACCACAGATTGTATCATGGACATGCAAATTAAGAACACTCGCCAACAGAGGATCCAACTGTATCGGGTTGTCAAAGCTGGCCAACTCTTGCACCAAGGAAAGTGGCTCACCAGGGACCAAGTTCAGCAGAAATTTCCTCATCTCATGGAGGAACTTAACGCAATGGGGACCATTGCTTCCTAAGGGGGGAGGAATGATCCAGGTGGATATTGGTGGCCACCCACCTATTCCACTTGGACACCCACCATTGTCTCTTTCAGTTTTTCAGTTTCCTTATTTATATCACAATTTACTATTTTTGGCAGTTTTTCAGGTCTTAAACTTTTGAAGTTGTTTTGAGAAAATAAAATATATTTTTATGAAATATAGAGAGGCTTGAAAAGTCTCAAACTAGTTTCCTAAATTTTTTCGGCCTCCTCTTTGAGATCTTCAAAACGAGGTATTATGATAGCCAAATGGAGATCGTATGCCAAAGTTGTGACCTCAGGAAGTGTACATTCCAACGTACCCCAAGGGGGCCCACAAGATTTTGGCACTTCATCACCTAGGGTTAGGTTTTTGGATGTTTAGGGTATCATTGTTTCTCAATGACAAAAAGGCCACTGAGCCTCATTATAACATTGTTTAGAGGCATGTGGTTTCCACATCTCTTCTCAGAGATAAGCTGCCATCATATGAGCTAGTTTATTTCCATTATGTTTGTAAGCATATTTCAGTTCTTTGATATTAATGAAATGAAGTTTTATTTCGATTACAATTCTATGTTTAAGTTTATATATGTAATCTATTGTGTTCTTGCATAAGTTCAGATCTATGGTATCAAAGTGGTATGCTCTTTCTTGGTTTTTCTTTGCATTTCCCCAATGAGGTCAAGGTATAAGGAGTTAGGGGTCGATCTAGTTTAACCTTTGTAAGATCAACCTCACAAAACACAAAGGCCTCCCATAGTAGAAGAAAATAAAGATGGTGGGGAAGGATATCCTGTCCAAATATTGCTTGAGGAGGCCTTCGAGAAACAGAGGAACGCGATTATGGATAAATTTTCCTATATCCTTCGACGACTACCCACAAGTGATGCATCTTCATCTGGTGGCCACTTTGGTGGTTCCACTCCTTTTAAGGTAAAATTAACTTTGACATTCCCATATTTGAAGGCAAGATAGATGTGAATGTCATAGATAAATGGTTAAATCTATTGGAAGGACATTTTTCATTTCATGACTTTTCCAACCGAGAAAATATTACTTTTTCACTCCTCAAAGTTGCCCCCCATGTCAAGTTCTGGTGGGAAACATACTCTAAGCAAAAGGGAGAGGAGGAACCCTCACTGTTTTCATCCACACCCATATGGAATTATTTCTGAGACATCATCAAGAAACAATATTACCTTTTCGGTAGATAAAAAGATAAATATATAAAGTGGACCATGCTGCAGCAGGAAAGGGACCAAGATGTGTCGGAGTTCACAAATGGTTTTCATGCCCTTCACACAAAGTTGGGTATCAAGGATTCTGCGCAGAATTTGGTACTCGAGTACTGTAGTTGTTTTCTTAAGTACATCTAGGATGAAATTGAGTTCCTAGACATATCCTCGCTCGGTGTCGCCTATCGATATGTGGTTAAGATCGAGCAAAAGTTTAAACAGAAGAAGTGGGACTTTGAATCTGTGAATCTGAAGAAAGGGAAAGGTGGCCCCAAACTTTAGAACAAAGGAAAAATCCAAGGCAGGGAGACCCAGGACAAACCATTGAAACTGCAAGAAAATAAAAACACCACGAATACAAAGAAGGACACACGAAAGTGGCATGATTTCCATAAGAGATCCACTCACAACACCAGTGAGTGTCAAGCCAAGTAGTCACTGGTGGCCGAGTTAAAGGCTTCTAAATCATATGCATGCTCTGAATCTGAGTTAGAACCTGATAATGGGAATGAAAAAGGGAAGCATATTATTGATGTGGAGCCCAGTGCCACCATTTCCACCACCAAGATCTAGAAATATGAGCTCTAAGATCCATAGGAGGAGGAGCGCCTCTTCCACCCAAAAATATGGGTGAAGGGTTCTCCACTGCCATTCATTTTCAACGGCGGGAGCCAAAAGAACCTCATTTTAGTATAGGTTGTGAAGCGGCTAGGCCTACCTACCACAACACACCTGTAGTCGTACACCATCAGGTGGCTTCACCACGGAAAATTTCTCCACGTCAGCCAGCAGTGTCGCCTTCCCTATAGCATCAAGCCCTTCATGGATGAGGTATTGTGTGATGTTGATCCTCTTGAATTTTTTGATGTATTATTAGGACAACCATACTTGTGGAATTGAATCTTTTTGTATGAATATAGCCCTCACAATGTTACTATTACTTTTGGAAATAATTTGTATAGGATACCAAAGGTAGCACTTCCTACCTCCATCTCTCTGATCACTACGAAGAAATGTAGTAAGATCATCTCCTAGACTGGGTTGTTTTTTTTCCTTATGATTCGCCCTTAGGATCAGAATAAGATTGTGGCCACGACCTCTAGAAAGGGCTCCTCCACAAGTTAACAACATATGGACAAGGTGGTGAAGGAGTACAAGAAAATTTTGACCTCTCCCATAGGGGTACCTCTACATTGTCAGGTTAAGCACTCCATCGATATGACCCCGAGTGCGAAGTTACCTAATCGACCGATCTATCAACATTCTATTATGGAGAATGATGTGATCAAGAGGCAGATTCAGGATCTCCTACAAAAAGGGAACATTAGGCCAATTTCATCACCTTGTGGGATCTCAGTTGTGTTGTTACAGAATAATGACGGGACCTGGAGACTTTGTATTGACTATCAGGTGTTGAACAAGATCACTCTCTAGAATAGGTATTGATTCCACGAATTGATGACCCGTTGGACCAAATAAATGTGGCCAAATATTTTAGCAAGCTTGAATTTAAGTCTAGCTATCACTCGGTACCAATTGCACCCTTCGGTGTGTGGAAGATTACATTCAAATGCAAGGAGGGCATTTTTGAATGATTGGTCATGCCTTTCGAGTTAACGAGTGCCCCTGAAACCTTCATGAGGTTGATGGATGGCATTTTTTGACCTTTCAACAACTCATTCATGGTGGTGTATTTGGATGACATCCTTATCTTCAGCCAAAGTTGGGAAGAGAACCTCCACCAAATTTGACAAGTCCTCCAAACACTATGACAACACAAGTTGTGTGCTAATTTAGAGAAATGCACTTTTTTCATGACCTAGATTCAATACATGGGGTACATCATCGATGAATGGGGTGTGCATTTTCATCCAGTCAAAATACAAGTAATTCAAGATTGGCAAGCCCCAACCACTCTAATAGAGCTCTGTAGCTTTCTAGATCTTTCTAACTTCTACTGCAGGTTCGTGTTGGGCTTCTCTCATATCACTTGGCCTTTGATTCAAGTCACCAAGGGATGGGCAGAATAAAATATCTTTTGGTCTGAATCCAAACAGAAGGCATTCACTAATTTGAAGCATCAACTCTTCTCTGCACCAGTGCTCACATTACCAGACCTACAGAAACCATTTGAGATTGAGAAATATGCCTCTGACTATGCTATTAGTGCATTTCTTACTCAACATGGGAATCCAGTGGTATATCACAGTGAGACGCTTTCAGATGTAGTTCAAAAGTATCCCACCTATGACAAAGATATGTATTCCATTGTGCAGGTCTGCCGACAATGGAAGCATTACGTTCTGTGTAGGGAAATAATCATCAACACAAACCACTGACCCCTGCATTTCATATAGATACAAGGGAATTTGCAGAACGATCACAATAATAAATTTTCCAAATAACTAAAATAGTTCCATATGAACATTAAGTACAAGAAGGGCAGCACCAACAATGTTGTAGGTCGCCTCAGCCGATTTTCGGTCATGGCGTTGACCACTGTGCTCGAATCTTGCAGGCATGATACTTCGGTGTGGCCGAACCTTTACAAGAGTGATCCAGAATTTGGTATTACATAATAGAATGATCCAGGTGGATATTGGTGGCCACCTACCTATTCCATTTGGACCCCCACCATTGGTTCTTTCAGTTTTGCACTTTCAGCACAACTTACTATTTTTAGCAGGTTTTGGGGTCTTGAACTTCTGGAGCCGTTTTGGGGCCGTAATGATCCAGGTGGATATTGATGGCCACCCACCTATTCCATTTGAAACACCACCATCAATTCTTTTAGTTTTTTAGTTTTAGCGCAACTTACTATTTTTAGCAGTTTTTCGGGTCCTGAACTTTCGGAGCTGTTTTGAGGCCCTAAACGATGTTTTTTGGGAAAACCGGGAGCAACATCGTTCCATGGACTTGTCCATGGTGCACGTCAAGTGAAGATCATATGCCAAAGTTACATCCTCAAGAAGTTGAAACACCAATTTACCCAAACAGGGCCCATAGTTTTGGTGCTTCATCTCCTAGGGTTAGGTTTTTGGATGTTTAGAGTTTTACATTGTTTCTCAAGGGCCTCCTCGAGCAATATTTTGATAGGATCTCCTGCTCCATTGTATTTATTTTCTTCCACCATGGGATTTCATTGGGGTTTGCGAGGCTGATCTTGCAAGGGTTCAAACAAATCGAGCCCTAACTCCTTATACTATGACCACGTTGGGGACATGCAAATAAAAATAGAGAAAGAGCAGTCTACTCTGATACCACTTATCCAGATTTATGCAAGAACGCAATAAAATACAGAAATAGACATAAACACAAAGATGCAGCGGAAATACTACTTCATTTCATTAATATCAAATAATATAAATATGCTTATAGATATAATGGAAATAATCTAGCTAGGGCGCTAGTAGCTTATCTCTGAGAAGAGATGTGGTGGCTACAAGCCTCTGAGTTGTGTTACAATAAGGCTCGAGGGCCTATTTAGTATTGAGAAACAATTGAAAACTATAAACATCCAAAAACCTAACCCTAGGAGATGAAATGCCAAAACTATGGGCCTTGCTTGGGTAAATTGGTGTTTCAACTTCTCGGGGACGTAACTTTGGCATACGATCTCCATTTGATGCGCACCATACCTCGTTAGAAAAATATATTCAAGGAGTACAAATTTTGGTGTGTGAAAAATCACTCCATGGACCCACTTTTCTCCCGGTTTTCCCAAAAAATGTTGTTTAGGGCCTCAAAACGACACTGGAAGTTCAAGACCCGAAAACTGCTAAAAATAGTAAGTTATGCTAAAAATGAAAAAATGAAAGAACTGATGGTGGCGTTTCAAATGGAATAGTTGGGTGGCCACCAATATCCACTTGGATCATTATAGCCCCAAAATGGCTCTAGAAGTTCAGGACCCAAAAACTTGCTAAAAATAGTAAGTTGTGCTGAAAGTGAAAAAATGAAAGAATCGATGGTGGGGATCCAAATGGAATAGGTGGCTGGCCACCAATATCCACCTGGACCATGCTGCAGTAGTAAAGGGATCAAGATGTGCACGAACTGATGAATTTTTTCCATACCCTACGCACAAAGTTGGGTATTAAAGATTTAGAGAGACATTTGGTGCTCAAGTACCGCAGTTGTCTGCACATATACATTCAGGAGGAAATGGAGTTCCTCGACATTACATCGCATGGCACGACATTGTTGGAATTGTTGTCATTGATGGCAAAGGAGATGACAAAGGAGGAGCACTTGAAACATCATTCAAGGGGCAGAAAGGCAAAAAAGACATCAGAGGAAACAGAGACAAAGAGAGATAGCAAAAGAAAGGCAAAGGAGATAGCAGAAAGAGAAGAAAGGAGAAGCATCACTCAAGGAGCAGAAGATAGCAAAGAAGCAGAAAACTTTTCAAGGTGCAGAGTGGGTATCTTTAAGTGTTCAACATTGCATGGGTATGGTGAGACTCTGTAATTTGAAGTATAAATGGCTCCTATGTGAAGTTATGATTAACTCTGTACATGGATTTACTGTGGAATATAGTGTGTGAGGTTATATATATACTAAGGAAATTACAGTCATAACACAGTGAACCCGCAAAAGAAACCGTGAAATCAGGTGATGGCACAGTAATGCTCTGAATGAATTTCTGTGTGGAGGATTATTGGGTTATCAATATGAATAATATCGTGTGCTCCTGATGAGAGTATCAAATTCTATATCAATTAAGAACCCGGTGATTGATCATGTCCATCTGGATCGATTGAAGTTACTGTGGAACTGTGGTTAATTATCCAATGATTGTGAACACTGTAAAACATAGCCGCAAGGGTTATGTATGGCGGAGCCATGCGTCAGAGTAGATGGATGAAAGGAACGCCGAGGAACGAGGTTGTATGGATAATGTATATATTTGGGTCCTGTATTTTGTATTCCATTTATGATATAAAACTAGTGGTTTCACAAAACCCAAATCCACCTACGGGACCACCTCTAGCGGTTTATGAAAATGATATGGATGGTGCCACAATCAATATCAACCGTTGATTTTCAATGAGTGGTTTGGGAAAAACTATTTTGCGGGGCCACTTTTTGTCACAACTGTGACTGCGCGAAGAGGAGAACCTCTTCCAATAGAACAGGCGGAACCTTGGAGCAGAAGCTGAGTGGAACCTGGAGTGGAGAAGCGGAACCGTGACCGAGAGGAACAAGTGAGCGTGGTTTGGAGTGAACAGTAACGACAGTTTCTGGTTTACATCGCACCGCTTTTGTGGAGCAAGCGGTTTTCCCCATTCGTGAGCGATTCCATAGAAAGGTCGACACGTAGCAAAGGTGGACCCACGAAAACCGCTATCAAAGTGCGCCATCGCACGTTAACGTTCGACCAAAGAAGCTGAGCGATATTGTTGATCGTCGTTGATCTGGGAAGGGGTCATCGGATGGTGGTCACTTGCTATAGATGCGTGAAGGTTACCCAAGGTACGACGCGCCATCGCGCGTTATTGTCCGTGCATCTTCGATGAGCGATATCCGTCGGATGGAAACGATCGTTAGCGATGGGCCCAGTTCTTAAATTATATTGATTGGGACTATTATAATTAATGTTTGCGGGTTTAACCAAGGATTGTTTTAATTAAAAATACATTATAATGAAAAGTGATTGGGCCATCACCTTTAATATTATTCCAAAGTTGGTGGAACGAATAAACCTGGGGGTCGACATATGAGGGTTATTATTAAAGGAGAAATTTGGATTAATATCTCAATCTCAGATTGAGATATTAAAAAGCCTTAGATTAATTATCTAATTTCCAATGAGAAGTTGTTTGGGGCTCGGGTAGACCCCACTGGATTATCTATTTGATCCCGTCTAGGAATACCATCCGTGGTTGAGTGGTTTTTGACTCATGGTATTAATAAAGGCTAAAACTATATAAGGAGAAGTGGAACACAATACGACGTGTGCATGAAGAGGGGTTGATAACGAATAAATCTCTTTAAGAGATATCTTCATGATTGAACTCTGATAGATCTGAATCTATGATGCACCTGTGGATATGATGAAGGTTCAAGATCTCTAGATCTAGAAATGGTGAATCTCTGAGAAGATCTGCAAAAGAAATGATGAAGAACTGGTGCAAGTCTGATGAAGGATTTGAAGAAATGTTGTGGATCTAAGGGTTGAAGCCTTCAGTATGAATGTGGAAGCTTTCTGCCAGTAAAAGCTGATGTTAAATCAGGGGGTTGGAGCTCCCTTCTAGTAGTGACTGGAGAACGAGAGAAGGTTGTAGCCTTCTATAGGTTGGTGCCTGCGTGCTGGTATAAGTCTGTGCCAGTACAAAATTGTAAGAATTTTTCTTTATAATAAATATTGAAGACAGAGACGACAGTAGCGGTGGTTTTCTCCCAAATTGGGTTTCCACCTTAAATACTGGTGTTCATGTGTGTTGCTTATGTGTAATGATTTATTCTATTATTACTACTTCTTACTAACATCTGATGAATGAATGATGCAATAACATAAGTAAAGAATTAAATGCAGAAAAAGATCTCTGATAAAAAGTTTTCAGTCAGCTCTAAATACTGATTCACCCCCCCCCCTCTCAGTATTTTTCCCAACAATTGGTATCAAAGCAGGTCCTTCTGAAAAGGCTTAACCGCTAGAAGGAAGATCAAACAAGATGAGAAATCAAGAAGGAACAGCTTCTATCAGGCCTCCACTCTTCAACGGAAGAAATTTAATCTTCTGGAAAACAAGGATGAGATCCTATCTTCAGTCTCTGGGAGTAGATGTATGGGCTATTGTTGAAAGAGGATATCAATATCCAGCCGCTGTACCAACAGATCCAACGGAAAGAAAGAATTATGAAACAAATGCAAAGGCTGTCAATGCTCTATTGGGAAGTCTAACTGAATTAGAATTTGTCAAAGTCATGAAGCTGGATAGGGCAAAGGAAATATGGGACAAAATCATTCTAAGTTATGAAGGTGATGCAAAGGTAAAAAGTGCTAAACTCCAAACTCTCAGAATTCAATATGAGAATATAAAAATGCATAATGAGGAGAGCATTGCCAATTTCTTTTTACGTCTTGATGATATTGTAAATCGTATGAGAAATCTGGGAGAAACAATAACCAAATCTACTTTGGTTGAGAAAGTCTTAAGATCACTAACGACAAAATTTGAGTCAAAAGTTTCTGCTCTTGAAGAAAAGCAGGATCTTAAAAATCTTACTGTGGTGCAACTTCATGGCATACTAACTGCATATGAAATGAGAAGAGGAAGACCATCTGAAGTCAAAGAAGCCATCTTTAGGGCTTCTACAAAAGGGAAAGAAGTACAAGAAACAGAAGGATCAGGATATATCTCAGAAGAAGATGAGGTAAATTTTGTAAAGAAACTCCAACTTGGTACAGGATGGTTCAAAGGTAAGATTCCTTTCAAATGTTTTACTTGTGGAAGAGTTGGTCATTATGTTGCTAAGTGTCCTCACACAGAAACACATGAAAAAGGGAAGGAAGTAGCAAGAAGGAATAAGAATCAGTTTAGCACTAGAAAAAGTTACTATACTCATGAAGACAGTGATGGGTTATCAGACAATGAAGAAGAATGTGAACAAGATCTTAAACTTCTCATGGCATTTGAAAAGGAGTCTAGAGAAGAAAAAGACACTGTCATGGATGCTTTAGAGGACAATGATTTTCTTGATGAAATCAATTGACTCAAAATATGCTTAGAAGAAAGTAAAATATCCATAGAAACTCTAAAAAATCAGCTTGAAGAAAAGGAGAAACATAATGAGAAATTAGAATGTGAAATAGTAAGTCTAAGAAAAGAAATTGAGAAAGTGAAGAATTTGAATCTTAGATTTGCTAAAGGATCTGAAACCTTAGATGAGATTATCAACGTACAACGTTCTCCTCTTATAAAGACAGGTCTTGGATATATCGGAGAATCTTCTCAGGTTTCAGCACCTAACTATCTAAAAGCAGCTACAGCCAGTATACAACATTCTGCCACTTAGCAAGGGAAGAAAGAATCTTTATAGGTAAAGCATGATCATTTCAATTCAAAGAACACTAACAGGAATACTTTTCAAAGAAACACCAACCAACAGGTAAATTCAAGTAGAAGATTTTATGATCGCAGAAATTTCTTCTTCAATGGACAATGTTTCTCATGTCACAATTTTGGTCATAAAGCTGTTCAATGTGTTGCATATAAAACCATCATGAAAAGAGAAGCAAGAAAGAAAAGGATTGATATTGGAACAAAGAAGAATACATATAACAACTTTTCTCCTCTTCAAAATGAAGTTGAATGTGCTTATTGCAATAACTTTGGTCATGAAGAATCTGAATGCAGGAGAAAAGTTCACCCTAAAGAGCATTTTCCTTCAAACTCCAAAGTGTGGAAAAAGAAGGAATTACAGGTTGAAAATTGTGGCATAGCTTTATTTGCAGAAGGTGAAGAAAATCAATGGTACATTGATAGTGGATGTTCAAAACACATGACAGGTGACAAAGACAAACTTCTTGCATATAGTACTCTAGAAAAGGAAAAGAATGTTACATTTGGAAATGATACTCCTGCTGTCATTAAGGGAAAAGGGTCTGTTTTTCTAAAAGAAAAGGTGAAAGCTAATAATGTCATGTATGTGGATGGATTAAAGCATAACCTGTTAAGTGTAAGTCAGATGTGTGATCAAGGAACTGAAGTTGTCTTTAGTTCAAAAGAATATGTGGTACGTGATCTTGATACAGGTAAAAAAATTATAAAAGGGAATAGAACTCCAAGCAACCTGTATGTATTGAAAAACTGCAAAGAACAATGTTACTTGAGTAAATCTTCAGAAAACTATCTATGGCATAGAAGGTTGGGGCATCCGAGCTTCTCTCAAACCAACAAATCAAGCAGACTCAAAGCTGTTCGTGATCTTCCCAATATTACTCTACCTGAAAATATCATATGAAAATCTTGCCAATTCGGTAAGAAAACCAGAGTGCAATTTAATGCCAAGGAAGGATCATCAAGTAAGCCTCTTGAACTCATTCATACTGACATATGTGGACCTATGAGGAAAAATTCACCACATGGTGAAGAATACTATATCTTATTCATTGATGATTTCTCTAGAATGTGTTGGATTGGGTTGATTAAACACAAAGATGAAGCATTTGAGAAATTTTAGATATTCAAAGCACTGGTTGAAAATGAATTAGATCTAAAAATCAAGTGTCTTAGATCTGATCGAGGAGGAGAATATACATCCGATGAATTCCTTGAATTTTGTGAACAACATGGCATAAAAAGACAGTTTTCTGTAGCCGACACTCCACAACAAAATGGCATAGCAGAAAGAATGAACAGAACAGTCCAAAAAATGGCTAGAGCTATGCTTGATGATTCCGGAACACCTGACACATTTTGGGGAGAAGCAGCACATACAGCGGTAAATATTCTTAACAAGGCACATGTTCGTGTAAATAGTGATAAAAATCCATATGAACTCTGGTATGGTAATCCTCCCACTGTAAAGAATTTTAGAATTTTTGGAAGCAAATGCTTTATCAAAAATAATGATGAAAAACTTGGCAAGTTTGAACCCAGAGCAGATGAAGGAATACTTCTTGGTTACTCGTCTAGGAGTAAAGCATATAAATGTTACAATAAAAGACTTCGAAAGATTGTTGAATGTATTGATGTTGTTATTGATGAGTCTCCTGCAGCTCCAAAAGAAGAAAAACAAACACCGGATGAAGACGATGGTGACATATATCCTTCTACATCAAATAGTAATGATATAGACAGTGAACCCAATGAGGAACCCGAAGATGATTTATCTGAAAAAGCTCCATCCAGATATGTTCAAAAGAATCATCCAGAATCTCAAATTTTGGGAGAAAAGGAATCAGGTGTACAAACAAGAAGGACTCTTATGGGATCTTCTAGCTATCTGGAATTTCTATATACTATTGAACCACAAAATGTCAATCAAGCTAGCAAAGACGAATGTTGGATTCAAGCCATGAATGAAGAGCTTGATCAGATTGAAAAGAACCACACTTGGGAACTAGTACCAAGACCTCATGACAAAAATGTCATTGGAACTAAATGGATATTCAAAAACAAGTTAAATGAGAATGGGGATGTTATAAGAAATAAAGCTAGACTTGTCTGCAAGGGGTATGCTCAACAAGAAGGTATAGATTTTGAAGAAAATTTTGCTCCTGTAGCTAGACTTGAAGCCATAAGATTGTTTCTTGCTTTTTCAAGCTTCCAACAAATCAAAGTTTATCAAATGAATGTTAAATCTGCCTTTCTCAATGGTGATCTAGAAGAAGAAGTTTATATAGAACAACCAGAAGGATTCATTTTGGGAAATGATGAAAAACTTGTTTGTAGACTTAAAAAGGCTCTATATGGGCTCAAACAAGCTCCAAGGGCATGGTATTATCGTCTTGACAAATATCTTCATCAAAAAGGATTTTCAAAGGGGTCTACTGATAGCAACTTATACACAAAAATTGAAAATGATAAACTATTGATTGTGGTTGTATATGTTGATGATATCATTTTTGGAAGTAATCAAGAATCTATGAGTCAGAAATTTGCTTCTGCTATGCAACAAGAATTTGAAATGTCTTTACTTGGGGAACTAACATTCTTTCTTGGCTTGCAAGTGCAACAAACAAAAGATGGCAGATTCTTATCACAAGCAAAATATCTTAAGAAAATTCTGAAGAAGTATGGCATGGAAGAATGCAAACCTGTAAGTACACCAATGATAACCGGATGTAATCTCAGTTCTCATGATGATTCTCCCACGGTGAATCAACCAGAATACAGATATATGATAGGAAGTCGACTTTATCTAACTGGGACTAGACCGGACATTATGCATGTAGTTGGGATTGTGGGACGATTCCAAGCTAATCCAAAAGAGTCTCACCTTCAGGCTGTCAAAATAATATTCAAATATTTGCAAGGAACTCAAGACTTTGGACTATGGTATCCAAAGGATGCTGATCTCACCCTTCATGCTTACACTGATGTAGATTGGGCTAGAAATGTTGATGATCGGAAAATCACTAGTGGTGGTGCATTCTATATGGGGCCCCGGTTAGTATCTTGGTTCAGCAAGAAGCAAAGCTCTATTGCTTTGTCTATAGCAGAAGCATAATATGTGGCTGCAGCACCATGTTGCACTCAACTTCTTTGGATGATGCAAACCTTACAAGACATTCAAATCAAATGTTCACCTCCTATCTCCATTATGTGTGATAATACAAGTGCCATCAATATCTCAAAGAATCCTGTTATGCATTCAAAGACCTAGCACATTCCCATCAAATATCACTTCTTACGTGAACAAGTGCTCGAACAAAAGGTGAAATTGGAGTATGTTCCCTCCAAAGAACAAGTTGATGATATATTTACCAAACCTCTACCCAGGGAAGCGTTCGAATATCTCAGACAAAAACTGGGAGTAGTCTCTGCCATGCAGAAGATCAGACCTGCTTAAATTCAGAAGATTAAATTGGATATGCTCCTGTTGAAGGTATTCAGGATGCACAGCTAAGGGGGAGCATTGGTCATGTGAAAAGGATGCAGTGTTGGCATTTTTTTGTTGTAGTCTGATCTCATCTTTGATCTTAATGGTATAAGTCATTTATGTTATTTCATTGAATATTATGTTTGTAGATGCTACTCTCTGATATGAAGAGAAATGAGAATATCATTCCAGGGGGAGATCAGCCAGCAAGGGAACATGAAACAGTGCTCAGAATCAAAGGATTATGGAAAAAATACACCCAGCATAAAAGAGTTAAAGGAAAGGCTAAAGGGTCAGAATTTTAGATTTTATCCAAAGTTTGGAGCAGCAGGGTACAAAGTCAGAAGATCTAAGAAAGAGGAAATGCAGAAAGCAAACTAGGAAATGAGCAACCCTTTGCCATTGATGTCAAAGGGGGAGGAAAAGTAAAAAAATGAAATTCTATAAGGAAATCAGAGGAAGAGTATTGCCATTGACATCAATGCCAAAGGGGGAGACTGTTGGAATTGTTGTCATTGATGGCAAAGGAGATGACAAAGGAGGAGCACTTGAAACATCATTCAAGGGGCAGAAAGGCAGCAAATACATCAGAGGAAACAGAGACAAAGAGAGATAGCAAAAGAAAGGCAAAGGAGATAGCAGAAAGAGAAGTAAGGAGAAGCATCAGTCAAGGAGTAGAAGATAGCAAAGAAGCAGAAAAATTTTCAAGGTGCAAAGTGGGTATCTTTAAGTGTTCAGCATTGCATGGGTATGGTGAGACTCTGTAATTCGAAGTATAAATGGCTCCTATGTGAAGTTATGATTAACTCTGTACATGGATTTACTGTGGAATATAGTGTGTGAGGTTATATATATACTAAGGAAATTACAGTCATAACACAGTGAACCCGCAAAAGAAACCGTGAAATCAGGTGATGGCACAGTAATGCTCTGAATGAATTTCTATGTGGAGGATTGTGTAGAAATTTGAATAACTGATATATTATTCACCGAGATTCTCCTGATCACACACTATTTTATCTTCATGCACAATACAGAATCTCTTCTACCATTGATCATCACATGCGGAAATAAAATCAATTGCATGCACACATTAAAGCCATAAAAATTCACACATATGAACACAGTATTTCATGGGAAAGCTTAAAGCTAAAAACCCCCAACTATCTGTATATTATACATGTCATGGAGATCATGTAACAATCATAGTACAAAGCTCTTTGCAAGCTCTCATGCACTACCTCCCTTGCTACACACTATCAAGCTAGATCTAGCAAAACTCATGCTCCAACCTTTAGCCACTTGATAGTCAACCTGAATTGCATGTTTCAATGCTATGGGATGGTCTCTTTATATAGATAAACCACCTAGATTGAACTGCGCAATCCTCATTGATTACTCCACCTATTTGTGTGTTGCAAATAGCAACAGTATAGTCACAACTGATAGTTAACCTGCTCTTTCACCTATTTCTGCACTGGTCTCCACTGAAACTGTCCATGCACTGAAGTTAACTGATGTATTCTTTAGTTGATTTATGAGTTTATAATTAGTGAATTAATTAATAATTAATCCACACCACTCTCACTAATTGTATCTATTAGTTAACTTGGATACAAAAAGCTCAACTATGTTTAGATTAGTTAAACTGAATACAACTCCACTAACTTCCTCAATCAACTCCACCAAACTCTGTCACATGAGTTCTAACTGAAGTCATCATGCAATAACTTCACTTAAACCCTAGGAAAAGCGTATTTCCTTCTGTCAGCTGCATGTGCCACATCCAGGCATCAAACTGAAGTGCTCCAAGAGAATAAGATAATGTTTAGAGTCCAAATATTATTAAGAGCTAATAATATTCGACATATCTATTTTTAGACTAGCAATCTAAAAATAGATTCCGCCTAATATGTCTAAAAATAGAAATCCATCTATTTTTCCAACTTGACCAACCATCTATAAATAGCATCTCACAACTTATAGATCATGATCCATATGTCTAAAAATAGATTTTTCGACAAAAATCACATGTGTGGTCCCCACCTAGTTTAGGTGATCACTTTCCAACTAGGATCAGGAAAGATGTTTCAGGAGGCCTCCTTCATTGTTTCTTGTTGCCATTTTCAACACTCCCTCTCAACAAGAAAGGACTATCTTTGCATGCGACATGCAACTCCATGCATTCGCCCTGCAACCTTCACAAGTGCCATGCAACTCCATGCATGCGACATGCAACTCCATGCATTCGCCATGCACCCTTTGCATGTGCCATGCAAACTCATGCATGCACCATGCAACTCCATGCATTCGCCCTGCAACCTTCACAAGCGCCATGCAACTCCATGCATGCGACATGCAACTCCATGCATTCGCCATGCACCCTTTGCATGCGCCATGCAAACTCATGCATGCACCATGCAACTCCATGCATGTGCCATGCACCCTTTTCATGCACCATGCAAACTCATGCATGCACCATGCAACTCCATGCATCTGCTCTGCAACTCCTCTGAAACTGAATAGGCTCCAAACAACTCAATCAGTCTTGATGCATCTAGCATCTATCATCAAAGTCTTCGACTTCTGCTTGGCCAATTGCACATGTCATCAGGAACCACTGCGCTATTGAACTCTTGCACCCATGCACTCTTGCACTTGCTGTCAACTCTGATCCGCGCTCCAGTATCCGACACTGTCACTTTGATCTGCCTGCATCACTCCAACTGATCTTGCTACTGCTGCGCTGTGGGCACCTCGTAGCTAGGTTCAACTCATGAGATCCACACCATCTCATGAATCTGCCCCGAAATCTCCTCTTGGGATTACTCATGCATGTCGCCCCACCTCATACCTGGTGGTATAGCTGCATGCACTCCCTCTGCCCGTCTGGCACGAAATTTCTCTGCATGAGTGGTCTCTTCCACTCCATGATCCTCTTGTGGATGCTCCACATCCCGAGGTTCACTTTCACCTGCATGCAAAACCCGCTCCCTCTCAAGCTCCAATTGCATGTCTTTCTCGCCTGCATGCAACACTTGCTCCCTCTCAAGCATCAGTTGCATGCCTTTCATGCACTTCCCATCAGCAGGAAGCTCCGTAGACATACCATCTACTTCAATACCTGCATGCAAAACTTGCTCCCTCTCAAGCATCAGTTGCATGCCTTTCATGCACTTCCCATCAGCAGGAAGCTCCGTAGACATCCCATCTACTCCAAGTCTGTAGAGATTCTTTGCCCGAATCCCAGCCTTCTTGACTTGTCCTCACGCTGCATGTTGAGAGGCTCCCTCTCAACCACCAAGTCACTAACCTCTGCTTTGCTCCTCAAAGCTTTTCATGCATCTTGTACCTCAGTGCATGTAGATTCTTGGCTCGCGCACATTGCAATTGTCCCGCCATTGCAAAATTTTCTAACAAAAGAGCTGATTTTAAATCGATGATATCTCCCTCATCCGAGCTCCGATTCGACCGATTTTTTTTTTCAATTTGGGTATTTTTTCGCAAGGAATCAAAATATGATATTTTTTTTGAAAATATTTCACCAAAAATTTTCAGATATTCCCTACAAACTCGCGCACCCAAAAATTCTCGCTCTCATTCCATGTAGAAAATTATATACAATATGCATGTATATTTCCGGCTTTCTCCATCTTTATGTTTCTTGAGTTTATCATAAAACTCAACCACTTCAATGCTTTGCAATTGCTCCAATGATCAATATCACTCCGATACCATGTAGAAATTTGAATAACTGATATGTTATCCACCGAGATTCTCCTGATCACACACTATTTTAGCTTCATGCATAATACAGAATCTCTTCTACCATTGATCATCACATGCGGAAATAAAATCAATTGCATGCACACATTAAAGCCATAAAAAATTCACACATATGAACACAGTATTTCATGGGAAAGCTTAAAGCTGAAAACCCCCAACTATCTGTATATTATACATGCCATGGAGATCATGTAACAATCATAGTACAAAGCTCTTTGCAAGCTCTCATGCACTACCTCCTTTGCTACACACTATCAAGCTAGATCTAGCAAAACTCATGCTCCAACCTTTAGCCACTTGATAGCCAACCTGAATTGCGTGTTTCAATGCTATGGGATGGTCTCTTTATATAGATAAACCACCTGGATTGAACTGAAAAATCCTCATTGATTACTCCACTTATTTGTGTGTTGCAAATAGCAACAGTATAGTCACAACTGATAGTTAACCTGCTCTTTCACCTATTTCTGCACTGGTCTCCACTGAAACTGTCCATGCACTGAAGTTAACTGATGTATTCTTTAGTTGATTTATGAGTTTATAATTAGTGAATTAATTAATAATTAATTCACACCACTCTCACTAATTGTATCTATTAGTTAACTTGGATACAAAAATCTCAACTATGTTTAGATTAGTTAAACTGAATACAACTCCACTAACTTCCTCAATCAACTCCACCAAACTCTCTCACATGAGTTCTAACTGAAGTCTTCATGCAATAACTTCACTTAAACCCTAGGAAAAGTCTATTTCCTTCTGTCAGCTGCATGTGCCACATCCAGGCATCAAACTGAAGTGCTTCAAGAGAATAAGATAATGTTTATAGTCCAAATATTATTAAGAGCTAATAATATTCGACATATCTATTTTTAGGATAGGCAGTCTAAAAATAGACTTCGACCTGTAGGTCTAAAAATAGATGTCCATCTATTTTTACCAACATGACCAATACTCCAAGAATAACATACTGCAACCCCCGGACCATGCTCCATATGTCTAAAAATAGACATAGTCTAAAAATAGATTTTTTCGACAAAAATCACATGTGTGGTCCCCACCTAGTTTAGGTGATCACTTTCCAACTAGGATCAGGAAAGATGTTTCAGGAGGCCTCCTTCACTGTTTCTTGTTGCCATTTTCAACAGATTGTTGGGTTATCAATATGAATAATCCCATGTGTTCTTGATGAGAGTATCGAATTCTATATCAATTAAGAACCCAGTGATTGATCATGTCCATCTGGATCGATTGAAGTTACTGTGGAACTGTGGTTAATTATCCAATGATTGTGAGCACTGTAAAACATAGCCGCAAGGGTTATGTATGGCGGAGCCATGCGTCGGAGTAGATGGATGAAAGGAATGCCGAGGAACGAGGCTGTATGGATAATGTATATATTTGGGTCCCGTATTTTGTATTCCATTTATGATATAAAACTAGTGGTTTCACAAAACCCAAATCCACCTATGGGACCACCTCTAGCGGTTTATGAAAATGATATGGATGGTGCCGCAATCAATATCAACCGTTGATTTTCGATGAGTGGTTTGGGAAAAAAAATTTTGCGGGGCCACTCGTTGTCACAATCGTGACTGTGCGAAGAGGAGAACCTCTTCCAATAGAAAAGGCGGAACCTTGGAGCGGAAGCTGAGTGGAACCTGGAGTGGAGAAGCGGAACCGTGACCGAGAGGAAAAAGTGAGCATGGTTTGGAGTGAACAGTAACGGTGTTTTCCGGTTTACATCGCACCTCTTTTGTGGAGCAAGCAGTTTTCCCCATTCGCGAGCGATTCCATAGAAAGGTCGACACGTAGCAAAGGTGGACCCACGAAAACCGTTATCAAAGCGCGCCATCGCACGTTAACGTTCGACCAAAGAAGCTGATGTTGGGAAAAATACTGAGAGGGGGGGGGGGTGAATCAGTATTTAGGGCAGACTCAATTCTTTTTACTTTTTCTTACTTCAAAACCCATACGCTACTTTGCTGAAGACAACTAGCGTATACACGCGGATATACTTCATAAAAATCGCGTATACACAGAGATCTAATTATGTCATTAATTCTTCACTTATATCATTCCATCATTCATTCATTAGATGTTCAATAAATAGTAAACATGTGCAGTAAGAACAGAATAAGCTATCACACACAAGCATCACATATGAACACCAGGATTTTAGGTGGAAACCCAAGTCGGGAGAAAACCACCGCTGCAGTTGCTCAGCCTTCAATATTTTATTATAGAGAAAACATCTTACAAAAAATGTGCTGGCGCAGCCTCCTACCAGCACGCAGGCACCCACCTGCGCTCGTTTACCAGCCTCTCCTGGAAGGGAGCTACGACCCCCTGCTCTCGTTTACCAGCCTCTCCTGGAAGGGAGCTACGACCCCCTGATCTCGTTTACCAGCCTCTCCTGGAAGGGAGCTACGACCCCCTGATCTCGTTTACCAGCCTCACCTGGAAGGGAGCTACAACCCCCGGCTCTCGTTTAAAGGCTACAACCCTCGGCTCCACCATGGACCACATTTCTCACTTTCTGGATCCAACCCACACAATTAAGCAGGAACATTCATCGATTAAACACCTTTCTCAATATTCGAACTACCCGGATCAACATTGACAGATATGAGTATACATGTGGATATCAGTAAACAAATGATCAGACATTTTATACTTCAGACTTCAGCAAACCCTAGCTTTTCATACGCTCTTTCCTTTCACTGATATCGAATATATACGCGCTTCCATTCACATAAACCCGCATATACATCTGTACAAACTTCAGAACTAACTTCACAACACATACGCGCTTTCTCTTTATCAAATCCGCGTATATACGCGCTTCCGCTGTTCCAAACCAGCGTATAGATCTTCAGACATTATAGAGCAACATTCTTCTTCATATCAGATATTCAATTCAGATTTACCCTTTACTTCATACAGATGTTCGCCTCATCTCAGATCTAATCATTCCATAAACATATCTAGCAGATACAAATACATTCCAGATCTAGATTCCTTTCTTCATCATTTCTTCATTGGTGCATCATACATTCAGATCTTTCATTCAACTGTAACCCTTTCCATTCAGATATACTTCAGAGAGAAGTATTCATTCAAGCTCATACATCTTGCTCCCACACTTATGATTTGCACAATGAATTTCTTCTCTTTATATAGGTTTACCCTTTTTCAATACCATGAGCCAAAACCACATTACTTCCGATGGTATTCCTAGACGGGGTCACATAGACGAATCATTACTCAATACAATGGGTCAATATGGTGGTTACCCCTGGTTTTGCACTTTATGAGCGTTTTTTCCCATACGCGACTTGGCACGTTATTTCCCGCGTGCATACGCGACTTCGCCTAGACAAATCCGTGTATGCCTTAAGACATACTCTTTTCATCATAGATCTAGCACATACTGAATTCCTTGTTCAGACTTACATCATTTAACAAGTTTATCAAGACATATTCTATCAAGCATAACTTCATCAAGTAGGTTGCCATTCAAGGACAACACTCTATCAAGTGGGTTGCCATCAAGGACAACACTCTACATCATATTGCCAACAATCTCCCCCTTTGGACTTGATGGCAACCACGATGGTGTTTGATCACTACAACAGATAGATACATTAAGAACACAATGACACCATGTCACTCTCCTCATTATTTGACACCATTCTTTTCCTTTATTCAAACACCATGTCACTCTCCCCCTTTGACATCAAGGGCAAAGAGCGGACCAAAACCAACACAAGGTTTTTCCCCTCATGTAGACATAAGAGCTCTGCAGATCTGAAGTGTACTAAAGTTACCATGCTCCCCCTGAGTTCATGCTGAATCTTCAAACATATTTTTCAATGAATCACATGACGCTATGACCTTCCTATCACCAAGGACTCATACTTACATCAAAGATCCAACCAAGTGGATTTACATATGAGACTCAAATACCCAACCAAGTGGGTTTACACATTTTGACTCCACTACCCAACAGAGTGGGTTTACAAAAATGAACAAGTCCTTACATGACTGAATATTACAATTTTACATCATGGGTCTCAACATGACCTTTTCATCAAATTACAAATATGACTTTTCATGACCAATACTAGAAAGACCTCAAGAGAGATCATATATCAGAACCATCATAATGCCAACAATGCATTATACTAGGGCTCCCCCTGAAAATGTGCATCCAATGCATCCTTTCCATATGGCCAAGGCTCCTCCTTAACTTGTGCAACTTGAACACCTTCAACAGCAAGTCATCAGCAACAAACTCTGCATGATCTATCCATATCTCTGAATCATAAGACTTCCATCTCATCCAACAAATACTCTTCATCAAGTAACAATCCGGGCTCATCCATGATCTTCAACAGAAGTAATCAAGTATCATTTCATCATTATTTAGAACTGAGAGAATAAGTTGATACAGAGTCAATAATGCAGTTATTAACAGTCAGACTGATGCTCCCCCTGGACCTCTGCTCCTGATCTTCAGCTGTCATCCCAATTCTCAATGCATACGCGACTGTGTCTACTGGAACTCGCATGTATACGCGTCTTTAGTTTAATGAACCCACGTATGGAAAGTGAATTATAGAAAAAAAAATTCACATTCCTTCATCTCCCCCTGAACTTATGCCTCCTGTTCCTATCTTCTTCATATCAAATGTACTGTCAAAAACAAATATAACCAGAATAACCAAACAGTACTGAAAAATGCTGACCCCTAACCAAAAATTGTCAACAATTATCCATACGCGGATGTATGTTCATATACTCGCGTATATACGCGACTGTGTTTCATCAAAACCACGTATTCAATTTAATCTTCTGAATTTAAGCAGATTTGTTCTTTTGACTGGCAGAGACTACTCCCAGTTTCTGTCTTAGATACTCGAACGCTTCCCTGGGCAGAGGTTTGGTAAAGATATCAGCAACTTGTTCCTTGGAAGGAACATACTCCAACTTCACCTTTTGTTCAAGCACTTGTTCATGTAAGAAGTGATACTTGATGGGAATGTGCTTGGTCTTTGAATGCATAACAGGATTCTTTGAGATACTGATGGCACTTGTATTATCACACATAATGGAGATAGGAGGTGTACATTTGATTTGAAAATATTGCAAGGTTTGCATCATCCAAAGGAGTTGAGTGCAACAAGATGCGGCAGCCACATATTCTGCTTCTGCTGTAGATAAGGCAATAGAATTTTGCTTCTTGCTGAACCAAGATACTAATCGGGGTCCCATATAGAATGCACCACCACTAGTGCTTTTCCGATCATCAACATTTCCAGCCCAATCTGCATCAGTGTAAGCATGAAGAGTAAGATCAACATTCTTTGGATACCATAGGCCAAAGTCTTGAGTTCCTTGTAGATATTTGAATATTCTTTTGACAGCCTGAAGGTGAGACTCTTTTGGATTAGCTTGGAATCGTCCAACAATCCCAACTGCATGCATAATGTCTGGTCTAGTCCCAGTGAGATAAAGTAGACTTCCTATCATTGATATGTATTCTGGTTGATTCACCGTGGGAGAATCATCATGAGAACTGAGATTGCATCCGGTTATCATTGGTGTACTTACAGGTTTGCATTATTCCATGCCATACTTCTTCAGAATTTGCTTAAGATATTTTGCTTGTGAAAGGAATATACCATCTGCAGTTTGATGCACTTGCAAGCCAAGAAAGAATGTTAGTTCCCAAAGTAAGGACATTTCAAATTCTTGCTGCATGACAGAAGCAAATTTTTGACTCATAGATTCTTCGTTACTCCCAAAAATGATATCATCAACATATACAACCACAATCAATAGTTTATCATTTTCAATTTTTGTGTATAAGTTGCTATCAATAGACCCCTTTGAAAATCCTTGTTGATGAAGATATTTGTCAAGACGATAATACCATGCCCTTGGAGCTTGTTTGAGACCATATAGAGCCTTTTTAAGTCTACAAACAAGATTTTCATCATTTCCCAAAATGAATCCTTTCGGTTGTTCTATATATACTTCTTCTTCTAGATCACCATTAAGAAAAGCAGATTTAACATCCATTTGATAAACTTTGATTTGTTGATAACTTGAAAAAGCAAGAAACATTCTTATGGCTTCAAGTCTAGCTACAGGAGGAAAAGTTTCTTCAAAGTCTATACCTTCTTGTTGAGTATACCCTTTGCAAACCAGTCTAGCTTTGTTTCTTACAACATCCCCATTCTCATTTAACTTGTTCTTGAAAATCCATTTAGTTCCAATGACATTTTTATCATGTGGTCTTGGTACCAATTCCCAAGTGTCATTATTTTCAATTTGGTCAAGCTCTTCATTCATGGCTTGCTTCCAACATTCATCTTTGCTGGCTTGATTGACATTGTGTGGTTCAATTGTGGATAGAAATGCCAGATAGCTAGAAGATCCCACAAGAGTCCTCCTTGTTTGTACACCTGATTCCTTGTCTCCCAAAATTTGAGATTCAGGATGATTCTTTTGAACATATCTGGATGGAGCCTTTTCAGATAGATCATTTTCAGGTTCTTCATTGGATCCACTGTCTATATCATTTCTATTTGATGTAGAAGGACATAAGTCACCATCATCTTCTTTTGTTGTTTGCTTTTCTTCTTTAGGAGCTGCAGGAGACTCATCAATAACAACATCAATACATTCAACAATCTTTCGAAGCCTTTTATTGTAACATTTGTATGCTTTGCTTGTATATGAGTAACCAAGAAATATCCCTTCATCTGATCTAGGTTCAAACTTGCCAAGCTTTTCATCATTATTTTCGATAAAGCATTTACTTCCAAAAACTCTAAAATGCTTCACAGATGGAGAATTACCATACCAGAGTTCATATGGAGTTTTGTCACTATTTACCCGAACATGAGCCTTGTTGAGAATGTTAGCTGCTGTATGTGCTGCTTCTCCCCAGAACATGTCAGGAGTTCCAGAATCATCGAGCATAGCTCTAGCCATTTGTTGAATTATTCTATTCATTCTTTCTGCTACGCCATTTTGTTGTGGAGTACCTGCTACAGAGAATTGTCTTTTTATGCCATGTTGTTCACAAAATTCAAAGAATTCATTTGATGTATATTCTCCTCCTCAATCAGATCTAAGACACTTGATTTTTAGATCTAATTCATTTTCTACCAATGCTTTGAAGATCTGAAATTTTTCAAATGCTTCATCTTTGTGTTTAATCAACCCGATCCAACACATTCTAGAGTAATCATCAATAAATAAGATATAGTATTCTTCCCCACGTGGTGACTTTTTCCTCATAGGTCCACATATGTCGGTATGAATGAGTTCAAGAGGCTTACTTGATGATCCTTCTTTGGCATTAAATTGTACTCTGGTCTGCTTACCGAATTGGCAAGATTTGCATATGATACTCTCTGGTAGAGTAATATTGGGAAGACCACGAACAGCTTGAAGTCTGCTTGATTTTTTGATTTGAGAGAAGCTCAGATGCCCCAGCCTTCTATGCCATAGCCAATTTTCTGAAGATTTTCTCAAGTAACATTGATCTTTGCAGTTCTTCAATACATACAGGTTGCTTGGAGTTCTTTTCCCTTTTATAATAGTTTTACCTGTATCAAGATCACGAACCACACATTCTTTTGAACTAAAGACAACTTTTGTTCCTTGATCACACATTTGACTTACACTTAACAGGTTATTCCTTAATCCATCCACATACATGACATCATTAGCCTTCACCTTTTCTTTTAGAAGCACTGACCCTTTTCCTTTAATTACAGCAGGAGTATCATTTCCAAATGTAACTTTCTTTTCTTTTTCTAGAGCATTATATGCAAGAAGTTTGCTTTTGTCACCTGTCATGTGTCTTGAGCACCCACTATCAATGTACCATTGATTTTCTTCACCTTCTGCAAATAACGCTATCCCACAATTTTCAACCGGTATTTCTTTCTTTTTCCACACTTTAGAGCTTGAGGGAACATGTTCTTTTGGCTAGACTTTGCCCCTGCATTCAGATTCTTCATGACCAAAGTTATTGCAATAAGTACATTCAAATTCGTTTTGAAGAGGATAAAATTTGTTATAGGTGTTCTTATTTGGTTCAATATTCATCCTTTTCTTTCTTGCTTCTCTTGTCATGATGGTTTTATATGCAACACATTGAACAAATTTATGACCAAAATTGTGACATGAGAAACATTGTCCATTGAAGTAGAAATTTCTGCGATCATGAAATCTTCTATTTGAATTTACCTGTTGGTTGTAGCTTCTTTGAAAGATCTCCCTGTTAGTGTTTCTTGAATTGAGATGATCATGCTTTACCTGTAAAGATCCTTTGTTCCCTTGCTGAGTGGCTGAATGTAGTGATGCAGCTGTGGCCGCTTTCAGATAATTTGGTGCTGAAGTCTGGGAAGATTCCCCAGTATATCCAAGACCAGTTTTTATAAGAGGAGACCGTTGTATCTTGATAATCTCATCTAAGGTTTCTGAACCTTTAGCAAATCTAAGATTGAGAGTTTTTACTTTCTCATTATTTTTCCTTAGACTTACTACTTCACACTCCAATTCCTCAATGCGTTTTCCTTTGCTTCAAGCTGATTTTCAAGAGTCTCTATGACTATGTTCTTTTCTTCTAGGCTTACTTTGAGTTGATTGTTTTCTTCAAGAAAATCATTGTCTTCCAGAGCATCCACAAAAGTATCCTTTTCTTCTCTAGATTCTTTTGCCATGAGCAGTTTAATATCTTGTTCACATTCTTCCTCACTATCAGATAACCCATCACTGTCTTCATTAATATAGTAACTTTTCCTTGTGCTAGATCGATTCTTATTCCTTCTTGCTACTTCTTTTCCTTTAGTAGATGTTTCTTTATAAGGACACTTTGCAGCATAATGACCAACTCTTCCACAATCAAAACATTTGAAAGGAAGCTTACCTTTGAACCTTCCGGTTCCTAGTTGGAGTCTTCTTACAAAATTTGCTTCTTCTTCTTCAGATATATAGCTGGATTCCTTGACAACTTCCTTTTCTTTTCCTTTTGCAGACACCTTAAAAGCAGCTTCTTTGATTTGAGAAGGACCTCCTTGTCTCATTTCAAAAGAAGTTAGGATACCATGTAATTGAACAATAGTAAGAGTTTGCAGATCTTGCCTTTCTTCAATAGCTGAAACTTTAGAGTCAAATTTTGAAGTCAAAGATCTTAAGACTTTTTCCACCAGAGTAGTATTGTCTATGGTTTCACCCAAATTTCTCATTCGATTTACAATATCATCTAGACGTAAAAATAAACTGGCAATACTTTCATCACTATGCATCCTTAAATTTTCATATTCAATTCTGAGAGTTTGGAGTTTTGCACTTTTTACCTTTGTATCTCCTTCATAGCTCAGAATGATTTTGTCCCATATTTCTTTTGCTGAATTTAGTTGCATCACTTTAGCAAATTATGGTTCAGACATGCTTCCTAATAAGACATTCACTGCTTTGGCATTGATTTCATACTTCTTCCTTTCAGCTGCATCAGTAGGAATACTTGCCGGATATTGATAGCCTTCTTCCACGATTGCCCATACATCTACACCAAGACTTTGCAGATATGCTTTTGTTCGTACCTTCCAGAATATCAGATTGCTTCCATTGAATAGAGGTGGCTTTAGAGACATTACTCCTTCATGACTTCCCATTGCGACGGATCTCCTTCAAGCGATCAAGCTTCTGCCGAAGGACCTACTCTGATACCAATTGTTGGGAAAAATGCTGAGAGGGGGGGGGTGAATCAGTATTTAGGGCAGACTCAATTCTTTTTACTTTTTCTTACTTCAAAACCCATACGCTACTTTGTTGAAGACAACTAGCGTATACACGCGGCTATCCTTCATAAAACTCGCGTATACACAGAGATCTAATTATGTCATTAATTCTTCACTTATATCATT
This sequence comes from Pinus albicaulis, assembly GCA_034641835.2. Taxonomy (NCBI): domain Eukaryota; kingdom Viridiplantae; phylum Streptophyta; class Pinopsida; order Pinales; family Pinaceae; genus Pinus; species Pinus albicaulis. The sequence goes on from CM076584.1 coordinate 537,344,907, forward strand.
CCATCATTCATTCATTAGATGTTCAATAAATAGTAAACATGTGCAGTAAGAACAGAATAAGCTATCACACACAAGCATCACTTATGAACACCAGGATTTTAGGTGGAAACCCAAGTCGGGAGAAAACCACCGCTGCAGTTGCTCAGCCTTCAATATTTTATTATAGAGAAAACATCTTACAACAAATGTGCTGGCGCAGCCTCCTACTAGCACACAGGCACCCACCTGCGCTCGTTTACCAGCCTCTCTTGGAAGGGAGCTATGACCCCCTGCTCTCGTTTACCAGCCTCTCCTGGAAGGGAGCTACGACCCCCTGATCTCGTTTACCAGCCTCACCTGGAAGGGAGCTACAACCCCCTGACTGAAGGCTACAACCCTCAGCTCCACCATGGACCACGTTTAATCAATTTTCACACTGGATCCAACCCACACAATTAAGCTTAAGGAACATTCATCAATTAAACACCTTTCTCAATATTCGAACTACCCAGATCAACATTGAAAGATAGCAGTATACATCAGAAACAGATATCAGTAAGATAGCAGAACAGATCAGACATTTTATACTTTAGACTTCATCAAACCCTAGCTTTTCATACGCGCTTTCCTTTCACTGATGTCGCGTATATACGCGCTTCCGTTCACATCAACCAACGTATACATATGTTTATATTTCAGGGCAGATACACGCTTTCGCTTTACCAAACCCGCGTATATACGCGCTTCCGCTGTTCAGAACTAGCGTATACACCTTCAGTCATTATAGAGCAGCATACTTCTTCAGATCAGATTTTCAGTTCAGATTTAACCCTTTTACTTTAGACATATGTTCGCCTCATCTCAGATCTAATCATTCCATAAACATATCTAGCAGATACAAATACATTCCAAATCTAGATTCCCTTCTTCATCATTTCTTCATTAGTGCATCATACATTCAGATCTTTCATTCAACTGTAACCCTTTCCATTCAGATATACTTCAGAGAGAAGTATTCATTCAAGCTCAGACATCTTGCTCCCACACTTATGATTTGCACAATGAATTTCTTCTCTTTATATAGGTTTACCCTTTTTCAATACCATGAGCCAAAACCACATTACTTCCGATGGTATTCCTGGACGGGGTCACATAGACGAATCATTACTCAATACAATGGGTCAATACCATGGTGGTTACCCTTGGTTTTTCACTTTATGAGCTCTTTTGCCCATACGCGATTTGGCACGTTATTTCCCGCGTGCATACACGACTTCGCCTAGACAAATCCGCGTATGCCTTAAGACATACTCTTTTCATCATAGATCTAGCACATACTGAATTCCTTGTTCAGACTTACATCATTTAACAAGTTTATCAAGACATATTCTATCAAGCATAACTTCATCAAGTAGGTTGCCATTCAAGGACAACACTCTATCAAGTGGGTTGCCATCAAGGACAACACTCTACATCATATTGCCAACAACCGAGCGATATTGTTGATCGCCGTTGATCTGGGAAGGGGTCATCGGACGGTGGTCACTTGCTATAGATGCGTGAAGGTTACCCAAGGTACGTCGCGCCATCGTGCATTATTGTCCGTGCATCTTCGACGAGCGATATCCGTCGGATGGAAACGATCGTGAGCGGTGGGCCCAGTTCTTAAATTATATTGATTGGGACTATTCTAATTAACGTTTGCGGGTTTAACCAAGGATTGTTTTAATTAAATATACATTATAATGAAAAGAGATTGGGCCATCACCTTTAATATTATTCCAAAGTTGGTGGAACAAATAAACTTGGGGGTCGACATATGAGGGTTATTATTAAAGGATAAATTTGGATTAATATCTCAATCTCAGATTGAGATATTAAAAAGCCTTAGATTAATTATCTAATTGCCAATGAGAAGTTGTTTGGGGCTCGGGTAGACCCCACTGGATTATCTATTTGATCCCCTCCAGGAATACCATCAGCGGTTGAGTGGTTTTTGACTCATGGTATTAATAAAGGATAAAACTATATAAGGAGAAGTGGAACACAGTACGACGTGTGCATGAAGAGGGGTTGATAACGAATAAATCTCTTTAAGAGATATCTGCATGATTGAACTCTAATAGATCTGAATCTATGATGCACCTGTGGATATTATGAAGGTTCAAGATCTCTAGATCTAGAAATGATGAATCTCTGAGAAGATCTGCAAAAGAAATGATGAAGACTTGGCGCAAGTCTGATGAAGGATTTGAAGAAATGTTGTGGATCTGAGGGTTGAAGCCTTTAGTATGAACGTGGAAGCTTTCTGCCAGTAAAATATGATGTTAAATCAGGGGGTTGGAGCTCCCTTCCAGTAGTGACTGGAGAACGAGAGAAGGTTGTAGCCTTCTACAGGTTGGTGCCTGCGTGCTGGTATAAGTCTGCGCTAGTACAAAATTGTAAGAAGTTTTCTTTATAATAAATATTGAAGACAAAGATGACAGCAGCGGTGGTTTTCTCCCAAATTGGGTTTCCACCTTAAATACTGGTGTTCATGTGTGTTTCTTATGTGCAATGATTTATTCTATTATTACTACTTCTAACTAACATCTGATTAATGAATGATGCAATAACATAAGTAAATAATTAAATGCAGAAAAAGATATCTGATAAAAAATTTTCAGTCAGCTCTAAATACTGATTCACCCCCCCCTCTCAGTATTTTTCCCAACAGACATATCGCTATGCCACCAAGATCGAGTAGAAATCTAATCAGAAGAAGCGATAATTTGGATCTGCAAAATCGAAGCTAGGGAAAGGCACCCTCAAACCGCAGAACAAGGGGCAAGGCCAAAGTGGGTGACTCAGAAAAACAACACAAATCCAAAGAAGGACACAGGGAAGTGGTGTGAATTTCATTACAGCCCCATGTTGTGGAGGTAAATCCCCTCTGCGGACAGAGGCGATCCCACTAGCCCTAGATTGGGCCTATCTACAATTGAATCATGTAATGACGTTGGTTCCTAGTTACAAGAAAGAAAAAGATCGCGATAAGTAGCCTACCTCAAATCCCACGCTGCTGTTGTCGAGGAAGAAGTGGTGCTCCTCGTCCCTAGCTTGACAGATCACAATCCTTCCGTTTGCCACGTCCGGAAACCTGTACACATGCAGAGAAACGATGACATACAACATAATATCTAGAGCATATAACTATATATCAGTTAGAGACGGTATAATTCGTTGCATTACATAAAAGAGTAGACACACGAATGGAACCAAAATTAGAGTCACTTATATTATAGATGATAAAAAGGGAGATTACAACCAAATGCTCTGATGTTATGATCTTCCTTCGGCGAGGCTTGTAGCTGAGTGCGTCTAAACAAATCTTGTCGGGAATCTGGACAAAGCTCTCTCTCTTACGAGGTTCTCCTCGACTCTACTCTCAACAGTTGCCCTGCTATAGTTTTCTTCCCACAAGTTCAGCTAGCTTGCAAATGGAGAGGGCAAGCTTTTATAGAGGGAGGAAGGGAAGTTGGGATCCCTATAATCATGGGATAGGTCCTATCTCTTTGGAAGGTTCCATGAGAGGTGGAAAACCACTTCCTAAACATGGAGATCCGGAGCCAAACCACTCAATTTCTTCTGATGATTCATTTTGGAGTTTGTTAGAATCAAACTTCCGTCATTTATTTTTAAAAAACATTCCTTAATAGGCTTGGCGCAAGTGAAACATAGGGACAGAGTCCCAGCTGGCGCGAGGGATGAACTGGCTAGTCGCGCCAAGGCTAAAACATCTATTTTTAGGGTTTTCCAGAGGAAATGTTCTTCAGGAGAATGCTTGACATTATATAGAAGGATGTCATGAATGACTGTTCACAGGTCACGGGAATAGTCCTCCAATGTGCGGTATGAGGGATTGCAGGGACGGTTACAAAATGTTTTGTAACTGATGCCCTCTAAAGCATGAGGTCTGAGAGAGAGGGAGGGGTGAAATGCTTTATAAGAACGCGCCCAACTGAAAACACTTTTGTCGGAAGACCTGAAAATACAATTACAACTGATATCTTCGATACATGATATGTGGTATGGGCGCAACCGTCCATAATAGAGTGTACAATAACCAGGTTCGAAGGTATGGATGCAGCCATCCAGCAAATAAGGATGAAAAAGTAGACTCCGGTATGGTCGCAACCATCCAATCAAATGAGTCATGTAATAAATCATGATAATCCACAAAGAATCTACAGCCTAGATGTTATCAGACAAAATCCAGGGTCTTGCACTCCATCTCGACCCGAATAGAGTACAAGTTCGAGTATGCGAATAAGTGAGCTAAAGTCGAACATGTAAGAACATCATCTGATTACCAGCCAATAATGAAAGCCGTTAACAGACGCGAGAGGAACCACCAATAATGATGATGGCTCTGAAGGTACAAGAGGTAGAATCCACGGAATGTGAACAGTGAACTGGCATCGAACACTCGCAGAATCATTCGATTGAAGGCCAATAATGAAAACCTTGTGTCGAATGTGAAGAGCTTGCCATTGAGGCATGCAGGCCCTAAGGTACCTGAAGGGAGTCTCTAGATCAGCTTCCTGGATAATGAGTTGAAGTTGACAGGAAGTGACCTTGATTAAAGGTGGGCCATAATGCTTCCCACATCATCGACACGAGACAGAGGAACATGATGTTTGTGAATCAAGACCAATAGAGAATCAGAGGGAGGTTGAAAACTGCAGAGGCCAAATTCTCTTGAACATATCGGTGACACGACATTGGATTTGGCAGTATTTGACATCAAGGGATCTGAGGTCATGGTGACATGGCAAAGAGCAGATGAGCGGTCAAAATACATTACCCAAACCCACGGAGGCAAGAAAATAACGAGATGAGATGTCCCCAACCCGACACGAATGCAGACAAGTGCCATGTCCAAGAGCGAAATACTGCCGACAAAACAATGATATTGGTTCCATTTCCCCCCACCATTTCTAGCGAGTACCCCAATTATTTTTGAAAACAAGCTTGAAGGGGATAGCATATGCTTGCAATATAAGTTTGTCCTTCGGACAAATCCAACCTAGTACATTTAACGAGCCCTAGGAAGGAGGAAATCGAGTAACGTCATTACGACGGAGTCCGATGTCATCATTTTTTAACGAGTATGAAAAAGGAAGAAATCAACATCTTTTCATGTTTAGAGAGTTTGAAAAGACAATGGAAAAGAAAAATCCAACAGTCCCTTTTCGTAGATAGTCCCACAGATCCGAAAAGGTAGAAAACTATGTCTGGGAGAACCTCCTAGTCGCGATAGGCTAGGGTTTTCCTTTTTCGTAAATAATCTATCCCAGCCCGAAAAAGGGGTAAACGTATACTGGGTAGATGTTGTTTCGCAGCCATTTAACGAGTTCAAAACGACAAGCGTCTTGGCAATCTTTTCAATTTTAGAGAGTCAGAAAAGAGGTGAAAGGTGACTCCTCCTGGAGGAACGAGTGGTATAAAGGGTAGCAATTGGTTCTAGTAATGGTGGAACTAATCTATACAAGATAAAGGTCAAGAGGCTAGCTAACAATACCACTCATCACAGCAATTCCTCGGGAATGGGTAAAACAACCAAGTGAAGGCATATGATCGGCCAAGCAGATAGTGACGATGGAATGAGAAAACCAAGGCTCATCTGGCAAAACAGGCTGATAAAATGGCAATCATGAGAGGTAAAATGGGAATGGTTTCATTTTTACACAAACTTGAAATCAAAAAAATCTTCTTGAAGTTCGTTTCTTTTTTACACAAGCTTGAAACAAAGATAAACTATGCTTGAAACTGGTTTCATTTTTACACAAGCTTGAAACGGAAACAAACCATACTTGAAAAAGTAAGCATGCCCCCAGCATGGTGACTCAATTCGAGGTACATGCCCCCCAAGCTTCAATCCATATGAAAGGAAAATGGAGTGAAGGTTCAAGTTACGAGATCAAGAGAAAGACTCGACTGGGATTTTACGAGATCTTATCAAAGACTCGAATTGAACGGGAACGTGTTTCATTGTTTTAATGAGATTGACACATTAAAAGAACTTTCCTCAAGACCTAATTCATTTTTTAACGAGGTTGACATAGAAGACAAACTATCTTCGGATGCGCTTGTTTCATTTTTAAAGGAGCTTGACATAAGAAAACGAACTCTACTCCGACAACCTTGTTTCATTTTTTTAAGGAGCTTGACACAAGAAAACGAACTCGACTCTGGCAACCTTGTTTCATTTTTTAAGGAGCTTGACACAAGAAAACGAACTATGCTCCGACAAACTTGTTTCATTTTTTAAGGAGCTTGACACAAGAAATCGAACTTGGCTCTGACAACCTTATTTCATTTTTTAAGGAGCTTGACACAAGAAAATGAACTTTGCTCTAACAGACCTCATCGTAATGAATAAGAAGTCATAGCTTCCAAGGTTTTCCTGTTCGATGGAATGAAAACACCTTGGAAGTCTGGACCCAATGCCCCTAGCACACGATGTACAATGACACTATCACTGAATATGGGCACAGGACAGGTAGCCACATAATTGACATGAGGCGGGGATGACACAATCGGAGGATAAAGATCCGACAGAGATGATGGTGGACTAGCTGCCATATTAGGACCAAAGAACGCAAGTTGATCGATGGTCAGGATCCAACCTTGGTGCGGAAAAAACATCACATGAAAGAGGGAGGAGACAATCGCTCCCATGGCATAAGTATAATCGCGGCCCAAGAGTAAATTAAAGTCCAAGCGGCCAGGAACAACCATCACGTCCATATGGACAATTTTCCCTCCCAAAGTAACAGGTAACTTCGGAAGGATCCCTAATGGGTGACTAGTTCCTCTGTTAAACGCCAACAGATTCTGGGTAACAGGCACAAGCGGAGGTGAACCAAACGCTTGCCAAGTAGCTGAAGACAAAATACTGACAGATGCACCTTCATTTATAAAAGTGCTAGGTACGACCAGATCAAAGGTTTGTACCGTTATATCAAAAGGCACATAAGATGGAAGGCATTATCCTGAAAATCGAATCCAATCAAAGGAAGCGACCAAACTACTCGGAGGGGCTACCATCGAACCGAGATGGTCTTCCCCTGGTGTTACGGAAGAAGAAGGAGCATCCTCCATGACCTCCATCACAGAGGCAGGAGGGGTATCCTCTGGGACCTCCATCGTGGGAGGCGGAGGAGTAGCTTCTTGAGGTATAGGGACAGGAGAATATTTCTCCAAGTCCGAGGAATTTGAAGAAACAAGAAGAACATGAGGGATGTGAGATGCACTCTCAACGAAAAAAACCTGGCGCACAGAAAACGGGGTCAACTCAACCGATCCCATGACCAATGGTTAGTCAAGGATGAATTCATGATGGTGAATTTCCGGGGGAGCGGGATCAAGCAAGGATGAATCTTGATTGATTGTTGAATCAACTGGTGAAGGAATCAAAGAAATCTGTTTGTAACCATCCGGAAGGCACGGTGCAGAAACAATCAAGTTTTCCAAAACTCTCTTGGCTTCATCCATATACAGACAAAGGTGCATGGCATGGTGCCATTCACACAATTTACAGGGATTGGAAAGCTTACCCTGCTTCTTAGGAGCTTTACCAACACTAGATGAAGACGTGTCCCCAACCTGACTCCCGGAAGCCAAAGGCAATGGTGGACGACCGTTGGACCATAATTCGAGCACCTTGGGAATGCCAGGGAAATCTCGAAGAAGATGGTTTCCCTGGCACAACATGCAAGGGAACTTAAATTTCCGCAGAGGGTTGGAATTTTCATCAAGAGCAGGTGTTTTAGAAGCAACAGCTACAGAATTAGCCTCTTGCTTATCTGACTTCTTCTTCTTAGTCTTCTTCTTCTTCTTCTTAGCCACCTGGGTACTAGAATCCAAACTTTCACTAGGCGAAGTAGAATATGAGGACAAAGAAACAAGCGAAGAAGGGGAGAGGTCCACCTTCGAATCAACATGGCATTGCTCAAGTGGAGGATTGGATGGTACAGTAGCTGGAACACTTGGGACCATAGAGGTTGAAAACAACCAAACAGGAAACCCAATAGTTAATCCAGGAAGGGACAACGTTGCGATATAAGGAGCACCAACATTTCCAAAAGCAGGAAAAGGACCAGGATTCCCATCGGAGGGGATTCCTTGGTTGGTGAATTTCAGAAAAATTGCCATCGGAAACGACCTTGAAACAAAACACTAAAGACTAAAATTCTAACCAGGAATATTTCGTGGGCGATTAATTTTTAAAACACTGAAACCAGACTCTGTTGTTTCATATTTTAAGAGTCAAGAAACAAGCAAAAGATGAATCTATCGCTTTCAGGTTGGAAACGAGCTTGAAAGGACAAGAGATCGATGATATTTTCAGTTAAAAGAGTCAGTAAAGATCAAAGTGACTGCTCTGGTAATCTAGGTGAATGGGTGTACCAGATATCCATGAAATTCCATATAAACCTTGGTAAAAATGAAAGAGAAATCAACCAAGGACTCAACGTATGTGCAGGTAATCTCCCCGAATGCTGTGTCCGGTGTATCACGGGTAAAATGCGGTAGACTCGGCTTCCTATGGATAAAGGATTTGCAACCTAATGGGGTCTCCCTTTATATACGCGAAGGTACGGGGAGCCCAAGTCCGTACTAGTGCTATCTGAAGCCAGAAGGCGAGCGACATCTACTAGGTTTTAAGATGCCGGAACACGTCTCTAGCCTAGACCTCTAAATGTGAGCGTTAAGTTTTAATGATTCCTTAGGTTAATTCAGTAAATTTTAAAGTTGATCTTCAATTTATGTTTCGATTTCAAGGCCCTATCAAATGTTGGATCTCATTAAACCTCTAGATGCAAACTATATGCCACAAAATATCATTTCGTTCGATGAAGAGCTATCTACCGGAGAGTTGAGAGCTTTCAAACGATAGTGAAATGAACACACAAAAACATCCACTACCAATTCCAATGCAAGCTAATGAAACTAGAAAACCTTTCTCTAGAATTATATAATGCTAGTAATGTGAAGAATTTTTCAATTTTCACTATGCCAATCAAAATGCAAAAGATTTGTTTTTGTATTTTTTCAATATATTAGAGAAAATGCACTAAATGAATGAAAAAACTAATTAAAACATCAATTTGAGAATGAAAAAGAGAGAGCTGAAGCAAATCAAGTACACTTAGCTCAAAAAAGTACAATCAAAACTCAAACTGATGATGAAATCCCTCAAAGCAAAGAAGAATCTCGAAAGAGACTCAAACAAACCGTGTGATCTAGGCTTGGAGCAACACAAAGTGAAATTGAATGAAAGAGAAGGAAATCACTCAATAAACTCAATGATTCAATGGGACTGAACAAGAGGAATGCAGAGAAGAAAAAAAAATTTGACTAGGACAACAAAGACCCAAAACTCCCACGGGAGGCTCAACACATTGAAGCACCCAGAAACCCTAGGGCTAAAATGAAAAACTGACAGTAAAGGGAAAAAAACCAGAGGACAAGGGCCAAACATAGTAAAAAATGACTTCAAGGCACTCAATCAATCAGAAAAATGACACCAGGACCAAAACTAAATCTCAGAGAGCCCAAAAGTAAGCAAACCCTAACACCAAGCAGAGTTGGTGCACCTGGTTGGCTGTAATCTGCGCTAAAAAGGCATTGGCGCGGGGGCCTAACTAGCAACAAGCACCAGTTGGCGCGAATATCAGGGGAAAACTGCGCCAATCGAGTTTACCCTAGAAAAATGATGAAAATGGACAAACAGAGACTAGATCTGGTCTTCTAGGGGCTGAACATGGGTTTAATACCAAGGAAGGTGAACTAGAAAAGAAGACTAATCAAACAAAAGCCAAAAAACAAACCAATGGAAGAAGGAAAAACTCCCATTGATCCTCAGCGGAGTCGCAAAATTGTTGTGGAGGTAAATCCCCTCTGCGAACAGAGGCGATCCCACTAGCCCTAGATTGGGTCTAGCAACAATCAAATCAAGCAGTGACGTTGGTTCCTAGTTACAAGAAAGACAAAGATCGCGATAAGTAGCCTACCTCAAATCCCACGCTACTGTTGTTGAGGAAGAAGTGGTGCTCCTCGTCCCTAGCTCGACAGATCACAATCCTTCCGTTTTCCACGTCTGGACACCTGTACACATGCAGAGAAACGACGACATACAACGTAATATCTAAAGCATATAACTATATATCAGTCAGAGAAGATATAATTCGTTGCATTACATAAAAGAGTAGACACACGAATGGAACCAAAATCAGAGTTGCTTATATTATAGATGACAAAAAGGGATATTACAACCAAATTCTCTGACGCTATGATCTTCCTTTGGTGGGGCTTGCAGCGGAGCACATCTCAACAAAGCCTGTCGGGAATCTGGACAAAGCTCTCTGTCTTATGGGGTTCTCCTTGGCTCTGCTCTCAACAATTGCCCTGCTATAGTTTTCTTCCCACAAGTTCAATTAGCTTGCAAATGGAGAGGGCAAGCTTTTATAGAGGGAGGAAGGGAAGTTGGGATCCCTATAATCATGGGATAGGTCCTATCTCTTAGGAAGGTTCCATGAGAGGTGGAAAACCACTTCCTAAACATGGAGATCCGGAGCCAAACCACTCAACTTCTTTTGATGATTCATTTTGGAGTTTGTTAGAATCAAACTTCCGCCATTTATTTTTAAAAAACATTCCTTAATAGGCTTGGAACGAGTGAAAGACAGGGACAGAGTGCCAGCTGGCGCGCCCTCTAGTGTGGATTTTCCCGATTGGCACGAGGGATGAACTGGCTAGTCACGCCAAGGCTAAAACATCTATTTTTATGGTTTTCCAAAGGAAATGTTCTTCAGGAGAATGCTTGTCCTTATGCGGAAGGATGCCATGAAGGTGTTTTTAGGACATTTTAATATTCATAGGTAACGAGACTAGTCCTCCAATGTGCGGGACGAGGGATTGCAGGGACGGTGACAAAATGCTGTGTAACACCCCACTCACAGCACAAACGAGTGTCGGGCCAAATTGTCGTTGGTGGCTGAACTAAAGACAGCCGAATCAGATGCATGTTCTGATCCTGAGTCAGAACCAGACAAAGGAAATGACAAAGGGAATTAGATTATTGATGCAGATCCCAGTGCCATTGTTGCCACCACCAAGCTCTAGGGGGAGGATCCCAAGGATCCAGAGGATGGAGAGCACCTCTTCCATTCGTAGATATGGGTGAAGGGTTCTCCACTACAATTCCTCGTCAACAGTGGAAGTCAAAAGAACCTCATTTTAGCAGAGGTCGTGAAGCGGTTCAGCCTACAGACCATAACACACCCGCAACCGTATACCATTGGGTGGCTTCATGAAGGAAGAGATCTTCGCATCCACTAGCAGTGCCTCCTTTCATACAACATCAAGCCATTCATAGATGAGGTATTGTGTGATGTTGCTCCTCTTGATGTGTCTGATGTACTATTGGGCCAACCATACTTGTGGTGGCAACATATTGTGTATGATTCTAGGCCTCGTGCTATTATTATTACTTTGGGAAATAACTTATATAGGATACCTGAGGTAGTACCACCTCCTATCGTCTCTTTGACTACTACAAAACAACGCAGTAAGATTGTTTCCCAAACCAGGAAATTTATTTTCCTTACAACTCGCTCACATGGAAAGAAGAATATTTTGGCCACAACCTCGAAACAGATCTCCCCTACATGGCTGCAGCATATGGACAAAGTAATGGAGGAATACAAGGACATTTTCTCTTCACTCACAGAGGTTCCTCTAAACTACTAGGACAAGCACTCCATTGATCTGACCCCTGATGCACCACTGCCTAATGTTTCCATACCTCATGTGAATACACAGACAGAATCCACACATGTATTTTCTGAGGCTGATAAAGAAACCAAATTTATTGAATGCATCCAACATGTTCGCCCGCAGGTCCATAGCATCTTCGAAAAATTTAATACCCAGTCCAACAAAATTTGCCTCATCTCATGGAGGATCTCAACGCAATGGGTACCATTGCTTCCTAATGGTGGATGAATGATCCAAGTGGATATTTGTGGCCACCCACCTATTCCATTTGGACCCCCACCATCGGTTCTTTCAATTTTTCACTTTTAGCACAACTTACTATTTTTAGCAGTTTTTTGGGTCTTGAAATTCCAGAGCCGTTTTGGGGCCGTAATGATCCAGATGGATATTGGTGGCCACCCACCTATTTCAGTTGAAATTCCACCATCAACTCTTTCATTTTTTTAGTTTCAGCAAAACTTACTATTTTTAGCAGTTTTTTGGGTCATGAACTTCTCGAGCCGTTTTAAGGTCATAAACGATGTTTTTTTCGAAATACGGAAGCAACATCGGTCGAATGGACCGATGTTTCTCACAAAAAAAGTTGTTCTCATTGGATATATCTTTCTAATGAGGTATGGTGCGCGTCAAATAGAGATCGTATGCCAAATTTATGTCCCCGGGAAGTTGAAACACCAATTTACCCAAACGGGGACCATAATTTTGGCGCTTCATCTCCTAGGGTTAGGTTTTTGGATGTTTAGTGTTTTCCATTGTTTCTCAATAATAAATAGGCCCTTGAGCCTCATTGTAACACATTTCAAAGGCCTATAGCTGCCACATCTCTTCTCAGAGATAGTCTACCAGCTCCCTAGCTATTATTTCCATTATGTCTATAAGCATAATTATGTTATTTGATATTAATGAAATGAAGTATTATTTCTACTACATCTCTGTGTTAATGTCTATTTATGTATTTAATTGCGTTCCTTCATAAATCTAGATCACAGACGCTCCTGGAAGGCAAGCAAGTTCGAAATTATCACCTTTAGGATGCAATTTTATGCCACCTGGGACACCTATGTGTTCCTTTAAGAAAGTGTGCCAAGATAATTTGGGAAGTGCACTATAGTCGGGTTTCTAGACATTTTAGGGTAGAGAAAAAAGTGGCAGTACTATAAAAGTATTTTTAGTGGCTAAATCTTCGACAAGATGTTGGGAAATAAACCAAATCCTATAATGCTTTCGTCATTTCCAAATTGACCATCAAGAAGCAAGGCCTATATACACCTTTTCCTACTCCTAGTCGACCTTAGGAAACCATATCCATCGATTACATGTCAGGCCTTCCTTCTACTAAGCATGGAAACGACTGTGTTTTCATGGTCATCGACAATTCTCTAAGACGACCATTCGGGTGGCCTAGAAGAAGAGTATCACAATAGAATCCATTGCTAAACTCTTCTTTGAACAAGTTTGGGTGCACTTTGGGATCCCACGATCCATTATCTTAGATCGGGACAACAAGTACCTAAGTAAATTTTTTTCAAGTCTCTGGTCGAATTTGGATACCAAGCTCACTAAGTCCACGGGCTTCCACCCCCAAAATAATTTCCAAACAGACGTCTTCAACATGATTATCGTGCACAATATTTGCATGTAAAACTTGAAGCATCCTTGTACATGGGATGAAAGCCTTCCCTATGTCCAGCATAACTACAATTGAGCTCTCCATAGCTCAAATGGCCACAAACCCTTTCAAGTGGGATTAGGATTCTAGCCACTATGCCCCATTGATGTGGTTATACAATTTGCAGCTACTCAGGCAAATTTAGCTCATGTCTAATCCTACGCTGACAAGATAAAAAATTTCATTTAGCACATTCAACATGTCCTCCATTAGGTCTATGACATATGCGAAAGAGCCAATGCTAAGTACAAGCAGCGACATGATCAACATAGGGTGCCACACAAGTTCCATATGGCCGACAAATTTTGGCTACATTTGCAGAAGGAGTGCCTCATTGGACCCCACCGCAAGCTTCACCCACTCTAATCTGAGTCATACGCTATCACCAAGGCTATAGAGGACAATGCCTTTGAGCTCAACATTCCACCATTCCTTGGCCTGCACCCAATGTTCAATGTGGACTGCCTTCGGCCATACTTTCACCCATTACTAGACATATCTAACATTGCAAAACAACTTACACCAATAGAGATGAACACCGCCTGCATGGAACATACCATAACTGATCAGATCATGGACACACAAATCAATAACACTCGCCAGTAGAAGATCCAACTGTATCAGGTTGTCAAATCTAGCCATCTCTTGCACCAAGGCAAGTGGCTCACTAGGGACCAAGTTCAGCAGAATATTCGCCATCTCATGGAGGCACTCAATGCAATGGGGACCATTACTTATTAAGGGTGGAAGATTGATCTAGGTGGATATTGGTGGCCACCCGCCTATTCCACTTGTACCCCCACCATTTTTCTTTCAATTTTTTAGTTTCCTTAATTGAAGCACAATTTGCTATTTTTGGCAGTTTTTCGAGTCCTAAAATTTTGGAGCCGTTTTGAGGGACTAAAATATGCTTTTAGGAAAAACAGAGAGACCAAAAATTTTGCATACTAGTTTTCATATTACGTTTTTTGCCTCCTCTTTGAGATCTTTGAAATTTGGTATTATGATAACCAAAAAGAGATCGTATTTTAAAGTTATGACCCTGGGAAGTTGACATCCCAACTTACCCCACTAGGGCCCAGAAGATTTTGGCAGTTCATCTCCTAGGGTTAGGTTTTTGGATGTTTAGGGTTTATCATTGTTTCTCAATGATAAAAAGTCCATCGAGCCTCATTGTAACACATTTCAAAGGCATATATCCGCCACATCTCTTCTCATAGATAAGCTACCATTGCCTGAGCTAGTTTATTTCCATTCTGTATGTAAACATATTTCAGTTCATTGATATTAATGAAATGAAGTTTTATTTATGTTTCACTTATGTGTTTATGTTTATATATGTACTCTATTTCATTCCTTCATAATTTTAGTTCATTGGTATCATAGCGTTATTCTCTTTCTTAGTTTTTCTTTGAATGTCCCCAAAGAGGTCAGGGTATAAGGAGTTAGGGCACGATCCAGTTTAACCTTTGCAAGACTAGCCTATAAAACCTTGATGTCCTCCCATGGCAGAAGAAAATAAAGACGAGGGAGCAAGAGATCCTTTCAAAATATTGATCGAGGAGGCCCTCAAGAAACCGAGGAACGCAATGATGTATAACTTTGCCCAAATCATTCGATGGCTACCCACAGGTGACACATCTTCATCCGACAGCCACTCTAGAGGCTCCAGGCCTTTTAAGGTACAAGTTAACTTTTACATTCCCATATTTGAAGGCCATATAGATATGGATGTTGTAGATAAATGGTTAAATCTTTTGGAAGGATATTTTTCAGTTCATGACTTTTCCAACCAAGAAAATATTACTTTTTCACTCCTCAAGGTTGCCCCCCATGTCAAGGACTGGTGGGAAACCTACTGTGAGAAAAAGGACGAGGATGAACCCTCACTGTTTTTAATTGCACCCACCTGGAATTATTTATGAGATGCCATCAAGGAACATTATTACCTTTTTGGTATCTATGGATATACATACATAAAGTGGACCACCTTGCGACAAGGAAGGGACTAGGATGTGTAAGAGTTCACAAAATGGTTTCCATGCCCTTTGCACAAAGTTTGGCAGCAAGTATTTTGAGCATCATTTTGTACTCAAGTACCGCGGTTTTTTGCATAAGTAAATCCTGGATGAAATGGAGTTCTTGGACATCTCCTCGCTCAGTGCCACCTATCGATATGTTGTCAAGATTGAGTAGAAGTTTAAATAGAAGAATTGGGACTTTAGATCTGTGAATCCAAAGTAAGGGAAAGGCGGCCCCAAACTACAAAACATAGGGAAAATCCAAGGTGGGGAAACCCAACACAACCCATCGAAGTCAAATTCAACCAACAATACCTCGAAGACAAAGAAGGAGAAGGGAAAGTGGTGTGAGTTCTATAAGAGATCCACTCACGACATGAGTGAGTGTCGAGCCAAGCATTCACTGGTGGCTGAGCTGAAGCCTTCCGAATCAAAAGCATGCTCCGAATCTGAGTCAAAACCTGATAAGGGGAATGAAAAGGGGAAGAAAATTATTTATGTAGAGCCCAATGCCATAATTGGCACCACCAAGATCCATAAAGATGAGCCTGAAGATACAGAGGAGGGGGAAAGCCTCTTCCACTCATAGATGTTGGTGAAGGGTTCTCCATTGCAGTTCATTATCGACAATGAGAGACAAAAGAACCTCATTTCAGTAGAATTTGTGAAGTATCTAGCCCTATTGACCACAACACATCTGCAGTCGTACACCATCAAGTGCCTTCACCAAGGATGAGATCTCCGCGTCAGCCAACAGTGTCACCTTCCCTACAGCATCATGCCCTTCACAGATGAGGTACTATGTGATGTTTCTCCTCTTGAATTTTGTGATGTATTATTAGGAAAATCATACCTATGGAAGCAATATGATGTGTATGAATATAAGCCTCGCATTGTTATTACTAATTTTGGAAATAATTTGTAGAGGATACCAAAAGTAGCACCGCCTACCACCATCACTCTAATCACTGTGAAGAAATGCAGAAAGACCATCTCTCAGACTTGGGAAATTTGTTTTCCTTATTATTCACCCTCGCAACTATAAGAAGATTGTGGCCACAGCCTCCAGATAGGGCTCCTTCGCATGGAAGAAAAAGATGGACAAGGTCGTGGAGGAGTACAAGGACATTTTCACCTCTCCCGTAGGGGTACCTCTACACTGTCAGGTCAAGCACTCCATCGATATGACCCTGATCGCGTCGCTACCCAATGGGTTGATGTATCGACATTATTTTTTGGAGAACGATGAGATCAAGAAGTAGATTCAGGATCTCCTGAAAAAATTGAAAACTAGGCCAAGTTCATCACCCTATGGGAACACAATCGTGTTGGTATAGAAAAAGGACGAGACCTAGAGACTTTGTATTGACTATAAGGCGTTGAACAAGATCACTGTCTGGAATAGGTATCTGATTCCATGGATTGATGACTTGTTTGACCAACTCAAGGGAGGGAAATATTTTATCAATATTGAATTGAAGTCTGGTTATCACCAGGTACCAATCGAACCCTCTAGTGTGTTTAAAACTACCTTCAAATCCAAGGAGGGCCTTTTTAAATGGCTGGTCATTACTTTAGAGTTGACGAATTCCCCTGCAACATTCATGATGTTGATGAACGGGATTTTGTAATCTTTCACCAACACATTCACGGTGGTCAATTTGGATGACATATTAATTTTCAACCATAGTTATGAAGAGCACCTCCACAACATTCAACAAGTCCTCCAAACAGTGAGGCAACACAATTTGTGTGCTAATTTGGATGAAATACAATTTTGGCATGACCCATGTTCAATATATGGGGTACATCATCGATAAGAAGGGTGTGCATGTGGACCCATCCAAGATAAAATTCATTTGGGATTAGCCAGCTGTAATCATTCTAACAGTGCTTTGCAACTTTCTGGGTCTTGCCAACTTCTACCATTTGTTCATTTTGGGCTTCTCTCATATCACTTTTCCTTTGATTCAAGTAACCAAGGAAGGGGATATAGAAAATTTATTTTGGTTTGAATCCCAACAGAAGGAATTTGTCGATTTGAAGCATCAACTCTGTTATGCACCAGTTTCACATTACCAAACCTGCAACAATCATTTGAGATCGAGAGAGATTCATCTGACAATGTTATTGGTGCATTTGTTACTCAAGAAGGGCATCCAGTGGAATACCATAGTAAGACACATTTAGACACAGTTCAAAATTATCCCACCTATGACAAAGGATGTATTCCATTTCATAGGTTTGCCGACAATGGAAGCATTACATTCTGGAGAAGGAAATGGTCGTCCACACAGACCATTGACCCCTAAAGTTCATACAGACACAAGCGAAGTTTCAAAATGATCACAATAAGAAATGTTCCACATACTGACAACAATTCCATCTAAAAATTAAGTACAAGAAGGGAAACACCAAAAATATTGTTGACTACCTCAACCGACTCTCGGTCATGGTGCTGACCATTGTGCTCGACTCTTGTAGGCATGAGTCTTCAGGGTGGCCGACTCTTTACGAGAGTGATCCAAAATTTGGAAACATATACCAAATGCTCCTGGAAGGCAAGAAAGCTCAAAATTATCACCTCTAGGATGAAATTTTATGTCACATGGAACACCTATGTCTTCCTTCAAGCGATCATGCCAAGATAATTTGGGAAGCACACTACATCCAGGTCGCCAGACATTTTGGAGTAGAGAAAATAGTGGTGGTACTGTAAAAGTATTTTTATTAGCCAAACCTTCGACAATATGTTGGGAAGTACATCAGATCCTGCAATGTATGTGTCATTTCCAAACTGACCACCAAAAAGAAAGGCCTATATACTCCTTTTCCTACTCCTATTCGACCTTGGGAATCCATATCCATGGGTTACATTTCGGGCCTTCCTTCTACTAAGCATGGAAACAACTATGTTTTCATGGTTGTCGACAGATTCTCTAAGATGGCCATTCTAGTGGCCTGCCAAAAGAGTATCATAGAAAAATCCACTGCTAAACTTTTCTTTTAACGATTTTTGGTGCACTTTGGGATACAACAGTCCATTATCTCAGATCAGGACAACAGGTACCAAAGTAAATTAAGGTCAAGTCTTTAGTCGATGTTGGATACCAAGCTCACTAATTCCATGGCTTTCCACCCTCAAATTTATGTCCAAATAGAGGTCGTCAATAGGATGATCATGCACATTATACGCATGTACAACTTGAAGAATCCTCGTACATGGGATGAAAGCCTTCCCTATGTCCAACACAGCTACAACCGAGCTCTCCATATCTCAATTGGCCACATACCCTTTCAGGTGGGATTGGGATTCTAGCCACTATGCCCCGTTGATGTGGTCATACCATTTGTAGCTACTAAGGCAGATTCAGCTCATGTCCAATCCGAAGCTGACAGGGAAAAATACTCCATTGAGTGCATTCAACATGTCCATCAAAAGGTCCATGACATATTGGTAAGAGCCAATGCTAAGTACAAGCAGCGACATGATCATCATCGGGTGCCACACAAAATTCCAGGTGGGCGACAAAGTTTTTCTACATTTGCAGAAGGAGCACTTTGCTAGAACCCACCGCAAGCTTCACCCTCTCCGATATGGGTCATACACCATCACCAAGGTTGTAGGATACAATGCCTTTGAGCTCAGCAATCCATCGTTCCTTGGCTTGCACCCAATGTTCAATGTGGACTGACTTCGGCCATACTTTCCACCATTATTGGAAACATATAACGTTGCAGAACAACTCACACAAATAGAGTTAAAATCCACCAACATGGAACAGGCCACAACTGATCGGATCATGGACACACAAATCAAGAACACTCACTAGTAAAAGATCCAACTGTATCGGGTCGTCAAAGCTGGCCAACTCCTGCACAAGGCAAGTGGATCAGAAGGGGGGAGGAATGATTTAGGTAGATATTGGTGGCCACCCACTTATTCCACTTGGACCCCAACCATTTTTTCTTTAATTTTTTCAGTTTCCTTAATGGTAGCATAATTTACTATTTTTGGTAGTTCTTTGGGTCCTAAACTTCCGAAGCCGTTTTGAGGGACTAACCAAAAATATACCACGTTGGTTCTCCTATTTTTATCTTTTACCTCCTCTTTCATATCTTCTAAATGAGTATTATGATAGCCAAACAGAGATCGTATGCCAAAGATACAACCCCGCAAAGTTGACGTCCCAACTTACCCCACTTGGGTCCACAATCTTTTGGCGCTTCATCTCCTAGGGTTAGGTTTTTATATGTTTAGGGTTTATCATTGTTTATCAATGATAAAAAGGCCACTAAGACTCAATTTCACACAGTTCAAAGGCATGTAGTCACCACATCTATTCTCGGAGATAAACTACCATCGCCCAAGCTAGTTTATTTCCATTCTATACGTAAGCATATTTCAGTTCTTTGATATTAATGAAATGAAGTTTTATTTTTGATGCACTTATGTGTTTATGTTTTTTTATGTATTATATTGAATTCCTACATAAGTTCATATCAGTGGTATCAAAGCGGTTTGCTCTTTTGTGGTTTTTCTTTGCATGTCCCCAATGAGGTCAAGGTATAAGGAGTTAGGGTTCAATTTGGTTGAACCATTGCAAGATTAGCCTAACAAACCTCGAAAACCTCCCATGGTGGAAGAAAAGAAATGCGAGGAAGCAAGATATCCTTTCAAAATATTGGTCGAGGAGGCCCTCGAGAAATAGAGGAACTGGATAGTGGATAACTTTTCCCAAATCCTTCGACGACTACCGACAGGCGACGCATATTCATCTGATAGCCACTCTAGAGGTGCTACGCCTTTTAAGGTATAAGTTAACTTTGACATTCCCATATTTGAAGGGCATATAGATATGAATGCAGTAGATA
Organism: Pinus albicaulis; assembly: GCA_034641835.2. Lineage (NCBI taxonomy): Eukaryota > Viridiplantae > Streptophyta > Pinopsida > Pinales > Pinaceae > Pinus > Pinus albicaulis. The sequence continues at coordinate 537,365,277 of CM076584.1, forward strand.
AATGCTTAAATCTATTGGAAGGATATTTTTCAGATCATGAATTTTCCAACCATAAAAAGATTAATTTTCCACTCCTTAAGGTCGCCCCCCATGTCAAGGACTGGTGGGAAACCTACTGTGAGAAAAATATGGACAAGGGGGAACCCTCACTATTGTCAACCGCACCCACTTGGAATTTTTTCTGAGATGCCATCAAGCAACCAAGATGTTCTGGAATTCACAAATGGTTTTCATGCCCTTCGCACGAAGTTGGGCATCAAGGATTCTGAGCATCATTTGGTACTCAAGTACCGCGGTTGTTTGCATAAGTACATAGAGGATGAAATGGAGTTCCTAGACATATCCTTGCTTGGTGTCTCCTATCGATATGCTTTCAAGATTGAGCAGAAGTTTAAAAAAAATAATCGAGACTTTGGATCTGTGAATCCGAAGTAAGGGAAAAGTGACCCCAAACCGCAGATCAAAGGGAAAAGCCAAGGCGGGGCAACCCAACACAATCCATCGAAGCCGCAAGAAAAGAACAACACCAGGAAGAAAAATAAGGACGATGGAAAGTGGAGTGAGTTCCATAAGAGCTGCACTCACAACATGAGTGAGTGTTGAGCTAAGCAGTCACTGGTGGCTGAGATGAAGCCTTCTGAATCAAATGCATGCTCAAACTCTGAGTTAGGACCCGATAAGGGGAATGACAAAGGGAAGTTGATTATTGATGTGGAGCCCAGTGCCACTATTGGCATCACCAAGATCTAGAAGGATGAGCCCAAGGATCCATAGGAGGGGGAGTGCCTCTTCAACTCACTGATGTGGGTGAAGGGTTCTCGGTTGCAATTCATTATCGATAGCGGGAGCCAAAAGAACCTCATTTCAGTAGAGGTTTTGAAGAGGCTAGGCCTAACAACAAAAGCACACCCATAGTGGTACATCGGGTGGCTTCACCAAGGACAAAATCTCTGCATAAGCCAGCAGTTTCGCCTTCCCTATAACATCAAGCCCTTCACGGATGAGGTACTGTGTGATGTTTCTCCTCTCAAATTTTGTGATGTATTATTAGGAAAACCATAGTTGTGGAAGCGGCATGATGTGTATGAATCTAAGCCTCGCACTATTATTATTACTTTGGGAAATAATTTGTAGAGGATACCGGAGGTAGCACCGCCTACCGCCATACCTCTGATCACTATGAAGCAATGTAGTAAGATCATCCCCCAGACTGAGAAATTTGTGTTCTTTCTGATTTTCCCTTAAGGCTAGAAGAATATTGTGGCCACGGCCTCTAGACAGGGCTCCTCCGCATGGCAGAAATATATGGACAAGGTCATGGAGGCGTACAAGGCCATTTTCACCTCTCCAGCAAGGGTACCTCTACACTCACAAGTCAAGCACTTTATTGATCTGACCACAGCCGCATCGCTACCCAATGGACCGATCTATCGACGTTCTATTCTGGAGAACGATGAGATAAATAAGCATATTCAAAAGCTCCTATAGAAAGGGAACTTTAGGCCAAGTCCACCACCGTGTGGGAGCTCGAGCGTGTTGGTACAGAAGAAGGATGTGACCTGCAAACTCTGTATTGAATATCAGGCACTGAAAAATATCACTGTCTGGAATAGGTATCTGATTCCACGGATTGATTACCTATTGGAACAAATCAAAGGGGGAAAATATTTTAGCAATACGACTTGAAATCCAGTTATCACCAGGTACCAATTGAACCCTCCGGTGTGTGGAATATTGCCTTCAAATCCAAGGAGAGCCTTTTTGAATTGTTTTTCATGCCGTTCGAGCTAACTAATTCCCCCGCAACCTTCATGAGTTTTATGGACGAAATTTTATGACCTTTCACCAACTTATTCATGGTGTTCAATTTGGATGACATCCTAATCTTCAGGCAGAGTTGGGAAGAGCACTTCCACCGCATTCGACAGGTCCTCCAAACACTTTTGCAACACAAGTTGTGTGGTAATTTGGAGAAATGCACTTTTGGCATGACCCAGTTTCAATATCTAGGGTACATCATCGATGAGTGGGGTGTGCTTGTGGACCCATCCAAGATACAGGTTATTTGGGATTGGCAAATCCTAACCAATCGAACAGATATTTGCAGCTTTCTGGGTCTTTCCAACTTCTACCGTTGGTTTATTTTGGGCTTCTATCATATCACTTGGCCTTTGAGTCAATTCACTAATGGAGGGGAAAAATCAAATTTCTTTTGGTTTGGATTCCAACAGAAGGCATTCGCCGATTTGAAGCATTGACTCTGATATGAACTAGTGCTCACATTACCAGACCTGCAGCAAACATTTGAGATCGAGAGAGATGCCTCTGAATTTATTGGTGCATTTATTACTCAGCAGGGGCATCTAGTGGCATATCACAGTGAGACGCTTTTAGACATAGTTCAAAAGTATCCCACCTATGAAAAAGATATGTATTCCATTTTGTAGGTTTTTTGACAATATAAGCATTACATTCTGGGAAGGAAATGGTAATCCACATAGACCACCAACCCCTATAATTCATATAGACACAAGTGAAGTTGCAGAATGATCGCAATAAGAAATGGTCCACATACCTGCAACAGTTCCATCTGAACATTAAGTACAAGAAGGGAAGCACCAACAATGGTTTAGACTACCTCAGCCAACCGTCGGTAATGGAGCTGACCATTGTGCTCAAATTTTGCGATCACGAGACTTCAGGGTGGACGACTCTTTATGAGAATGATCCAGAACTCGGAAACACATATCAAATGCTCTTGAAAGGCAAGAAAAGTTCCAAATTATCACCTCCAAGATGCACAATTATGCCACTTGAGAAACCTTTGTCTTCCTTCAAGCGAGCATGCTAAGATAATTTGGGAAGTGCGTTACAATCGGGTTGTTGGACATTTCAGGGTAGAGAAAATAATGGTAGTACTGCAAAAGCATTTTTATTGGTCGAACCTTTGACAAGATGTTGGGAATTACATCAGATCCTGCACTTAGTGTGCCATTTCCAAACTGACCATTAAGAATAAGGGCTTATATACTCCTTTGCCTACTCCTAGTTGACCTTGGGAATCCATCTCCATGGATTACATGTTGGGCCTTCCTTCTATTAAGCATGGCAACAACTGTGCTTTCGTGGTCATCGACAAATTCTCTAAGATGGATATTCTGGAAGCCTAAAAGAAGAGTATCATAATAGAATATATTTCTAAACTCTTCTTTGAATGAGTGTGGGTGCACTTTGGGATCCCTTAGTCCATTATCCCAGATCAGGACAACAGGTTCCTAAGTACATTTTGGTCAAGTCTTTGGTCGATGTTGCATACCAAGCTCACTAAGTCCACGACGTCCCACCCCCAAAATGATGGCCAAACAGAGGCCATCAATAGGATGATCGTGCACATTCTTCACATGTACAACTCAAAGCATCCTCATACATGGGATGAAAGCCTTCCCTGAGTACAAACTGTGACATGATCAACATCGGTTTCCACACAAGTTCAAGTTTGGCAACAAAGTTTGGCTACATTTTTCGAAGGTGCACCTCGTTGGACCCCACGACAAGCTTGGTCCACTCCGATATTGGCCATACACCATCACCAAGTCTGTAGGAGACAATGCCTTTGAGCTCAGCATTCCATCGTTCCTTGGCCTACACCCAGTGTTCAATGTGGACCGCTTTCAGCCATACTTTCCACCATTACTAAACACATCTGACATTACATAACAACTCACACCAGGCATTCTAAAGCCCACCAACATGGAACATGCCACAAATGATCGGATCAATAACACACAAATAAATAAATTTCGACATTAGATGATCCAAATTTGTTGGGTTTTCAAAATTTTCCAACTCCTACACCAAGGCAAGTGGCTCACTAGGGACCAAGTTAAGCAGAAGTGGCTCATGTAGGCACTCAACTCAATGGGGAACATTGCTTCCTAAGGGGGGAGGAATGATTCAGGTGGATATTCGTGGCCACTTGATTATTCCACTTGGACCCCCATCATTGTTTCTTTCATTTTTTTCAGTTTCCTTAATTGTAGCACAATTTACTATTTTTGGCGTTTTTCGGGTCCTAAACTTCTGAAGTTATTTTGAGGGACTAAAAGAATTTTTTAGGAAAAAATGAGACACTAGAATTTTTTGGCCTCCTATTTAAGTTCTTTGAAATGAGGTATTATGATAGCCAAACAGAGATCGTATGCAAAAGTTACGACCCCAGGAAATTGACGTCCCAACTTACCCCAACAGGGCCCATAATATTTTGGTGCTTCATCACCTAGGGTTAGGTTTTTGGATGTTTAGGGTTTCTCACTATTTTTCAATGATAAGAAGGCCACTGAGTCTCATTGTAACATAGTTCAAAGGCATGTAGCCACCACATCTCTTCTCATAGATAAGCTACCATCGCCCGAGCTAGTTTATTTCCATTCTATATGTAAGCATATTTTTGTTCTTTGATATTAACGAAAGGAAGTTTTATTTATGTTGCACTTTTGTTTTTATGTTTTTATATGTATTTTATTGCGTTATTGAATAAGTTCAAATCAATGGTATCAAAGCGGTATGCTCTTTTTCAGTTTTTCTTTGCATGTCCCCAACAAGATCATGGTCTAAGGAGTTAGGGCTAGATCTGATTGAACCTTGCAAGATCAGCCTCACAAACCACGATGTCCTCTCATGTTGGAAGATAATAAATATGAGGTAGCAGGAGATCCTTTCAAAATATTTCTCGAGGAGGCCCTTAAGAAACAAAGGAACGTTATGATGGATAAATTTTCCCAAATCCTTCGACCTCTACCCACATGCAACACATATTCATCTGGAAACCACTCTGGAGGTGCCACACCTTTTAAGGTATAAGTTAAATTTGACATTCCCATATTTGAAGGCCAGATAGATGCGGATGTTGTAGATAAATGGTTAAATATGTTGGAAGGATATTTTTTAGTTCATGACTTTTCCAACTGGGAAAATATTACTTTTTCACTCCTGAAGGTTGCCCCCCTTGTCAAGGACTGGGGGGAAATCTACTGTGAGAAAAAGGATGAGAGGGAAGCCTCACTATTCTCAGTTGTGCCCACTTGGAATTATTTCTGAGATACCATCAAGGAGCAGTGTTACCATGTTGGTAGCTATGAATACAAATACATAAAATGGACCAAGTTGTGTGTAATAATCCAAATGGAAAAGACAAGAATATTGAACATATATAACATTTCAATCAAGGAAATAACCAGAATGTAAGCACAAAATTGTAAGATGCTGGAAATGCTGGAATATAACATCAAGACATTAAAATATTAGTAGAAAGAGCTGAGCCATATCATTATGAATCAACAACAATGTAAGTACATAGTGCTCCAAAAGTAATGCACTCAATCCACAAGATGGATGAAATAAACTAATGAAAATTAGCACTGGAAAGTATAAATTGTTGCTGCTGGAAATTATTGCTGATCGGAAAAATATCTATGTGTGAGAGGTTTCTGGAGAGCTCAGAAATATCTTGTATTTTAACCACGGACTCTACTCGAAAAACCCAGAAAAACCTAGAAATGGTTTGGCTAGATTTTGAATTTGTACTTTTGGCCTTTTTTGGGTTGCACACTGCACCCCTGCTGGCTTAGTTACACACTCCCTGGAGATAATTGCTGATCTAGGGCTGAAAGAATGATATATATGCTACAATATCACCCACTCAACTCAATAACTAAAGGGCTAGTCCCTTCTCCCGATTCCCAAGCTCATAACTTGAGCTCTAGCTCCTCCACTGAATATGTAGCTACAACTGCTGGAAAATACTGCGATGTCTAGGAGGGTTGATGATGTAGCCTGCTAAAATATATGCTGAACCAAGGATGCTGAAGTGATCCCTGGAGTGAATGATTAATCCATCACAGGATTCCAAGCTAATTTTCTTGGGACTTCCTCTTCTCCTCAAACCCTCACTATAGAATTACGCATTTTTTGCAGGAAATGTTGTTGCATAAGAGAATCAGATGGATGGCCTAATGTCGGATATGAAAATGATATCCTGGAAGACTACAATGGATCCACAGTGTGAAGGTTTGATCCCTCCATAGGTTTCTCAACTGAAGTACTGAGAACAACCTTCCAACTCTCAAACCCAAGTTCAAGAATGCGTAATTCCTGTAGCTGCAAGTGAAGATAAGAGTGGTTGAATGTGGCACTGATTTTCGGATGATGAATGTTGCCCAAGAAAACCTTCCTAGAGTAAGCACTCGAAGTCCCCCATGGGTAAGGGTGGGATTCCCGCTCGGGAACACCCGGTGCTAAACAACACAACATACTTTGCTAAACATCTTAAGCGTGCAAAGAAATGTGTTACAACACTCAACAATAAAAATCCAGACTCCCTTCCTTTGCTGCCCTCATCTTCATTTTATGGTTGTGACCCTTCCCTAGCCTTGGCCCACCTCATAATTGTGCTGCACATGTGGCCAATAGCCTCCATAAATACTGTGATGTCCTCCATGATCTCCATCACTACTACAATTACTTCTCCACTTCCTCCATCATGTGTGCATTTAATGCACCACTTCCTCCATCATCTCTGTACTTTCTTTTCCACTATCTCCATCATCTTGCATTTATTCCTCCACTATCTCCATCATATTCCTCATTAATGCTCTATGACCTCCACTCTTTCTTCATTATTATCGTGCTCCACTACTCCATAATGCTACTACACTACTAAACTAACCCACATTCACATTATAAAAGTGGATTTTATTCATTTACTGGGTTTATGGGTCCCTCCACCCTTTTATTTACTTAACTAAATAAGAAAAGTAATAACTCTAATATTCCAATTAGCTGATGGAAAATTTGGAATATTACAGTCCTCCTCGCCAAAATGTTGCTTGTCCTCAAGCAACTGCAAAAGTGGATGCTACAGAAATCCATCTTCCTCCCAAGTGGCATCCTCATATGGAAGGTTTCCCCATTTTCTCCAATGCGTTATGAATGCTCAGCTCCCATTAGGGGAATTTTGAGGTCTAAAATAGGCCTCCTAAGGAAATTATAAAATAATAGTGGAAATAATAAAATAATATTTGATTACATCATCAAATTTTAGTGGGAAAAAAGAGAAAACTATTTTTTACTCGTATTTTGAACTTATCTCCCTAAGGTTTTACTCAAATTTCGAGTAGGAATACTCATTGGATGAAAAATTTAATTCCCCATCCAAGGGGTACCAATGTTGCATACTTTTGATGGACTTTTCTATAAGAAAAATTATAAATACATGAAAAATGTGATTGCAATCACATTTTTTCATGTATTTCTCATTTTTCGTGTAGCAGGGTCCATCAAAAGTATGCAACATGGGTACTCATTGGATTAGGAATTAATTTTGCATCCAACGAGTACTCTCGCTCGAAATTTTAGTAAACCCTTAGGGAGATAAGTTGAAAATACAAGTTGAAAAAGTAGTTTTATTATTTTTACTTTTTTACTCCAAAAATGGTGAATCATCCCCCATGTTTGACATCATCATCTTGAATCCTATTGGTTCTCATAAAGTTTATTTTTCTTGTACATTTTTCTAAGGAGGCCCATTTTAGACCTCAAAATTCCCCTAATGATAGCTGCCTCTCTAGCATGTCTAAAATGGCCTCCAGTTGTGTAGCTAGATGCCTCTCCTCATCAATGAGTCCCCAAGTGGCAACTATCAATTGTCCAAGAGCCTCTTCTCTGCATGAGATATGTGAAGTGTAGTGGTTCCTTCCCCAAGTGGAAACTATCAATTGTCCAAGAGCCTCTTCTCTGCATGAGATATGTGAAGTGTAGTGGTTCCTTCCCCAAGTGGAAAGCCCCAACTGATAAACTATCTCTTCAACCCATGCTACATGGAGTAAATTGTGTCTCTCTGTGTTCCAATCCTTGGCCCTGGTGGCCTTGCTTGCTCTAAGAATCATCTCAACACTGTAAAAAATAGGAAATAGAGACATATGGATTGACATGTGAAATGTCAAACTATATGTTTGGGCTCAACCTAGTCTCCTAAATTGAGTTCATTTAATTTTCAACCAGGGTTGGTAAACTGCTGAAGTGAGGTGCACTGTATGTGCCTAGGTGTTTGTTTCTTACTACGTTGTGTCTAGTGTTTTATGATGTTTTTGGTCTTTTTATGGTTTTATGTTCACAAGGGAAAGAACTAAATGTTGGTGGAAAGAAGCTATTGGTTAAAAACAGAGTGAAGCCTAATTTGTTGATGACAAATGACAAATGCAAATGAAAATACTGACACCGAACCAAACCTAAACTATGACTAAGGAAAATACAAAGCTTGATAATGACTTCAAGAAAATAAATCACAACATGAACTTAACTTGTCCAATTCTTTCATTAAAGGTATTTTGGAAGAGCTTGAGAAATGGGCAGCTAAGTATAAAAATTCTCCTAACTAAACAATTAAACAATCAACTTATAATGATACAACATCTTATCCATGATTAAAGGTTTGTTGAAGCATATTTGGAAGAGAACATTGGTAACATCATAAGATCTCTACTCTAAAACTAGCTCCTAATTCTATTCTACAACTTAGTTTAACATCACTAAACCTTACTCAAAAGTTATAGATTTCCTTTTAGAATAGTCTTGAGGAAAGGCTTGTTTGTGAAATGGTAAAAAGGTTGCAAAAGTACTCCAGGCCTTGGACTGATACTGTCTTCTGTCCGGATGATTATGAGTTAATATAGGTTTGGAACAAAAGAAGTTTTGTAAATAATGAAGGCCACGGTATTTAAGTTTAACAACTAATGTAAATTAATATGCAATGGATGACAACTAAATGTGGAATGTAAATACAGTGGGCTAAGCTAGAACTGAACTAGAGTGCTACTAGTCTACAATAAACAGTGCTAAACTAACAAGCCATTATCAAACTTAAAACGAAATAACAGAGCATGAATTGAATGCAATTTGACTCCGGAGTACTCTAACTAAGTTATCATGCAATTAATCTATGGGATTCTACAGCCTATTTCGTTCATCATGAATGGTTTTTTGGAAGAGCTTGTTAGAACAATCCTGGCTGTACAATTCAATGCATTTGAATGAAAACATGAAAACTGAAATCAATTACAATTAAAAACTAAGACATCACAGCTATTTCCTACCCATTGTTATGATATTTTGGAAAAGCTTTTTAAGAGTAAGATCAGCTATGCTACTTAGTGTAAATAAGCAACTGAAACCTTCAGTATCATAGTCATGCCTTAGTCATCATAATGATTTTTTGGAAGAGTTTACTAGAATAAGTTCAACTGTGATAATGAAAAAAAGAAATTGCAATTAAAATCTGTAACACTACAGCCATTTCTCATTCATTATAATGATCTTTTGGAAGAGTTTCTTAGAACAAGTATAGCTATAGTGACTAATGAAATTAACTATGAATGCAAACTTCAAAAACTTGAAAATGAACTAAGATACTTATCTAAATTACGAAAGTAAAGCCGCTCAGGAGGTAGGGGCCCTCTACCACCAGACGAAATCTAACTCAAGATCAACTCAACGCGTTCAAAGCAATGATGTCTTCTTCATTAAAGGAAAATAACTTAAAAACAGAGTATTCTCAGTCTTCAGAAATATAGCAGTCAATCCACGAAATCTAATCAAAATCTATAGCTTGTCTCTCGGTTTCCCAAGTACATTTATAACAAATCTTCATAACATAACTTGCAACAATACGGGGATCATTGTATTTTCATATCAAAATCATACTAGAACTCTAAAGATGGCAGCATAAAGGGACAAAGGACATCTGGACTGTCCTTGTCCTATTAGGAGTCTGCCTCCTTGTATGAGTTCCCACGTACAAAACCACGTCCAGAATTCAGTTCATTCTTCATGGTGAGCAAAAAACGTTGAGGACATGATGTGGAATACACCCATGTGTGGCTTTTCCTGAGAGGACACCTGGAACATGCTTGAACGTGAAGACAACTGCAGAATTGGTGGTTAGCTACGGAATGTCTGCATTCTGTAGCTAGTTTCAGTTCAAAATGCATTACAATGACAAAATCACAAAACTTAGCAAGTTAGCCATGATATTCATTCTTAAAGTAATTTTAACTAATTTCATTGATCATTTGGGCCTGGGATAACAATGGACAAAGGAAAATGGAGTGAAGTAAGATGAAAGAAATAACAATCTTGGGGCTCAACATACCCCCACTGCTGACTTCTTGCATGTCCTCATGCAACTTATTCCATAAACTCAGAGACTTCTGCAAGAACATCCAACCCTCTTCTTCTTCTTTGCCTGGAAGTTAAAGGTCTTCTGGGCTTCCTGATGACTAACTTGAACCTTAAATTGGTAAGTGCCCTGATTAAATTCTTGTTCCTCCTTTTCAACTTTTCATTAGCCTTTTCCACTTTGTCCATTTGTAGAGACAGGGTTGAGTTCATACTGGTTTTGAGTTTGACTTGTTCCTTCAGAATATCATTCTCAGTTCTGATGTGTCTATTAAGTACTTCCAGCTCGTACCTATCTCTTCTTAACACATCTATTTTGGACAATGGAGGACTAGGGGTTCTATCTCTACTCTCTGAAGCTTTCCTTTCCAATGTTTCAACATAGTTATAAATTTCTTGCTGTGCAGGGTCAATTTCAGGGGCTTCTTCATCAAAATCTTCTTCAACATCTTCTTCAATAGATATTTCCTCATCTTCTATGTTTATCACCCCGGTTTGTTTGATCTGTGTTTTCCTTAGCTTCCCCCTGAGTCTATGGCTTCTTCTCGGCTGGGATGGTCCCTCTCCTTTTTCTGTGGCAAACTTTCTGATTACCCTCTCTTCCTTAAGTTGTCTCTTAATCTGGGTCAACTTCTCAGGATTATTTCTTCACTGCTATCTTGAATTTCTTTATCAGTTTCAATTTTAGAGGCTCTCCATTTTCTGCTTCTTTTTGTAGGCTGATGTTCAGGTGAAGGCTCTTTTGGTTCCTCAAAGTGATTTCTCACCAAGAAATTATCCCAAGTATCTTTTGTTTTGGCTAAATGGTGTTCAATTAGAATCTTAACCAAGCCATGATGGTATAGAGTTGTTTCTAGGAATTGGACTCTCCTCTGAACACTTGAAGCCATCTTTTTTAAACTTTGAAGCAAGAAATAGGGAAAATTAAGCTCTTCTTCTAGAAAATGCATTATCAACCTAATATGGTAAACATAAAAAGTACCATATCTACCTTCACAAGTGATAAATTTTTGTAGAATAAGCAATATGTTTCTCCATTTATTCTTTAATGCAGAGCTTGGAATTCCCTTTTTAAACACAGTGACATCCATACCTGGTGATTTGAGGATTTTCTTCCATGATTCATTATGAAATTCTTTGTTCTTAAACCATCTTTCTCCATGTCTAAGCAATCATGTTGCTTCTGCAATAAAAACCTCTGTGACAGTGAATTTAACATCTCCAACTTCAACCTCGACTCCTTTGAATGGCCTTGCAAATGTTTTAGTAACTTCTTTGTGGAAGCCATTAAATTTCTCAAGGAATTGTAGCCATCCTGCCTGTTGCAACATTTCTCTGCTTTGAGGGTATCCTTCCAGGTATTTTGTGCCCACTGGTTCAGTTCTCACGATGAGGCCCATAGTTTCTTCTTCAATCTTCGGATTAGTACTCTTTCTGCTCACGGAGACAATGACTTCAACCGTCAAACTGATATTCCTCTGCTTCACGGTGATAGTGCTTCAATATTCAAACTGATATACCTCTGCTTCACGGTGATAGTGGCTTCAAATTTCAAACTGATATACCTCTGCTTCACAGTGACAGTGGCTTCAACTTTCAAGCTAATATACCTCTACTCACGGTGATAGAGATACCTCTGTTTTACAGAATTAAATGATGAAGGGTTGGCTACGGGATGGAGTAATAGGGAGTGGTTACGGAACGAGTTAATGAAGTGAGGTGAAGAAAACAAATCAATGAGTGAAAACACTGCAGATATTTTTTTACAACGGATTAAAAAATCATCATTAAATGATTTGGCTGGGTGACGTAAGAAAATCAAACACTTCAGCCTTTTAACCGCTTAAATGATGATCGGGTATAGAATTTGAAATGAAGGATTTTTATCCAAAGTTTTGCGGAGGGTATATTTGGCATGATCAATAAAAATAATCAAAACAACTTTTCAAATGATTCATAACTAGACTATACTAAAGTTTTTAATGAAATGCCATTATAATCAGAAATTTTTACCTTTTCTTTTCATCTGCTTTTTGTGGTCTTTGTATACTTTGTTCTCCTCTGGACACCATTACTTTGTGAGTCTTTATAATCCTTCTTGATTCTTCTTGTTCATGGATATACTGGATCATCTTGTTGTACTTCAAATGTCTGTTGATCAGTGCCTTCAGGATCTGTAGCTGCGGAATGACTGTCTGGCTGCAGAAAGTCTGATTAGCTGCAGAATGTTTGTTTAGCTGCAGAATGTACCTGTAGAGAATTTTAATCATGGAATGGAGTGGTTTGGAATATACATAGAATATTTTATGGAATGGGTGAAGATAGATGATGAAACATGGTATAATGGAATATGTATGAAGTGAATGATGGAATGGGATGGATTAAAATTTATGAAATGGAGTGGAAGAATATAAGAAATGGCCTGCAATCCATGACATGTGTTATTCATTTGCAGAAAAACATCAAACTTTAAATTTTGATATGGAAATGAGGTGGATGAAGTATGGAATGAGATGAATGAAATATGGAATGAAGTGAAGTATGAATGAATGAATGAAATGGAGTATGGATGGATAAGTAAATGGAATGAAATGAAATGAGATGGATCATAAGTGCAATGAATTTGAACTTATGATTTTGTAACAGCTGCTTGCAGAAACAAAATGGAAAAGTTAGAGTGTCAGAAAGACTCTGATTTTCACTCTATCTTTTCTGTATAAACATGCCAATTAGTGATTGTTTTTCATGTTTATACTTTATTTTATTTTATTTTATTTTTTATTTTTTAATTTTTTATTTTTTTTTCAAAAATTACTTCAGAAAATTCAATCAAGTTGATGAAGAAGAAATATTCTTCTTCATTAACTTCACATCACTGTTTTCCTAGAACTTCTTGACAAATTCTTCTCTTGAGAGTGGTTTGTGATACAACTTCAATCTATGACCATTCACAAGAAAAGTGACCTCTTCTTCATCTATTGTCCTGATTTTTACTGCTCCATTGTCAAAAATTTCAACAATTTCATATGGCCCAAGCCAATGTGTTTGAAATTTACCTTGAAAATCCTTGAATTTTGAATCAAACAAGAGAGCCCAGTCACCTTCTTTGAAATTCTTCTCTTTGATGTACTTGTCATGCCATCTAGTCCTTTGCTATTGGACTAAACTTGTTTTCTGAACTGCATCTTGTCTGATCTCATCCAATTCATTAATCTGCTCCAATCTATGCTTTTGTGCCTCCGTTAAATCAAGTCCTAGCTGAACTGACATTTTGAAAGTTTGAATCTGGAACTCTATGGGAAACAAAACTTTCTTTCCATAAACAAGTTCATAAGGAGTATGGCCTGTTGTGTTTCTCCATGTAGTTCTATAGGCCCACAAGGCTTCAGAAAGCCTATCTACCCAATCTCTTCTATGTAAATGAACAGTCTTTGTTAGGATTCCTTCAATGACCTTATTAGTAGATTCCACTTGACCATTTGCTTGTGGATGATAAGGAGTAGATTTTCTATGCCTGATTTTGTACCTCTCCATCATTTGCTCCACTAGCTTTGATGTAAATTGAGCTCCTTGATCTGTAACAATTTCCCTTGGGACACCAAAATGAGTAAAAAGATCCTCAAAAAGAAAAGTAACTACAGATGCTTCATTAGCAAAAAGTAATGGCTTGGCCTCTACCCATTTAGTAACATAATCAGTGCAAACTAATATATATCTCTTTTGTCTTGATGGAGGACTAATAGGTCCTACAAAATCCAAAGCCCATTTTTAAAAAGGTTCAATATGTACTTGAGGTTGTAATGGCATCTCACCTGAAGGAGAAGGTTTCCCTACCCTTTGGCAACTGTCACACCTTTTGACATACTCTTTAGCATATTTAAACAAGGATGGCCAATAATATCCTAAATGAAGGATCTTATAGGTTCTCCTCTTATCAGCAAAGTGTCTGCCACAAGGTTCATCATGACATGCTTTGAGAATCTCAGGCATCTCATCTTCCCGAACACATCTCCTAATGATCAAATTTGGTCCTGTCTTGTACAACTCATTAGCAACCCATGAATATTTTGCACTGTCATGAATGATTTTTCTTTTATCTCTTGCATTCATTATTGAAGGAAATTTTCCTGAAACTAAATAATTAGCAATGTAAGCAAACCAAGGAGTTTGAGTAGAAATTGCAAAAAGATATTCATCAGGAAATTGATCTTCAACTGGAGTGTCATCTTTGATGTTTTGGAGTCTAGATAGGAAATCAGCTACTGTATTTTGTTTTCCAGGCCTATCTAGAATGGTAATGTTGAATTCTTTTAAAAGCAATAACCATCTTATGACTCTGCCATTAGTAATTGATTTGTTCATTAAGTATCTAATTGCAGAATGATCAGTGTGAACAAAAGTTTCATAGCCTGTTATATAGTGTCCGAATTTGTTTATGGCATGAACAACAGCTAAAAACTCTTTTTCAGTTACAGTATAGTTTAACTCTGCAGGAGTCAAATTTTTACTGGTATAGTAGATGGCATAAGGAATCAGGTATTTTTGTCCCAATACTGCTCCTAGAGCTGTATCTGAGGCGTCTGTTGAAATATGAAAAGGTAACTTCCAGTTAGGTCCCCTTAAAATAGGTGCTTCAGAAATTTTTGTTTTCAGGGTCTCAAAGGCTAACTGGCAATCAAAATTCCATTTGAATTCACAATCTTTGGTAAGTAATTTGAAGAGTGGAGATGCTATCTTGGTGAAGTTTTCTATAAACCTCCGATAATATCCTGTAAATCCTAGAAAACTCCTAACATATTTTTGACAACTTGGAATATATAAGTTAGAGATGACTTCAACTTTTGACTCATCAACTCTAATCCCATCCCCTGAAATGTGATGTCCTAAAACAATTCCTTCAGTAAACATCATAAAACACTTCTCATGACTAAGTGAAAGATTTACTTCTTTACATCTTTTTAAAACTTTTTCCAAGTTTTCTAAGGCTTCTTCAAATGTGTTTCCATAAACTGTGAAATCATCCATATATACCTCTACACAATCATGTATTAGATCCGAAAAGATCCCTAATACTGCCCTTTGAAATGTTGCAGGTGCATTGCATAATCCAAATGGAAATACTCGGTAAGCATAGGTACCCCAAGGACAGGTAAATGTGGTTTTTTCTTGATCTTCAAGTGCTACTTGGATTTGGTTGTAACCACTAAACCCATCTAGGAATGAGAAGTACTTTTTTCCAGCTAATGTATCTAACACTTGATCTATGAAAGGTAAGGGAAAATGGTCTTTAAGAGTAGCTTTGTTTAATTCCTGGTAGTCAATACATACCCTCCATTTACCATTTTTCTTTGGGACAATTACCAAAGGAGAAACCCACTGACTATCTGAAATGGGATAGATGAAGTTGACATTTAACAATTTTTGCAATTCTTCTTTAACAATCTCCCTAAGATTTGGATTCATCCGTCTTTGAGGTTGTCTAATTGGTTTACAATTTTTCTCTATATAGATGTGATGAGTGCAAGTCTTGGGGCTTATCCCTTTCATGTCAGTGTACTCCCATGCATATGCAGAAGAATGTCTCTGTAATATCTTGACTAACTCTTCTTATTGATATTTTTCTAGGTTCTTGTTTATATTCAAAGTTTTGCCTGGAAATATCTCACTTGTAGAGCTGCCAAATTTATCCATAGAATGAAGAGACATATGTCTTGATGAAAAAAACTCAATGTTGGATCCCTCTTGAAATGGTTCATGTTTGTATTCTGAAGAGGATTCAAAGTTTTCTAGAGTATTCAGAATTTGATTATCTTCACTAATTTCTGAAATTGTGAAGAGAGGTTGTAAGTCTTCTTCATCCTCTATCCATTGAGTATCATCTAAATCTGTAATTTTCCTTGCCGGAGGATACAAAGTGAATTTCTTAGTTGAACTACCATCAGAGATGTACATATCACCGGATCTACAACTAATGAAAGCATCAGCTGTAGCTAACCAAGGTCTTCCTAATATAATTGGATGCCCTCCTAGATTATTCTTAGGAGTTAGGATCATGAAATCCACAGGGTACTCCCAAGAATCTAGGGACACCGGAATGTCTTCTATTACCCCATCAGGTTTGATCACAGATCTGTCTGCTAATTGTAATAATGTGGGTGTAAAGAGAAGATTAGGAAGTTTCATTTTATCCATGATTTGTCTACTCATGATATTGATTGCTGCTCCTAAATCAATGAGTGTGTTTTGGATTTCAATTCCATTGATGTGAATTTTGACAACTGGATTTCCTGGGTCAAGATACTTTGGAATAGCAATCTTGCCCATCATAATGTCCGCTATTTGTCCTACCAGTTGAATTTTCTTTGTTTCTCTTATTCTTTTTCTTGTTGTCTTCATACTCAACTCCTTTATTGTTTTGGCTAAAATTGGAATTTCCTTGATGGCTTGTAATAATGGAATTTTAATGCAAACATTTCTCAGCTCATCTAGGAAATCATAATTAGGCACCATAATTTTTTTTTCTACACCTCTATCAATTTGTAATATTTCTGGAAAGGGAGGTATAGAAGTAGATGTTGATGGCTGCTCTAATACAGGAGTTGAAATTATTTGATCTTTTTGCTTTAATTTTTCAGTGTTTGGGTCTTGAAAAGATGTATCTCCTTCAAGACTTTTATTCACCCAGTAGAGAATCTTCCTCAGAGTTATCTTGTTCTTGTATGATCAAAGAAGTTTTCCTCTTTTCAAGTATTCTTCCAGACCTAAGTTGAACATCACTAAGGTCTAAAGGAGTAATTAAATAAGTTGGAAACTGTTGGCCTTCTATCATGTATGTGTTCTGAGGATTTTTATTATTGGGGTTTGGTATGGGTTGAGAAGGTAACTGATTTGATTTTTGAGGAAATGGTAATGGAAGTGGTTGATTTTGATGTGGTAGGTTTTGATGATGTTGTTGAGGATTTTGTTGAAAATTTTGTTGAGGATTTTGAGGATAAAAATGTGGGTATGGTGGATAGGATGGTGAATACTGATTGTACTGAGAGTATCTTCCATAGGGATTTTGTGCCCCTTATGCCCAAGCTTGAGATTGATTTTGAAATTGAGGCCAAGGTTGCTGCCAAGAATTCCAAGGTGGAGGTTGGTTATACATTTGATCATGGAATCCTTGTGTTTGAAGTCCTTGCCAAGGCCTTCTAGAGACAAAATTGAGAGATTCTGTAAAATTTGTAGGAGTTTCCTCTTGAAAGACAGCTTTGAGACCGAGAAGAGAAGGAAAATTCTTGGTCTCATGTTTTTTAGAACAAATGACACGGGTCTCTACAACTTTTACATCCAAAGGACACTCTCTCAAAGCATGTTTCTTTCTATATTTGGGACAAAAGATTGCTAAGGCATCAGATTTAGCTTTTTGCTTGTTTTGTATCTTAAGAGTGTCTATTTGTTCACTAAGACTCCCTAAGATGTCAGATTTGAAATCATCAAGAATATGTCCTATTTCTGACCTACTTACTGTCCCAGAAGCAGACTTACTTGCCCTTGCAAGAGCAGGATCTCTTGGACCTTTTACAGTTTTAGATTTCCCTCTTGAAAGGTTGATACATAACTCATATATTTTAGGTAATGTGAGCTGATATATCTCCTTTTCCCATCATGTTAAGGATATCCAACCATTCATCCCTAATTTTTTTCAACAAAAGAGCTTTTAAGGTGTCTTGATCTAAGTTTTCCATTTTTGCTCTTTTGATGTTGTAATGAAATCTCTCCAACAAATCTTCCAAGTTTTCATCTTCTTTTTGTAACATCTTAAACACTTCTTCCTTATGATTGACCGGCATAGCTTGTTTCATGTCTTCCCATGTCCTAATAGAACTGTTGATCAAACTCATAAACCACTTCAATGCTGCTCCTTTCAATGTTGAATGAAATAGTTTAAGTTTTTGAGCATCTTGTAAGTAGTCATAAGTTCTACACAGGATTTCAAATTCAAATAGGAAGGTTTCAGGATCTTCATTTTTAAGTCCATAGAAGTTTGGAAGGACAGAGGGTGAAATATTTTTCATGGTTGTATTGGTTTGTTCATCTATTATAGGAAACCCAAAAGAGCTTCCCATTTCTCTTCTACCTCTTCCTCCTTCTGCACCTCTACCCCCTTCTCCTCTACCTCTACCTCTACCCCCTCCAAATAATGTGTGTTCTCGATTAAAGACTCCTCCTCCCCCTTCTTCTGCCATGGTTGATTCTCCTATGGAAGTGGAAAAGTTTGTGTCCCTAACAGGAGTCTTTGGATCTTCTTCTAAGGCAGGTTCAGTTGATGAAGTGGAAGGTTTCTCTAATGGAATATCTGATCTTAGGTCTTCTAGAAGTCTAGGATCAGTAAAGGATGGAATGTGGGTCTGAGTTGAAGGTGTACTAGCTCTTGGTCTAGGTGAAACAAGTGGTGTTCTAGGAATCAAACTTCTGTTTCTGCTGCTTATGAATCTACCCCTTGAGTCTCTCTCTCTACGCATATAATTTTTTTTGGGAGTTAAGAAACAAAGGTTACCTAGTTTTCACTTCCCCGGCAACGGCGCCAAAATGTTTGGGCTCAACCTAGTCTCCTAAATTGAGTTCATTTAATTGTCAACTAGGGTTGGTAAACTGCTGAAGTGAGGTGCACTGTATGTGCCTAGGTGTTTGTTTCTTACTGCGTTGTGTCTAGTGTTTTATGATGTTTTTGGTCTTTTTATGTTTTTATGTTCACAAGGGAAAGAAATAAATGTTGGTGGAAAGAAGCTACTGGTTAAAAACAGAGTGAAGCCTAATTTGTTGATGACAAATGACAAATGAAAATGCAAATACTGACACAAAACCAAACCTAAACTATGACTAAGCAGAATACAAAGCTTGATAATGACTTCAAGAAAATAAATCACAACATGAACTTAACTTGTCCAATTCTTTCATTAAAGGTATTTTGGAAGAGCTTGAGAAATGGGCAGCTAAGTATAAAAATTATCCTAACTAAACAATTAAACAATCAGCTTATAATGATACAACATCTTATCCATGATTAAAGGTTTGTTGAAGCATATTTGGAAGAGAACATTGGTAACATCATAAGATCTCTACTCTAAAACTAGCTCCTAATTCTATTCTGCAACTTAGTTTAACATCATAAACCTTACTCAAAAGTTATAGATTTCCTTTTAGAATAGTCTTGAGGAAAGGCTTGTTTGTGAAATGGTAAAAAGGTTGCAAAAGTACTCCAGGCCTTGGACTGATACTGTCTTCTGTCCGGATGATTATGAGTTAATATAGGTTTGGAACAAAAGAAGTTTTGTAAATAATGAAGGCCGTGGTATTTAAGTTTAACAACTAATGTAAATTAATATGCAATGGATGACAACTAAATGTGGAATGTAAATACAGTGGGCTAAGCTAGAACTGAACTAGAGTGCTACTAGTCTACAATAAATAGTGCTAAACTAACAAGCCATTATCAAACTTAAAACGAAATAACAGAGCATGAATTGAATGCAATTTGACTCCGAAGTACTCTAACTAAGTTATCATGCAATTAATCTATGGGATTCTACAGCCTATTTCGTTCATCATGAATGGTATTTTGGAAGAGCTTGTTAGAACAATCCTGGATGTACAATTCAATGCATTTGAATGCAAACATGAAAACTGAAAGCAATTACCATTAAAAACTAAGACATCACAGCTATTTCCTACCCATTGTTATGATATTTTGGAAGAGCTTTTTAAGAGTAAGATCAGCTATGCTACTTAGTGTAAACAAGAAACTGAAACCTTCAGTATCACATTCATGCCTTAGTCATCATAATGATTTTTTGGAAGAGTTTACTAGAATAAGTTCAATTGTGATAATGAACAAAAGAAATTGCAATTAAAATCTATAACACTACAGCCATTTCTCATTCATTATAATGATCTTTTGGAAGAGTTTCTTAGAACAAGTATAGCTATAGTGACTAATGAAATTAACTATGAACTCAAACTTCAAAAATGTGAAAACAAACTAAGATACTTATCTAAATTATGAAAGTAAAGCCGTGCAGGAGGCAGGGGCCCTCTACCACCAGGCGAAATCTAACTCAAAATCAACTCAACGCATTCAAAGAAATGTTGTCTTCTTCATTAAAGGAAAATAACTTAAAACAGAGTATTCTCGGTCTTCAAAAATATAGCAGTCAATCCCTAAAATCTAAGTAAAATCTAGAGCTAGCCTCTCGGTTTCCCGAGTGCATTTATATCAAATATTCATAACAGAACTTGCAACAATACGGGGATCATTGTCTTTTCAGATCAAAATCGTACTAGAAATCTAAAGATGGCAGTGTAGAGGGAAAAAGGACATCTCGACTGTCCTAGTCCTATTAGGAGTCTGCCTCTTTGAATGAGTTCCCACGTACCAAAACCACGTCCAGAATTCGGTTCATTCTTCATGGTAAGCAACGAACGATGAGGACATGATGTGGAATATACCCATGTGTGGCTTTTCCTGAGAGGACACCTGGAACATACTTGAACGTGAAGACAGCTGGAGAATTGGTGGTTAGCTATGGAATGTCTGCATTCTGTAGCTAGTTTCGGTTCAAAATGGATTACAATGACAAAATCACAAAACTTAGTAAGTTAGCCATGTTATTCATTCTAAAAGTAATTTTAACTAATTTCATTGATCATTTGGGCCTGGGATAACAATGGACAAAGGAAAATGGAGTGAAGTAAGATGAAAGAAAGAACAATCTTGGGGCTCAACACTATACTCTCCCAATAGTAGCCACCGCAAAAATGCCTCTTGCTACCATACCACGTCATCATCATACCAAGGATGGTAGCCATACTCTCTCAATAGAATCCACTGCAGCAATGCCTCTTGCTACCACATCACTTCATCATGCCAAGTATAAAACGGTGACATCCCAATTGACATGTGGAATATCATATGGTGGCCATACTCTCCCAAGATTAACCAGTGTAGCCATGCCTCCAGCTGCTGCACCTCATCACTACTGTGCAAGGTAGGAAACGGTGATATGCCAATGGACATATAAAATGAAATTTCTTGGCCATACTCTCCCAAGAGTAGCCTGCGCAACCATGCCTCCTGCTGCTGCATCACCTCAGTACTGTGCAAGGCATGGAACATACCAATATAGAATTTCGAGTGGTAACCATACTCACCCAAGAGCAGCCAGTGCATCCATGCTTCCTGTTGCCCTGTGTCATACATCTGCAAGTAGATTTTCAACCACTTGCTCACCATCTCCATCCATCCATCCAACTATGGGTGATGACACACATGATGCACTAGCTCAGTATCCACACAATTTAGAAGCTCCTGCCAAAAACTGCTCATACAATAATTGTCCCCGTCATTATTTAAGGCCTTGGGAATACCATGAAGCATTAAGACATCTCCGAAAGATAATCTGGTCACGGGTGAAGAGATGTACTATGTGAAAATGTCGAAGTAATTTTCATACCTCGACAGCGACAATACCATCCTCCATAATCTGATGACAATATTTTCACTCCATGATATGTCGAAGTGCACCCTCCTTGAGGTCTCTCCATGAAAACCTCTCACCAATGGCCTGGTAGAACCTATGAGGTTATGAATATGCTACATGCAGAAAATTCTCCTTGAGCTATGAGGTGCTCATCAAGAAGGCTTTGTCCTGATAATGAAAGATGTTATCCATCACATGATGTCTACTATCTTCCATCTGCCCTACCAATGCTTCATAATTGAAGTAGTCATCGGAATGCTCAAATCATCATTGCTCCTCAATGACAACATTGTTGATCTCCATGATAGTTCATATGTTGTCTCATGGCCCTCTCCATACACAATGCTAAACTTATAGTCCTGCATTGTACTAATCCACTGTTGCTGCCTCTTCTGCCGCTACTGCTCCTCATCAAGAAGATGCAGAAGAGTATGGTGGTTGGTCTTTACCCAAAATCTAGTACCAATAAAAAATTTCTATAATTTGACCACTACATGCATAATGGCCAATATCTCTTTGTCATAAATAGAATACGATGGCTCATGCGACATTAAATTCTAGTTCTCGAAATTTATTGTATAGATTCCCTGCATTAGGACTATGCTAATCCCATCCTCAGAAACTCCACACTCCAACACAAAGTTTTGTGTGTAGCTCAACAATTTCAAACTGAGATAGCTATACATATTCTCCTTGAACCAATGAAGGGTCCTCTACGTAGTGATATTCTATTGCTCCAAATCAGCAATGTGCTCTAACCCTTGGTCATGCAATTGCCCTGATGGCATGAACCCACAAATCTCAATCTGATGTGTTGAAATAATATGGGGTGGAAATGTTTGCATACCTCAGCTAATGCTTCGGAACATCTTGCAAAGCTACAAGATTTTCTCCAACCAGTGCAATTGCTTCTCCAACTGCTGGTGATGGTAATGGCTACTGCTGCACCAGCGTTGGTATCTTCTTCCTCTTCCTCATGAACCTCCTGAATCATGTATGAGACTCTCAATTTTGAATGCTCGGGACCATCTTGCAAATATGCAAGTTCTCCTCCCACCGATGTAAGTACCTCTACTGCATCTGGTGGTGGTGGTAGTTGCTCTCCTCCTGGTGTATCAGTGCTGAAATCTTCCTTTTGATCCTCATATACTTCGTTATCAATGTCGAAAAATGTCTCAATGGAAAGTGCCTCTGGTTTTCTTCTGTCAAACCTCATACCAACCTTTGAGTGGACTTTGCATACGCAGTCACTCTTGCATGTTTTAATCTGCCAAACCACCAGTCATTTGCTTCACCCTCAAGGTGTAGCATTGCAATCTGAATAGCCTCTGCTTCCGCTACTTGGTGTAGCTATAATAATGCATCTAAATTCTCCATCCAAGATTTTTCCATGCTTTTGGATGACCCATCAAATGTAGACAGAAAGAATCTATTTTGCATATGCCCTCTTCTTCTATTGCTGTTGTGGGGTTTTTTATTTTCTTTGGTCTGGAAAAACTGCTGGAAAGTAAGATTCTCTTTAAATGCTCTAGATTGAAATTTGTACACTACAAGATAATCACTCAGAGTCTCATGCTCCAAATATCCTCCATCTCCATGCCATTCATTTCCTTATGTAAGGAAAGTGGGCATAGTAGGGGGTTGTAGAACTTTCTGCACTGTTGGTTGCTTATACTGCTAATAGGAAGTGCTACGACCTTCTCTATTCTTAAACCCTCTTGAGGTTTCCTTTTGAATTTCCCTTCTCATTTATTTGATCTCCATGGTGAGATCCTGCATAGATCTGAAGAGAAGTGTGGAAAAACTCAATCCTTCCGACATTGAAGACTTTTTTTTTTATGCTTCTTCTTCTTATTCCTCTGATGTCATGAAATTCCCACAAGATGAGCCAAATATCATGCTCCGATACCATTGTAATATTCAAAAATGGAAAATACATGAATATAGAACATATATAACATTTCAATCAAGGCAATAACCAGAATGTAAGAACAAAACTGTAAGATGGTGGAAATGCTAGAATATAACATCAATACATTAAAATATTAGCAAAAAGAGTTAAGCCATATCATTATACATAAAAAAAAATGTAAGTACACAATGCTCCAAAATGAATGCACTCAAGCCACAAGATAGCTGAAATACACTAATGAAACTTAGCACTGGAAAGTATAAATTGTTGCTACTAGAAACTTTTGTTGCTGGGAATAATATCTATTTTTGATAGGCTGTTGGAGTGCTCATAAATTCTGGTATTTTAACCATGGACTCTACTTGAACAACCCAGAAGAACCCAGAATTGGTTTGGCTAGATTTTGACTTTGGATTTTTGTCCCTGTTTGGGTTGCACAATGTACCCCTGCTGGCTGAGTTACGCACTCCCTAGAGACAAATGCTGATATGGGGTTGAAACAATGATATATCTACTACAATAGCACCCACTCAACTCAATAACTAAAGGGCTGGTCCCTTCTCCCGATTCCCAAGCTCAGAACTTGAGTTCTAGCTCCTCCATTGAATATGTAGTTGTTGCATGCACAACTGCTAGAAAATATTGCGTTGTCTAGGAGGGTTGATGATGTAGCCTGCTGAAAGATAATACAATGTTGATCCCAAGCTTCTGAAGTGATCCCCTGAGTGACGTATTAATCCCTCATAGGATTCCAAGCTGAGTTTCTTGGAACTTCCTCTTCTCCTCAAACCCTCATTGTAGAATTACGCAATTTCTGCAGGAAATGTTGTTGCATAGGAGAATCAGATGGATGGCTTGATGCTAGATATGAAAATGATCTCCCAAAATATTGCAATGGATCCATGGTGTGAAGGGATTTTCCCTCCATATGTTTCTTAGATGAAGTACTAAGAACAACCTTCCAACTCTCAAACCCAAGTTCAGGAGTGTGTAATTCATGTAGCTAGAAGTGCAGATGAGAGTGGTTGAATGTGGCACTGATTTCCGTATGATGAATGTTGCCCAAGAAAACATTCCCAAAGTAGACACTTGAAGTTCCCCGTGGGTAAGGGTGGGATTCTCGCTTGGGAACACCCGGTGCTAAACATCACATCAGACTTAGCTAAACAGTTGAAGCGTGCAAAGAAATGTCTTACGACACAACAATAAAAATCCAGACTCCCTTACTTTGCTACCCTCATCTTCCTTTTATGGTTGTGAGCCTTCCCTAGCCTTGGCCCACCTCATAAATGTGCTGCACATGTGGCCACCAGCCTCCATAAAATACTGTGATGTCCTCCATGATCTCCATCACTACTGCAATTACTTCTCCACTTCCTCCATCATGTGTGCATTTCATGCACCACTTCCTCCATCATCTTTGCAATTGCTTCTCCACTATCTCCATCATCTTCCTCATTAATTCTCTATGACCTCCACTCTTTCTTCATTATTATGCTGCTCCACTACTCCATAATGCTACTCCACTACTCAACTAACCCACATTCACACAATAGAAGTGGATTTTATTAATCTACTAGGTTTATGGGTCCCTCCACCATTTTATTTACTTAACTAAATAAGAAAAGTAAGAACTCTAATATTCCAATTAGCTGATGGAAAATTTGGAATATTACATTGTGGCAGGGAAGGGACCAACATGTGTCAGAGTTCACAATTTTTTTTCATGCCCTTTGCAATATGCTGGAAATCAAGGATTTTGAGCATCATTTGGTACTCATGTGCCGTGATTGTTTGCATAAGTATATCTAGGATGAAATGGAGTTACTAGACATCTGCTCTCTCGGTGCCACCTATCAATATGTTGTCAATATCGAGTTGAAGTTTAAACAGAAGAAGCAAGACTTTGGATCTGTGAATTTGAAGCAAAGAAAAGGCTCCCCCAGACTGCAGAATAAAGGGAAAATCCAAGGTGGTGCGACCCAGGACAACCCATCAAAGCCACAAGTAAATAACAACACCACGAATAAAAGAAGGACACAGGAAATTGGTGTGAGTTCTGTAAGAGCTCCACTCACAACACGAGTTAGTTTCGAGCCAAGAAGTCATTGGTGGCCAAGCTAAAGGCTTCTGAATAAAATGCATGCCCCGACTCTGAGTCAAAACCCGATAAGGGGAATGAAAAATGGAAGCAGATTATTAATTCGGAGAATAATGATACCATTTCCACCACTAAGATCCAGAAGGATGAGCCCAAATATACACAGGAGAGGGAGCGCCTCTTCCACTCACAGATGTGGGTGAATGGTTCTTCGCTACAGTTCATTGTTAATAGTGGGAGCCAAAAGAACCTCATTTCAATATAGGCTTCACCAAGGATGAGATCTCTACGTCAGCCAGCAGTGCCGCCTTCCATACATCATCAAGCACTTCACGGATGAGGTACTGTGTGATGTTGATCCTCTCGAATTTTGTGATATATTATTAGGAAAAACATACTTGTGGAAGTGACATGTTGTGTATGAATCTAGGATTTGCACTCTTATTATTTCTTTGGCAAATAAGTTGTATAGGATACCAAAGGTAACACTGCCTACCGCCATCTCTCTGATCATTGCAAAGAAATGTAGTAAGATCATCTCCTGTACCGAGAAATTTTTTTCCTTATGATTCACCCTTAGGGCCAGAATTTTGTGGCCACACCCTCCATACAGGGCTCCTTCGCACGGCAGCAATAAATGGACAAGGTCATGGAAGAGTACAAGGAAATTTTCACCTCTCCTGCAGGGATACCTCTAAACTATTAGGTCAATCACTCCATCGATCTGACCCCAGTCATGTTGCTACCAAATGGGTCGATCTATCGACGTTTTGTTCTAGAGAACGATGAGATCAAGAGACAGATTCAGGATCTCCTATATAAAGGGAACATTAGGCCAAATCCATCATCTATGGGAGCCTGATCATGTTGGAAAAGAAGAAATATGAGACCTGGAGACTATGTATTGACTATCGATAGCTGAACAAGATCAATGTATGGAATAGGTATCTGATTCCACAGATTGAAGACCTGCTGGATCAACTCAATGGGGGGGAAATATTTTAGTAAGATTGACTTAAATTTTGGTTCTCCGCAGGTACCAATTGAACCCTATGGTGTGTGGAAGGTTGTCGTCAAATCTAAGGAGGGCCTTTTTGAATGGTTGGTCATGCCTTTCAGGTTGACGAATTCCCCCACAACCTTCATGATTCTTATGGATGACATTTTATGACCTTTCACCAACACATTCTTGGTGGTGTATTTGCATGACATCCTAATATTCAGCTAGAGTTGGGAAGAGAACCTCCACCACATTCGACAGGTCCTCCAAACACTGCAGCAACACAAGTTGTGTGCTAATTTGGAGAAATGCACTTTTAGAATGACCCAGGTTCAATATCTGGGGTACATCATCGATGAGCGGGGTGTGCATGTGGACCCAACCAAGATACAAGTCATTTAGAATTGGCCAACCCCAACCACTCTAACAAATCTCTGCAGCATTATGGGTCTTGCTAAATTCTACCGCAAGTATGTGGTTGGCTTCTCTCATATAACTTTACCTTTGAGTTAAGTCACCAAGGGGGGGGGGGGAACGCAAAGTTATTTTTGTATGTATCCCAACAGAAGGAATTCTCCGATTTGAAGCATTGACTCTACTATGCACCAGTACTCATATTACCAGACCTGTAGCAACCGTTTGAGATCGAGACAGATAGCTTTGACTATGTTATTGGTGCAGTTCTTACTCAGCAGAGGAATCTAGTGGCATATCACAATGAGACACTTTCAAACATAGTTTTAAAGTATCCCACCTATTACAAAGAGATTTATTCCATTGTGCAGGCCTGTCGAAAATGGAAGAATTACATTTTGGTGAAGGAAACATTCATCCACACAAACTACTGATCGATACAGTTCATACTGACAAAAGGGAAGTTTTAGA
Organism: Pinus albicaulis; assembly: GCA_034641835.2. Taxonomy (NCBI): domain Eukaryota; kingdom Viridiplantae; phylum Streptophyta; class Pinopsida; order Pinales; family Pinaceae; genus Pinus; species Pinus albicaulis. Next base: position 537,392,927 of record CM076584.1, read on the forward strand.
ATGATCGTCATTAGAAATGGTCCACATACTTGCAACAGTTGCATCTAAACATTAAGTACAAGAAGGGAAACACCAAAAATGTTGCATATAATTTGGGAAACACACTACAGTACTGCCAAAGTATTTTTATTGGTTGAACCTTCGATAAGATGTTTGGAAGTACATTAGATCCTAAACTACCTACACCATTACCAAACCAACCATCAAGAAGCAAGGCCAATATACTCCTCTGCCTACTCCTACTCGACCTTGGGAATCAACCTCCATGGATTACATGTTAGGCCTTCCTTCTACTATGCATGGCAACGACTGTGTTTTTGTGGTCATCAACATATTCTCTAAGATGTCCATTATGGCGGCCTGCAAGAAGAGTATCACAGCAGAAGCCACTGCTAAACTCTTATTTGAATGAGTGTGGGTGCACTTTTGGATCTCCAAGTCCATTATCTCAGATCAGGACAACATGATCCAAAGTATATTTTTGGAAAATCTCTGGTCGATGTTGGATACCAAGCTCACTAATTCCATGACTTTCCACCCACAAACTGATTTCCAAACATAGGTTGTCAACAGGATGTTCATACACATTCTTCAAATGGACAACGTGACACATCCTCATACATGGGATGAAATCCTTCCCTATGTCTAGCACAGCTATAACCAATCTCCCTATAGCTCAACCGACCACAGCCCCTTTCAGGTTAGATTGGGATTCCAGCCACTATGCCCCATTAATGTGGCCATACCATTTGTAGCTACTCGAGAAGATTCAACTCATGTTCAGTCCGAAGCTGACAGGGAAAACATCTTCATTGAGTGCATTCATCACAACCGCTAGGGCTTGATCTGGTTGAACCTTTGCAAGCTCAACCTCACAAACCCTGATAGCCTCCCATGGCGGAAGAAGAAATATGAGGGAGCAGGAGATCCTTTCAAAATATTTCTCTAGGAGGCCCTCGAGAAATAGAGGAACATGATGAAGGATAACTTTTCCCAAGTAATTCGACAGTTACCCACAGGTGACACATCTTCATCTGTCAGCCACTCTGGATGCGCCATGCCTTTTAAGGTACAAGTTATGTAATATTCCCAATTGGGAAATGCAGCAATTATAAACAGTTATGTAGAGAAATAACTCAGATCATCTAAGTAAGAGTAGGAGGACAATACGGAGGCTCTTAAATTACATTTACAACAGAAAAATATATTCACAAGAGAGCCCATGAGATGTACAACGGGAAATAGAAGACTTTTATGGAAGAAAATCCTCAAAAAGAGGTGCTACAACCATGTATTAAGAATGAAAAGAGCTTGACATCGTTATTTTATTGGATGCAACTGTTGTAGATTAAAATTTAGATCTAGAGCAGATCTGTGTATAAAAATTTAGATCTATATCAGATCCATACACTAGATAGGCTCTTCTTCAATTCCCCCTTGGGGTTTTCAGCAAATCATGAAGTACAAGGAATAGATTTGAGATCTAATGCAACAAATCTACAGAAATATTCAGAAATTCATGAACATACAGATCTGATCTGAAATGTACAATATGATGATCCCCTCCAATGGATCTCAAATATGAAGGGCAGATCCCCAACACATGAAATCCACTCCTCCAAAAAGTGTGTCAAAAGACCCTGCAACAGTACCCACAAAAATAACGCAGTTCTGGAAGCAAGACTGCGCTATAATTTAGAAAAAGTTTGGCCTCAAGCCAAGATCTGAAAAGGTAGCTCCAATCATCCAATACTCTCTTTCCAATGGGATAGAATCCTTCCCCACTGAAAAGGAGCACTAGAATGGCCTAGATATGAGTATATCTAGCCTCCACTTGCCGCAGCTTACAAAGACAACCAAACCCTCAACAGGATCTGTGTTGTAGTTGGAAGAAGAAGCTTGGACTTTAGCCTGATAGTGGACAAGAAATGCAAACTCTTCCAAGAGGCCTCTCAAGGAAAGAGGTGGGATTTTCGATTAGGAACTCCCACTGCTAAACAACATTATTCTCAACTAAATAGCTAGAGAATGAGAACGTCTAAATAAACAATATCTTTAGAAATAACATAATCATAAACAACCTTCTCATGCTTCCATCCTCTTCCTTTTATAAGTTGAGATCTTGCAAAACCCTAAACCATCTCAATGAAATAGCTCCTTTTGCATGAGTTACCTCCAACTAAAACTGTGTTGTGCCTCATTGATGGCCACTCCTCCAAGACATCGTTGTTGATTTGGTCATGGTTGACCTAGTCAAAAGATTCAGCCCCATCCACACCTAAGGGTGCTTATTTAAATAGCCCATGTTTAGCCTTGTTCACATGTGGCATTGATTTATTTACTTATTAGGAGTTTTATTGATCCTCCTTTACACATTTATTCATAAAACATAAAAATAAAACAAAATTGAATATTCCCATTAGTTGGGGACTAATTGGGAATATTATAGTCCCCCCCTCCAAAATTTGCTTGTCCTCAAGCAACTGATAAGGTGAGTGCTGCAACTCTTCTCCTCCTCCATTGGTGACACCATCATCATGTGCTAAGCTTTCTCCATAAGCTAAGTGTTCACCAATCCAACCCTCCATGAATTGTTCCTCCAAATATCTTATGAGATGTAAATAGCCCATCCCATAAGGAGTTAATAACTCAAATGAAACAAACATGGCTGAACCAATTCTCTCCCTGAAACATGTAGCATAGTACACATAGAGAGTCTCCATCCCAAGTGGTACATACATGCCTCCCATCCTCCCTCCATACATCCCCATAAAGAGTACAAGTATATCATCAATGTATGGAAGCAAAACTACATACATACAAACTAAAATTTGAGCATGTGGAGCTGGGTCATAGTCCCACATATGGTACCAGCGCAGTGCATCTCCTGCCTGCATCAGATCAAGATATGGTAAGTGGTTTCCCCACCACTTACTTTTTTCCCACGTTATCTCACTATGGCTTAAAGTGTGAGATATTTTTAGTGCTTTAGGAAAGCACTGATCATGATATAAAATCTCCCTTTGCTCATCAAGGGAGTGGCCAAATTCAGAAATTTTTGTGGCCCATTGTTGGCCATGAGCTTTACAAGATGTATTGCTCCTCCTTGGAGCCATGGCCTACATAAACATGGTGAAAGAATATATACAATCAGAAAATAAAACATGCTTTACATGATCATATTATTCACCAACAATATCCCTCATACAAATGGAGTGGTGCATGGATATATCTCCTCTCTCAAAAGAAGGAAGAGAGGGCTGAAATAGCTTCTTCATAGAGTCATATTTCTACCCCAACTCCACATAGTTCATGCATTCTTGAAAATTCTGATATAGTTCTTCTTTCAAGCCTTCCCAATCAAAACTTCTCATGATGATGTTGTAGATCTTCATGGAATACATGTGGCTGAAACAGAAGTCTTTGTAGGCCCTTTGTAGCAACTTCTCCTTGAGCTTGGAAGCTATATACAAGAAGATCCTACTATGATGATAGATGACTCCTTCATGGACTAGATAGCCCCCTTCATGCAACTGGTCATCAAGTATCATAAAAGTGTGAAGATACTTGGAATAATCCACCAATAGTTAGGATTTCCAATATAGATCTACACTCCCCAACAATGACAGTGTTGGTAATGTATCAACAGAAATGTCTGCCATGTTGCTGCTCTCCTCCTTGACATCTCCCATGCCAAAGGTGTATGTTAGAAGGCAATTCCTTCCATTCTTCTCCTCCCACAGTGCAGAACCAGAAATGAGAGTGGGTGATGACGATAAGGGAAGAAGATTTCCCTCCTTGAGCTTACCCAAGACTCTTAGCACTGTAGCTTTATCTTCTAGTGCTCCAATCCCTCTAAAGTATCCACCCCTCCGGGATATAAGAGTGGTGAAACCCCATGTGAAGCATCTCTCATAATCTCCAGATCTGGTGGTCTCCCTAGTGGAATGCCTCCCTACAGTGAGACATCAATGTCAAGAGTAGACTGTACATTTGGATGGACAGCTTTGTTCCTACCCTTACTATGCAAATAAGTTTGCCTCTTCTATGCATCACCCTTTTGAAATAGATAGGGGTGTGTGCTCCTCATCATGTGATGCTGACCTTCCTCCCTACCTTCTCCTTCCATCTGCAATGTTTCACAATCATGATGTTCATTGATTGTGCCTTGACCTCCATATATAAGATCCTGGGGAATTCCTTGCAAGGATAAAATAATCCCTCTGGTTGGAGGAAGTGCTCCATCTACCTTTGCATGAGGTGCTAGATATGCTCTAGATGTGACAGCGCTGTTGCCCCCAACCTTCTCTTCCTCTTCAATATGAATGGGCAACCTTCCAATAATTGGATCCTCTTTTGAAAAAGGGATCTCCATGCCCTCTTGTTCAATAATATGAGATAGAGTTCTTGCCTCAAGCAAGGTATTATGCAATATGTTAGCCTCTTTAACATTTTTCTGAATTGGAGTTGGGTGTATAGATTCCTCCAACATATGCAAAGGTTTTTTTTGTTTTGGTTTGTTTAGTTCCACTAATGATGTTTCAGAATGTTTTCCATCAAACCTTTCCACTAATCTCTTAGTGAACTTTGCATAAGAAGAAGTATTTGCATTTATTAATGAAAAAGACTCAAATATCCACCAAACATAGGCCTTACCTCCAAAATTCAGCGCTGCAACTTTGATGGCTTCATCTTCAGAAACTTGGTGCTACTGCAAATAGGTGTCTAGCTCCTCCACCCAAGCTCTAGCTGAACATGTTGGTGATCCATCAAAAGTAGATAGAAAAAATCTACCCATGTCATGTTGCTTGCTCCTCTCCACCTTTATCTTGAAAAACTCTTGGAAAGTGATATGATCTCTAAACTTCTCAGTTTGAAATTCATATTCTTGCAGATAATCCCTAAGAGTCTCCTTCTTAGGCATTTCTTCTTTTTCCAACTCCCTCATAGCAGATCTGGGCATATGAATGCGCTGTGAATCATAGTGTGTGGCTGCATTCTCACACTCATCATATGAAGATCTAGAGTTGGCTTTAGATCCAAACTCCTTTGGATATTCTCTCTCCCTTCTCATCTTCTTGAGATCTCCTTTAATGCTCTGCATAGTTTGAAAGAGAAGCTTTGAGAGCTCCTCCTCCTCTCTTCCTCCAAATAATGGATTCTTATTTTTGTTTTCTCTATAAATCTCTTCTTCCTTGAGAGAATATTCTCCTTATGGTGACATATTGGCTGAATGCACAGGCTGAGCTAAGATTATGCTCTGATGCCACTGTAATATTCCCAATTGGGAAATGCAGCAATTATAAACAGTTATGCAGAGAAATAACGCAGATCATCTAAGTAAGAGTAGGAGGAAAATATAGAGGCTCTTAAATTACATTTACATTAGCAAAATATATTCACAAGATAGCCCATGAGATGTACAACGGGAAATATAAGACTTTTATGGAAGAAAATCCTCAAAAAGAGGTGCTACAACCATGTATTAAGACTGAAAAGAGATTGAAGGTGTTATTTTATTGGATAAAACTACTTTATATTACACTTTAGATCTAGAGCAGATATGTGTATAAAAATTTAGATATATATCAAATCCATACACTAGATAGGCTCTTCTTCAATTCCCCCTTGGGGTTTTCAGCAAATCATGAAGTACAAGGAGTAGATCTAAGATCTAATGCAACAGATCTGCAAAAATATTCATAAATTCATGAACATACAGATCTAATATGAAATATACAATATGATGATCCCCTCCAATGGATCTCAAATGTGAAGGGCAGATCCCCATTACATGAAAGCCACTCCTCTAAAAAGTGTGTCAAAAGACCCTGCAACAATACCGACACAAATAACGCAGTTCTGGAAGCAAGACTGCGTTGTAGGATTTAGAACAAGTTTGGCCTCACGACAAGATCTGAAAATGTAGCTCCAATCATCCAATACTCTCTTGCCAATGGGATAGAAGCCTTCCCCACTGAAAAGGAGCACTAGAATGGCCTAGATTTGAGCAGATCTAGCCTCCACTTGCCGCAGATTAAAAATACAACCAAACCCTCAACAGGATCTGTGTTGTAGTTGGAAGAAGAAGCTTGGCCTTCAGCCTGATAGTGGATAATAAATGCAAACTCTTCCAAGAGGCCTCTCAAGGAAAGAGGTGGGATTCCCGATCAGGAACACTTACTGCTAAACATCACTATTCTCAGCTAAACAGCCAGAGAATGAAAAATTTATAAATAGACAATATCTTCAGAAATAACATAATCATAAACAACCTTCTCATGTCACCGTCCTCTTCCTTTTATAAGTTGAGAGCTTGCAAAACCCTAAACCATCTCAATGAAATAGCTCCTTTTACATTAGCCACCTCAAACTAAAACTGCGTTGTGCCTCATTGATGGCCACTCCTCCAAGACAACGTTGTTGATTTGGTCATGGTTGACCTAGTCAAAAGATTCAGCCCCTTCCACACCTAAGGGTGCTTATTTAAATAGCCCGGATTTAGCCTTGTTCACATGTGGCATTGATTTATTTATTGTTTAGTAGTTTTATTGATCCTCCTTTACACATTTATTCATCAAACAGAAAAATAAAACAAAATTAAATATTCCCATTAGCTGGGGAACAATTGTGAATATTACAAGTTAACTTTGACATTCACATATTTAAAGTCCAGATAGATGCAAATGTCGTAGATAAATGGTTAAATATATTGGAAGGATATTTTTCAGTGACTTTTCCAACTGGGAAAAGATTTCTTTTGCACTCCTGAAGGCCACCCCCCATGTCAAGAACTGGTGGAAAACCTACTGTGAGTAAAAGGATGAGGGGTAACCCTCACTATTCTCAGTTGCAACCACTATTAATTCTTTCCGATATGCCATCAAGGAAAAATATTACCCTGTTGGTATCTATGAATACAACTACATAAATTGGACAACGTTGTGGCAAGAAAGGGACCAAGATGTGTGTGAGTTCACAAATGGTTTTCATGCCCTTCACATGAAGTTGGGCATCAAGGATTCTAAGTGTCATTTAGTACTCAAATACCGTATATTTTTTCATAAGTACATCCAGGAGGAAACGAAGTTCCTGAACATCTCCTTGCTCGGTGCTACCTATCGATATGTTTTCAAGATCAAGAAAAATTTTAAACAGAAGAAGCAGTAATTTGGATCTGCGAATCCGAAGCAAGGGAAAGGCACCTCCAAACAACATAACAAAGTGAAAATCCAAGGTAGGGTGACCCAGGGCAACCCATCGAAGCTACAAACAAATAAAAATACCACAAAGAAAAAGAAGGACACGGGAAGGTTGTGTGTGTTCCATAAGAGCTCCACTCACAACACGATTGTGTGTTGATTCAAGCAGTCACTGGTGGCTAAGGTGAAGGCTTCTAAATCAGATGCATGCTTTGAATCTGAGTCAGAAACATATAAGGGTAATGACAAAGGGAAGAATATTATTGATGAAGATTCCAGTGCCATTGTTGCAACCTTCGATATCCAAAAGAATGAGCCTGAAGATCCAGAGCAGGGGCAGTGCCTCTTCCACTCACAGATGTGGGTGAAGGGTTCTCCGTTGCAGTTCATTGTCGACGATGGGAGCCAAAAGAACCTAATTTTAGTAGAGGTTTTGAAGCTGCTAGGCCTACCAGCCACAACACATCTGTATTCGTACTCAATTGGGTGGCTTCACCAAGGACGAGATCTCTGCGTCAGGAAATAGTGTCACCTTCCCTACAACATCAAGCCCTTCACACACTAAGATACTGTGTGATGTTTCTCCTCTCGAAGTTTGAGATGTATTATTAGGAAAACCATACTTATGGAAGTAACATGACATGCATGAATCTATTCCTCGCACTATTATTATTACTTTGGGAAATAATTTGTATAGGATACCGAAGGTAGCACCGCCTACCGTCATCTCTCTGATCACTTCGAAGAAATGTAGTAAGATCATCTCTCGAACTGGTATATTTGTTTTCCTTATGACTTTCCCTTAGGGAAAGAAGAATATTGTTGCCACGGCCTCTAAACGGAGCTCCTCTACACAATAGCAACAAATGGACAGGGTCGTGGAGAAGTACAAGGACATTTTCACCTCTCCCACAGGGGTACCTCTACACTATCAGGTCAAGCACTCCATCAATGTTATCTCAGGAAAGCCGCTACCAAATCGGTCGATCTATCGACGTTCTATTATGGATATTGATGAGACCTGTTAGCTCCTGATCTGGACCTCAGGCTGAAAAGGAAAATCAGGGCAACATCTAAACCACACTCAGCCTTGTAGCTAGCCCTACAAGGTCAGGAGAGGGCTCTCTCCGTGAAAGGATATTCAACAAAGTACAACAAATGGCCTGATATTAGGCTAGGTATAATAATGGGAAAAAATGTTTTAATAAAAATGAATGAATTTTTCAGGGATGTATGGGACAAATGGGACAGTCTGAAACTGGGGAATTAAATCAGGACACAGGATATTTCATGGGGCAAGATAGGCAAGATATTTTAGCAATTAAATTTAAATAATGATGGAATGGTAAGACTAGTGAGGAGCTGAAAAGGGCATAGGAGATGGATCCTTTTAAAACAGAAGAAAAACACAGAGTATTGAATGGTTTCCCAAGGCAGAGCATGAAAATGGATTATACCTTTATATCTTGAAAGCATTCAAAAAATATGTTTATGAATGAATGGAACACCTAAAAAATCACATATGAACACAAGGAGAGAAAAAATGCTAAAACTCATACCACATGGATCCCACAAATCAGAGCTGAATCTCTTATTAATTCCCTGTCAAACTGTACAATGGAGCGTAGAGCGTTCTTTTCCACACTATTCCCCTACTTTTGATTTACAGACTCCTTTACAATTGATTTACAATTACATTAAATAGACCAGATTTGTGGGAACATAGATCCACAGAAAGAGAAGATTTTTGCCAACTCAAGAACAGAAATCTAATCATAGAAAAGATAACTAACAATCTGCCTAAAAGAAGGAGCAGCGTTACATTTGACTACTAGAAAAGATTCACAGTTACGTTGTTGAATGAAAAATAGGCAATTTGAGGAGCAAATCCCTATTTTTATGCTGTTGTAGAAATCTTTGTTTTATATAAGATCTCAGCCCTTTGACTGTTTCTTTCCATTATTTGTTTGAAGAACACTGAATTTATAATAAAATGCTTTTCAAATGAAATAATTGAAATTATTCCTTAGTGAAGGGAAAAACCGATTTTAAATGGTGGGAGCGAAGGGAAGTGGGGTCCATATTATAATCGCAATCGGGATCGGAGGGGAGGCAATATGTAATGAAGTTTTAAAATCGCAATCGGGATCGGAGGAAAGGGGAGGGGACGCAACATATAATAAAACATTGTAATATGTTATGTGACGGTGCAATTGCAATCGACGATCGAAGGAATAAGGAGGATGTTATTTAGAACGAAACCAAAAAATTCCAATGCGATCGGTATGGCCCGATGGGTAATGAAATGAGAGAGCGGGGGAAATCCCTTCAAAAATAAATAAAAATGGTTTTTCACTTTTTTACAAAGGGAGGAATGATTTTTATTTGAAAGGGCGGAGGGCTTTTTAAGGTGGGACCAGGGTACTAATTGCAATCGGAATCGGGGAGATTGGGGCGGATGTATCATATAATAGATTTCCTTCGATGCGATGGGGGTTAACTATGAAGGGGAAAGTCCTTTTATAAAACAAATTAATATAAAATTCGATTTTTAGAAAGGAAAAGGCTCGTTTATGTTTATAAATGGGCAGAGGATTAAGGTGGACCGGGGTCAATCGGCATCGGGAAATCGGAGGGGGCAGAGGGACAGTTTTATATACAATTTTCGATTGCGATGATCCGATTGGCTGTGGGCCGTCGGATTGGATGACAGATCGACGGCGGGGGTGTAGTCGGAGAATGTCAATCGGAAGCTCTCAATCGGAGGGGAACTTATGAAGGCGCCGATGGTATGTGGACCGTTGGATCATTAATTAAATCAACGGCGGGGCTTAAATCAATCGCATTGGAGGTTTGGGCAGTCACGAGGACCATCGGGATGCATCTTTAAAATATTTCTATTTCGATGGAAAGGGAAAGGAACTTGGAACAACGGGGTTTTATAATAATAAACCTTTAAACTTTGTTATAAGTTTTATAAGGTATGGAGGGGAAGTGATTCAAACGCGTTATGGAAATGGGACCTTATAATAACAAACTTGAAACGTTATTATAAAGTTTTAAAGGGACATGAAGGGGAAGTGGTTTAATTGCATATGTGTTTAATGATGCGATTTTGCCATAGAATGGGGAAAAAGGGATTTTATAAAGGAAATATTAAACTTGAATAACATAAAATTTAAGGGAAAGGTGGGAAAAAGGGGAAGGGTTGGGGTATAGAGGACCTTTTGTTCACTTAGGCATGAATTTCAATTCAGAGTTCAGTTTTTAGAGTGTAATATACCGTTGGAAAGCTCTTTCCGGGCTCTTTATGCTAAATCTACTTAGAACATGATTTGATGCTGAAAATTTTGTGGAAAATTTCTCTGAAGGCAGGGTGATGACTTTGTGGAGATAACAACTTCTGAAATGTGACTTATTATATATGACGACATAAAATTACATAATGAATGATAATAAAGGAAAAGTATCATGTTTTCACCTCAAAACATAGTTTTGAGGTGAAAATTACATCAAATTGGATAAAACATTTCTTTGATCTTCCGAAGTGCTTTGACTTTGAGTTTATTGACTTCCTCATGACCTTGCTGATATTTATTGACACTTGACTCATTAATTTGACCATGACGAGATCCTAGAACCTAATGAGACCCATCCTATGACCTACTGACATGATTTTGAGAGTGAAAGTGACTCATTAATAAAGACCATAGAGAGGAGAATCAGCAAGTTTCACATGAGGGAAAACTAATGAGAAACCACTACCATCAATGAATCCATGACCTAGCGGAATGGTGAAATTTATTGGTATGGGACTCCTAATATGAAAATGCAAAAGAGAAATTTTGATCACTAATGGCAGTATGACTAGAATGACATTAACATTGGCTCCAATGGGGATGGTTTCTCCTTGGAGGTTCCAAGAACACCGTAGACCAAGTAGCCTTATCCATTGGGCATGGAGTCAAAAATGCTAAAAACTGACAGAATGCAGACTGACTCTGACTCAAGACTAAGACTGAAAAACTGAAATAAAACCAAACCATACACATATCATTCAAGTTTTATAGCCTTCACCTCGGGCCCCAAACTTCAATGACTGTGTACTTGAACTCTGACCAAAAATAACATGGTATATACAATGATGGTGACATAGTTTATGATCCGTTATCTTCAATAATGGTAGTTCTTCAAAATCCTACCATTCACTTCTCCTCCAAGGCAATCTTGGCCATCCATTTCTGAAAGCAAGAAAGCATTTTGTCCCCTGTATGCTGAAATCCTGTATGGTCCTTTCCATAGGTTATCAAACTTACCATGCTTCCCTTTGTCCTCATTCCTTGCATCCCATCTCAACACCACATCATCCAACTGAAAATTTTCTGCTTTGGTATTTCGGTCATAGATCTTCTTTATCTTCTCCTACAACTGAATAACGTTCTGTAACACTTCCTCTCTTCTTTGCTGAAGGTGGATCATCTGATTGATCCTTCGATGATTATCATCATCTTCACTACCAACTTCTTGTAATAATTTCATGAATGGAACTGTAAGAGATGTAGGAAAGACAACATCAGTACCATAAACCAATTCAAAAGGTGACATACCTATGGATTTCTTGTTGCTAACTCTATTTTCCCACAATGCGTTGATGAGCTTTCGATGCCAATTTCTTTTGTTTGCCTCCAGCAATTTCTTAATTATATTTATCAGAGATTTGTTCGATGATTCTGCCAGGCTGTTTCCTTGTGGATAGTACGTTGTCGAATGGCCCAGCACAATGTTGTATTTGTTGCAGAAATTGACCATCTTCTTAGATCTGAATGCTGCTGCGTTGTCTGTTATAATTTTGTGAGGGCAGCTAAAACGAGATAAAATATTCGATTCTAGGAATTGAATAATTACCGTATCAGTCACCTGCCTTGCTGGGACAGCCTCGATCCATTTAGAAAAATAATTTGTACCTGTCAATATCCATCGATGTTGCGCTGATGATGCGGGATGGATTTCTCCTATGAAATCTATTCCCCACTGCTGAAGTGGAGCGTTTACTGAAATTGGTTTCAAAGGAAGAGGAAGCAATTTCTTCTTCCCTTGGAAAATTTGGCATTCATGACAACTCATCACTATTTTATATAAATTTGAAAATAAAGTGGGCCAATAATATCCTGCTCTCAACACTTTGTTAGCTGTAGTTTTCCAAAACAAATGACCACCGCAATCACCTTTGTGAAAATCATGCATTACCTTCTGAGCTTCTTCTTCAACCAAACAATTAAGCTGAATACCTCCTGGGTCTTTCCAATAAAGAGTACTGTTAAAAATACAATATTTAGCATATTTAAGTTTCAGCGATTTACCTTTGCTTTTAGACATGCCTGGAGGTGGTGAAAGATGCTGAAGAACATAAACAATATCTGAATACCATGGAGATTGTAGAAAAATGTCTGAAATTTGAACAAGCAAACCTTCATCTTCATCCTCTGACATTACTGTTATGATATTTATATCCAGGGCACGCAGATTTGATTGGGCCATTAATTTTTCCAAGCCTTGGCCTTTGATCAACTTTGTGGGTTTGATCTCCAAATAGTACTCCAACATAGATGCAATCCACTTACCTCTTCGACCTTCTGGATCAGTTTGCATCAAGACATCCTTTACTGCTGCATTAGGAACATATGCTATAGTATGTGAATACAGAATATAGACTCTAAAATCATTTAATGCCTTAATAAGAGCCAATGCTTGTTTCTCAATAATATTATACCTCAAAGCAACATATCTAATAGTCCTACTGAAAAAGGCAATTGGCTTTTCAACCTGATCTCTCTTTTGCATCAAAACAGTAGCCATAGTATGCTCTGATGCAAATGAAAAAATGAAAAAATCTTGAGTATAGTCGAGACTAATCAAGACTGGGGCATTGGACAAAGAAAACTTTACCAGATTAAATGACTTGATAGCTTCCTCACTCCATTTGACAGTGTTATCCTTCTTCAACATATTAGTCATTTCTCTTAGATGTTCAGCCAAATTGGGTATAAATCTATGCAAGAAGTTCATCTTACCATTAAATGCTTGAATCTCCTTTTTGTTCCGTGGAAGGTCTATGTGCTGAATTGCCTCCACTCTAGATGGATCAATGTGGATACCATCTTTAGAGATGATATGCCCCAGCAGATTGCCTTCATCCATGGCAAACAGACTCTTCTTGGGATTGAGAGAAATCCTAAAATTTATGCATCGCTAAAACATAACCCTCAAATGGTGCAAATGCTCATCATCAAAACCAGAAAATACTGTCAGATCATCCAAATAAACAACAAGAAAAACATATTTTTCATTGGCAAAAGCAATGTCCATTGCTCGTTGGAAAGTAGCTCCAGCGTTCTTCAGTCCAAATGGCATTTTGGCATACTAAAAGGTTCCCCAGGGTGTTGTGAAGGCATTTTTGTCTTGGTCTTTCTCATGCACCAAGATCTGGTTGTAGCCTGAGTAGCCATCAAGTAGTGACATCCTAGATGCTCCAACTACTCTCTGCAGAATATGGTCCATCTTCGGAAGTGGATAATTATCCTTTAAGGATGTTTTATTCAAATTCCGAAAATCTATACACAACCTTATTTCTCCTATCTTCTTACGTACCGGGACCAAATTTGAAATCCAGTCAAAAAATATAATAGGAACAATGATACCAGCTTTGTACAACCTGTTTACCTCTTTTTCGATGGATGGCAGCAGCTTCGGATTGATTCTTCTCAGCTTTTGTCTAAATGGCTTCTGATCCGGCTTGATGGGAATAGTATACTGAATTATGTTCTTGTCATACACCTTCAAATCTGAATAATCCCATGCAAACACATCAGAAAATTCAGAAAGAAATTTAACATACTTTTCCTTTACCTCAGGGGACAATGCCTTTGACAACTTCAAAAACTTGGGCTTGTCAGTTGTTCCAATATTCACATCTTCGACTCCTTTCTCAGTAGGCACCAAGCTTGGTTTCTTTACGACATCATCCTAATCAAAAAGCTCCTCTAAAGGTATGAGACCTCTAGGAATTACATTATCTTTCAGCTGCAATATGTCCATCTGATTTGTTTCCATTTCTTGATCATCCACCTCATAATCACCTTCTATTGAAGTGTCTTTAAATTTTCCATTACTCTACAAAAAAGCATTGATCTCATTATCATCCCAAAACACTTGCCAATACCTTAAATTTTCCGGAACATCAGACCTATGTTTGACATAAATCTCAAACTTGTTGCTGGAGTTCATCAGAAACTTCAAATAGCTTGCTGTAGTGGAAAGAGAATCAGCAATAATATTCTGCATCCTGGGTACTTCTTTCAAAGTGTACTCAGGGAATATCTTCAAGATGTCCAGGACTGCATTTATGTATGCTCTCAATCTCGGATGCTTTGCTTGGTATTCTCCTTTGACCTATTTGATTATCAACTCTGAATCTCCATACACAGAAATCCTTTTTGCATTCAGCTTCTTCAAAATTTTCAGACCTGCAATCAAAGCTTCATACTCTGCTTCATTGTTAGAGCAGTCAAAAGCCAACTTATAAGCACATACTCTAACATTACTAGGAACCTTTTCAGGCTGAAAAACAGGGCTTCGAATCCATATTCCTATACCAGCTCCATCCTTACCAACAGCTCCATCAAATTCCATGCTCCAAAGGCCTTCTTCTTCTTCTTGTAGATGCTGAAATTTTGCTTCTTTTTCCTTTTTATCTTGACTGATTTCTTCATCTTTCTGTTGTTCACTGTCCTTTTGCTGCTGGCAGGCAGGAGGCTCAGAAGTGCTTGCTACTTTATCTTTTTCTTATTTGAGGACTTCCCTAAAATTCTCTGAAATTTCAGGTATGTCATCTACTTGTACCAACTGAAAATTCTAATTATTTAAACCACCATATGAATATAAGACAAAGGAATCTAAATCTGTGTGGACAACATTAATAGGATGATTAACTGGCTTCTCTTTGCTAGTGATCATATATTTCATTTTCTTCTCCCTATATAGTTTTCTCAACTAGCCAAACATGGGAATGGTGGCATAAGAGAAGTCAAGCTGCATGGTTCCCTTAAGTTTTGCACCCCAAGACCTGGATAGAAGCATTCCAAACCATGGTGGAACATCGACAACAACTACATCCATCAAAACATTCTTGGCTGGGATTTGATCCAAAGACACTACCAAGTCTTTGATAAGACCAATACAATGGACCCTACCTGAGTCAAAGGAATACAAATCATGGTATTTTAGAGTAATATCATGTCCTAAATTCTCCATGATGGCTTTGGGCATCAAATTATGTGAGGCTCTGGAGTCCAACATAGCATTATGCAAGATGAACTCATGTACTCTAAGACTCAAGTAAAAGGGATGGGCTTCACTTTCTTCAGATTGATCTTCAGTTGCTCGACCAAAAATGAGTTCAGGGTAGTCATCTTCTACATTCACCATGTCTAAAACAGAGTCTATTTGCAAAATTCTAGAGAGCTGATTTTTATAAGTGCTATTTTTCACCAACTCAGTCAAGGGCATAGACACTTTCAGCTTAGAAATTTCATTCTCCAAATTAAAGGAAGGGAATTTTTCTACCTCTTTAATGGGAGGATCTTTCTTCTCTGCTTGCTCCTTTGCTGCGCTCTGCTGGTTCTTTTCAATTGCAACGTTAGTCGTTGAAGATGTTTTGTTGGAGGAAGGGTTGGATGGCTCTTTTCCTTTCTTCTGAGAATCGTTCTTCATTTGGAACTCTTTTCTTTTCTGAATGGGACTAATCGCAACATCTATGTTCCTAAAGAGTACTGCCTTTTTTGGGCCGATAAAGCATTCATATACCCTCTCTGGTAATCATCGGATTCTTCTTCCAATACTGCATCATTGGCCAAGATGAAATTCCCATCCTTTTGAATGTCTGCAGTCGCTGTGTATTCTTCGTCTTCAATGAGAAAAATTGGCGCACCATCAGCTGTGAAGAAGTGATTTGCTTCAATCATAGGGTCATCATCGTTGTCTGTCTCTGTGCCTTGAACATAATTCTGCTGCAATTGAGTCCTGATTTGTTGTTGTGGTGGCGCTTGGTCTTGCACTCTCTATTCTCTCTGCTTAATTCTGAATTGCGGCTGCTGTCCTCTGAGATTCGGATTCCTGATTTGAGGTTCAGGTCTATCTGAAATGGTCAATCGATCAACCATATTTTCAACTATTCGGATCAAAGTGTCCATCTTTCTGTCTGAAGGAGAGGCTTCCTCTTTCACCGTGACTCTCTTTTCCACTCTGTTTCAAGCTCTTTTAGCTAGTAGATTCGCTTATACACTTACAACTATCTTCTGCATGTCTTCCAGCGTAGTGGGATCTCTCTCTCGCAGCTAATATGCCATGTCAGCATCAAAACCATCTGGAAATTTAAGCAATGCTAATCCCACAGGAGGTTTCAGGTTAGCTGGAATAGCATTGTATACAGCATTGAATCTTAAACAATAATCCTGTACAGTTTCACCCACATTTCTTTTAATATTTTCATATTCAGACAAAATTTGGAGTGGGTTTTTCTTTACCTCCCACCGGTCTAAAAACTGTGTATGTAACTCCTGCAAAGTGCAAATAGAGCCTATTGGTAAGGCTTTGAACCACTTTCTAACTTCACCTCCAAATCTTTGAACAAACAAACTTGTAGTTACATTCTATGCCTCTACCTCATGAAGATCAAAAAATTCATTCATCTTATCAACATGCTACTGGGCTGTGATGCTTTGAGTGGTATCAAAAGATAGGAATTTTACTTTGATAATCAGCAGGCATATCATTCAGAACCTGAGGTAAAACCAGGGGTGCATACTGGGCAGCCATGACTCTAAGAGGATTTACAACATTGTTTGTGTTACTAGGATTCAAGGGAGATGTTGATGGAGGAGATGACAACTGAGAATTTACTGATGGGAATGCTAACGAATTAGGAGAAGGAAATTTTGTTCCCGATGACTCTGAAGGCTCAGGGATATTAGTTACAGTGATAGATGACTGTGGGGAATTCAGAATGTAATCATCCATTGAGGAATTTTCCCTTTGAACTTCAATATCTATAAGGAATTCTGGATCTAAAACTGTGTCATCAAGTGCAGTTTCAGACTTATTTCTAAACAAAGAAAGCTCAAAATTCTCATCAAAAGAAAGATCTTCTACAAAGAACCACTCACTGGGCCAAGTATGGGATTTGAAGATAGGTCTAGGACTTAGTGATCCTTCTTGTCTTCTGAAAATTCTTGGAATCAGATTAGGATTTTCAAACACAGGGGGAGGATTTGGATCTGGATTGGCCCTTGTGTATCTTCTTGAAGCCAGTGTGGTAGAAATTTCTACTATACAATATTTATTTCAGCCTAACAGACTCTGAAGATCATCTTCCAGAGTTTCAGGAATTTACAAGAAGAATGTTTACTTGGGTGATCTGACTTTATGCTCTGATACCAGAAAGATATTATGACTGTGGAACATCTGGAACAAATGTTTGTAATTATATTCCCTTCCCAAAGCACTGTAACAATATTCTCTTTGTAATAATATTTCAAACTTCTGAAGAAAATCTTTCATATGATATAGGGGAATACGCTTAAAAGTACTTAAGAGACCTTATATCCGGTCGTAATATCAAAATGATATAACAATGGAACGATTCTTTTAAACCTTTCTAACTTATATCATAAAACCATTTAACGCGACATACATTTCATTCAGAAGGGGCCCCACGCATCCATATTTCACCTTTTTACGAATAAAATAAACATATAATAATGCAAAATCTGCCAGATCATACCCCGATTATCACTTGAGCACTTCACTGCGCGATTGCCGTCAGATCTAAGGCTTCCCAGATCAGACGATCCTCGTCAATTTCGTGTTTTTTCAAAGGCCGAGGTTTAACACCTGAAAGTTGCGCGATATGGGTGGTATTGGGGAGATGACATGCCCTTATATTACTAGATCGTGTTTTTTGGGAGTGGTTTCGCTCCGGGCCAAAAGCGGCGCGACATAGGCGGTATGGTTTCCTGAAACCCGTTGGTGGTAAATGAACCGTGCTTTAACTCAGGCTTTCACTGTGGTTTAGCGCTTAACTCCTCACGTTAACTCACTGCTGGATCTCACTGATATTAACCCGTCAGCAACAGAACAAATCCTTTTTACTTCAATAATAGATATTTCCAAGGAATTGGCGTGTTCTATATAACCAAGGTTTTTTAACCTTAAACAGAGGTTTCCAATACTCTTTATTCACACAGGGCCTGACTGTGACTCGCTTTGAAAAAAAAATAAACACGTTCAGTTTCAAGTGCTGCGAATATGTGCTCACAAACAGTCAGATCGCGTCCCCAGTGGATTTGCTAGAAATGTTAGCTCCTGATCTAGACCTCAGGCTAAAAAGGAAAATCAGGGCAACATCTAAACCATGCTCAACCTTATAGCTATCCCTACAAGGTCAGGAGAGGGCTCTCTCTGTGAAAGGATATTCAACAAAGTACAACAAATGGTCTGATATTAGGCTAGGTATAATAATGGGAAAAAATGTTTTAATAAAAATGAATGAATTTTTCAGGGATGTATGGGACAAATGGGACAGTCTGAAACTGGGGAATTAAATCAGGACATAGGGTATTTCATGGGGCAAGATAGGCAAGATATTTTAGCAATTAAATTTAAATAATGATGGAATGGTAAGACTGGTGAGGAGCTGAAAAGGGCATAGGAGATGGATCCTTTTCAAATAGAAGAAAAACACAGATTATTGAATGGTTTCCCAAGACAGAGCATGAAAATGGATTCTACCTTTCTATCTTGAAAGCATTCAAAAAAGATGTTTATGAATGAATGGAACACATAAAAAATCACATATGAACACAAGGAGAGAACAAATGAAAAAACTCATACCACATGGATCCCACAAATCAGAGCTGCATCTCTTATTAATTCCCTGTCAAACTATACAATGGAGCGCATAGCGTTCTTTTCCACACTATTCCCCTACTTCTGATTTACAGACTCCTTTACAATTGATTTACAATTACATTAAATAGACCAGATTTGTGGGAACATAGATCCACAGAAAGAGGAGTTGTTTGCCAACTCGAGAACAGAAATCTAATCATAGAAAAGAGAACTAAAAATCTGCCTAAAAGAAGGAGCAGTGTTACATTTGACTACCAGGGCAGATTCACAGTTACGCTGTTGAATGAAAAATAGGCAATTTGAGGAGCAAATCCCTATTTTTATGCTGCTGTAGAAATTTATGTTTTATATAAGCTCTCGGCCCTTTGACTGTTTCTTTCCATTATTTGTTTGAAGAACACTAAATTTTTAATAAAATTCTTTTGAAATGAAATAAATGAAATTATGCCTTAGTGAAGGGAAAAACCAATTTTAAATGGCGGGAGTGAAGGGAAGTGGGGTCCATATTATAATCGCAATCGGGATCTAAGAGGAGGAAATATGTAATGAAGTGTTAAAATCGCAA
The DNA here is from genome assembly GCA_034641835.2 of Pinus albicaulis. Lineage (NCBI taxonomy): Eukaryota > Viridiplantae > Streptophyta > Pinopsida > Pinales > Pinaceae > Pinus > Pinus albicaulis. Next base: position 537,412,658 of record CM076584.1, read on the forward strand.
TCGGGATCGGAGGAAAGGGGAGGGGACATGACATATAATAAAACTTTGTAATATGTTATGCGACGGTGCAATCACAATCGACGATCGAAGGAATAGGGAGGATGTTATTTAGAATGAAACCAAAAACTTCCGATGCGATCAGCATGGCCCGATGGGTAATGAAATGAGAGAGTGGGGGAAATCCCTTTAAAAATAAATAAAAATGGTTTTTCGCTTTTTTACGAAGGGAGAAATGATTTTTTATTTGAAAGGGCGGAGGGCTTTTTAAGGTGGGACCAGGGTACGAATCACAATCAAAATCGGGGAGATCGGGGCAGATGTATCATATAATAGATTTCCTCCAATGCGATGGGGGTTAACTATGAAGGGGAAAGTCCTTTTATAAAACGAATTAATATAAAATTTGATTTTTAGAAAGGAAAAGGCTTCTTTATATTTATAAATGGGCAGAGGATTAAGGAGGAATAGGGTCAATCGGCATCGGGAAATCAGAGGGGGCGAAGGGACAGTTTTATATACAATCGCTGATTGCGATGATCCGATTGGCTGTGGGCTGTCAAATCTGATGACAGATCGACGGCGGGGGTGTAGTCGGAGAATGTCAATCGGGAGTGCTCAATCGGAGGGGAACTTATGAAGGCGCCGATGGTATGTGGACCATTGGATCATTAATTAAATCAATGGCGGAGCTTAAACCAATTGCATCAGAGGTTTGGGCAGTCACGAGGACCATCGGGATGCATCTTTCGAATATTTTGATTGCGATGGAAAGGGAAAGGAACTTGGAACGGCGGGGTTTTATAATAATAAACATTTAAACTTTGTTATAAGGTATGGAGGGGTAGTGGTTTAATTCAAACGCGTTATGGAAATGGGACCTTATAATCAAACTTGAAACGTTATTATAAAATTTTAAAGGGACATGAAGGGGAAGTGGTTTAATCGCATATGTGTTTAATGATGTGATTTTTCCATCGGATGGGGGAAAATGGATTTTATAAAGGAAATATTAAACTTTAATAACATAAATTTTAAGGGAAAGGTGGGAAAAAGGGGAAGGGTTGGGGTATAGAGGACCTTTTGTTCACTTAGGCATGAATTTCAATCCAGAAGTCAGTTTTGAGAGTGCAATATACCATTGGAAATCTCTTTCCGGGCTCTTTCTGCTGAATCTACTTAGAACATGATTTGATGCTAAAAATGCTGTGGAAAACTTCTCTAAAGGCAGGGTGATGACTTTGTGGAGATAGCAGCTTCTGAAATGTGACTTATTACATATGACGACATAAAATTACATAATGAATGATAATAAAGGCAAAGTATCATTTTTTCACCTCAAAACCTGGTTTTGAGGTGAAAATTACATCAAACTAAATAAAACATTTTTTTGATCTTCTGAAGTGCTGTGAATTTGAGTTTATTGACTTCCTCATGACCTTGCTGATATTTATTGACACTTGACTCATTAATTTGGCCATGATGAGATCCTAAAACCTAATGAGACCCATCCTATGACCTACTGACATGATTTTGAGAGTGAAAGTGACTCATGACTAAAGACCATAGAGAGGAGAATCAGCAAGTTTCACATGAGGGAAAATTGATGAGAAACCACTACCATCAATGAATCCATGACCTAGCGGAATGGTGAAATTTATTGGTATGGGACTCCTAATATGCAAATGCAAAAGAGAAATTTTGATCACTGATGGTAGTATGACTAGATTGACATCAACAAGACCAAGAGGCAGATTCAGGAGCTCGTGTAGAAAGGGTGCATTAGGCCAAGTTTATTGCCCTTTTGGAGCCCTATCTTCTTGGTACAGAAGAAGGACGGAACCTAGAGACTCCGTATTGATTATTGGGCACTAAAAAAAATAATTGTCCGGAATAGGTATTCAATTCAATGGATTGATCACCTATTGGACCAACTCAAGGGGGCTAGATATTTTATCCATATTGACTTGAAGTTTGGTTATCTAGGTACCAATCCAACCCTTTGGTGTGTGGAATATTGCCTTCAAATCCAAGGAGCACCTTTTTGAATGGTTGGTGATGCCTTTTGGGTTGACGAATGCCCCCACAAATTTCATGAGGCTGATGGAAAACATTTTTTTACCTTTCACCAACTCATTCGTGGTGGTGTATTTGGATGACATCCTAATTTTCATCTTGATTTGGGAAGAACACCTCCACCACATTCGATAGGTACTCCAAACACTGCAGCAACACAAGTTGTGTGCTAATTTGGAGAAATTCACTTTTTCCATGACCCAGGATCAATATCTGGGGTACATCATCAATGAGCGAGGTGTGTTTGTGGACCCAACCAAGATACAAGTTATTCGGGATTGGCAAGCCCCAACCACTCTAACAGAGCTCCGCAACTTTTTTTGTCTTGCCAAATTCTACTGCAGGTTCATGTTGGGCTTCTCTCATATCACTTGGCCTTTGATTCAAGTCACCAAGGGAGGGGAAAAAAAAATTCTTTTGGCCTTAATGTAGAAATTAGCTGAATAAATCACTTATTCACTGAAGATTAACCCGGTCATATATCAATTTCGAATTGCATACATAACACATAACCTTCTTCTACAATTAATTGTCACATGCGGAAATAACAGAAGCAATCTCACATCAATTCAATCACACATTAACTCAGTATGTATGGGGAAAGCCTATAGCTGAAAACCCCGCAGCTATTGTGTATATTATAATGGAGAAATCAAGTAACCAAACAAGTACAATACTCCTCACAAGTACTCAGTACTCTCTCATGAAGTTACTCACAATCTAGCTTGGTGTTGAACAAGTCTCGGGTTCAAAACACACCACTAACTGCCTTGCCTCTATTGCGCAATCATGGCCTGTATATGAAGAGGTTCAAGGTTCGAATCCCCTTGCCTTGACCGCGCAATTGTCATGGACAATTCCTCCAAGTGTAATGCAAATCTCATGCAAAACAAATCTACCAACTGATAGCTTTACTCACCCTTTCATCTACCTCTTCCACTGGTCTCCACTGAACTGATCATGCACCGTAGTGAACTGAAGTGTTCTTGAGTTGACTAATGAGTTAATATTTAGTAAATTAAATATTATTTAATTTACTCCACTCATATCTAGTTGATTAGTTAGTTAACTAATCCCAACTAGTTCAACTAAAACAAACAGAACACAACTCCACTATCTGTCCCGTTAACTCCTCCAAACCTCCTGCCACTGAAGTCTAACTGAAGCCAACCATGCAAGATGCCATCAAACCCTAGGAACCACGTGATTCCTTGTGTCAGTTGCATGAGCCACCTCCATGACTCAAACTGAAGTGCGCCAAGAGAGTAAACTGCTGTTTATAGTCAAAATATTATTATGGGTAAATAATATTTGACTTCCATATTTTTAGGAGATCAGTCTAAAAATAGTCTGGGTCCTAAAAAATAGGGTCTCATCTATTTTTACCGACATGTCGCATACTTCA